>CM023532.1:15137686-15563068 GCA_013350335.1 Chimonanthus salicifolius
CATCGGCCAAGTGTAGTTGAACCGGCACCTGTCTGCGGTGACAATGTGTATGAAGTAATCCTGTACTTTGGGATAATTGACATACTCCAAGACTACGACATCAGCAAGAAGTTGGAGCATGCTTATAAGTCCTTGCATGCTGATCCAACTTCAATTTCGGCCGTTGATCCAAAGCTCTATTCCAAGAGGTTTCGGGATTTCATTAGCCGAATCTTTGTTCCAGACAAGTAAATATTGTTACACGGAAAAGAGGAAGAATCATCAACACCATAGCTGTTGGGGTTCGAGGAAGAATCGGGGAATTTTCCGATTTGATACCACCAGGGAACCAGCCCTCGAGGATCGAATGCGGGCCATGCACATTTTGCCATATATAGTCTTGGCCTTCTGGGGGGTTGAATTGGAATTGGAATGGCAATTGGAGATGGGCGGGCAAGTGATGTTTATGGGCTGAATTTTGGAGCACAGCCTTTGGGAATTTGTATATGACAGTTGGGGGGTGAATTGGATTTTGAACTTCTTTTTTTATTTTTCCTACTTTTTTTGTCAACAGGGAGCAGTAGCTGCACACACAGAGATATATATATATAGAGAGAGAGTTGTTCTGCTTCTTAAAGATTCAAAGTGGGAGAATTACTGGGAATAAGTGATGTACAGTGAAAGATGAAGATATTATGAATTTAAAAGATTTTTGTGGGTCTTTAGATTTGTTTAGTTTTGTTGTTTTTGGTGTTAGAGTGTCTTTAGATTTGTTTAGTTTTGTTGTCGTTGGTGTTGAGTCTGAAATTTGAAGTAGCTTTTGCAGAAGCTCACTGCAAAGCTTAGTAAGCAGAGGGCCAGAGAGAGAGAGAGAAGGGCATGAAAAGGAGAGAAAAGCGCAAGAAAGAAGAAAGATGGCAGGGCCTGGTAAGAGGAAGGGAGGGATTGAGTGTTGTTTTGTATTCTTCCTTTTTACCTCTTTATTTGTTTTTGTTCTTTTGCTTCTTTGGACAAGACCAAGAATACGGCAAAGCAGTGAGAAGGGAAAGACTGGGTCTCTTCTCTCCTTTGACGAAGGGGCATTCTCGTCATTTCACCTTTAAAAGAAATGCTTGGGGCTTCTGTGGGCCCGGCCCTGTCAAGGCGACTCAAGCCAGTGGCTCGACAAGGACAGGTTAGACAAAATGGGAAGGCTGTTCAAAGTGATTGCAGCTCATGGTCGCATTATGTTATTTTTTATTTGCCATTTAATCCAACGGTTTAGATAAATTTGGAGAGAAATATATTAAATTTGTTGAATAAATTTCATTCTCATCTAAAAAAACTTGACAGATTTTTTTTTTTTTAACATGGATATTTTTATCCTATATTAGGGTGAAATTAATTTCATGAGTACGTATAAACCTCTTAATTCATAGATAAGTCGAAAGAGAGTAATTCTATAAAGAGTGGTTGTGTATGAACCAAATTCAATTTTACTTTATGAGATGAACATTTTAACAGTCAAGCTAACCCCTCAAAGTGGACCAGCAATTCTCCCACGGATATTTTGTGTATATGGACACGAGTTTTACCATGATGTCCAATTTGTTCTCCACTAATCGTACTGAAGAAAAAAGAATGTCAGAAATTCATAAATAATTTAAATCGGCTCACTGTAATTGCAAATCGGCTTGTCGAAATTCACATAAACAGTAAAAATCAGTCCATTGAAATTTTACTTTTTATGCGAGGTAAAATTAAAAATACACTAAAACTCGTATCGTTAAATACAAAATATCCATAGGAGGATCGCTAGCTCACTTTGAGGGTTTAGCTTGACTATGGTCAACTCTCATTTACTTGAGGTTACTCTTAAATAAAGAAATGAGACTTAAATCAAAATTACTCAAAATCATCATTGACCCTTGTTAAGTACTAAGAGTAATTTATATTTTAAGAAATGTTATTCATTAATTTGCTCCTGTATTAAAGATTAAATGCAGAAATCCCTCAAAGTCTTTTGAAAGGATTTTTTGTTTTCTTCGGCCAAGTCAAAGTAGGAGAATAGATTTTTAATGTACTGAGATTATTCACCTTTCAATTTGTTAGGATCGATTGATAATATTTTCATTTTTAATTTACTATTATAATAAAAAGGTTAAAAATGTCTTAGTACATCATCTTAATAGATACCCTTCAATTCTTTAAAATAATTATTGAGAATTAATTTTTTAATCTATAATTAAATTTAAAGTAGAGATTTCCAATGCTGCCATTTGACTGAAGAAGGAGATCATTTTTTAAAATCCTATCAAACTGTTCCCTCCTAAATTAAGAAATTCAGAAGATTCTTTTAAAACAAAATTAAAATAAATAAACCCTTTTAGAAAAGCGAGGAGTTTATTGTGGGAATCCGTGTATAAGAGGTCAAAGTCTCTGCCAATCTCTCAGCTCTGTTGATTCCTGCTTTTTCTTTTTGACCTTTTAAAGTAACATCAACAACAATTATTATTATTATTTTTTCAATTTACCCAAGTCCTCTGATGGGATGCTACTTAAGTAATCGTACAAAGTGACAGAGGGTAGAGTAGACTTCTACGTATACAATTATACAATTAATAATTAATTTCTTTAATGACTTCTAACTTTTAATTTAAATATTAAATTGTATGAGAAACCTTATGATACTCAGCATAAAATTCATACGGGGAGCACATTATCTTAGGGTACACCAAGATTGGATCATAGGAGTTTGAACTCGCAATCTCCTACTTCTTTAGATGGAAGGCAAGTAGTTAAACTGCATCTATGCAGATAATGCAACTTTTCTTCCCTATCATTTTCAGTATTAGTATTTCATACACTTTTTTATTTTATAATTAAGAAATTTATTATTAAATTGTAAAATATTTTATGAGAAAAATAATATTAATTTTGAGTGCATCAAGATTCATTCATACATTTGATATTAGATTGAAAAGTAAGAATATGATAGAAAAAGTCCTACCGAAGTTTAATGGATAAGTTTGATAATGAAGAATGGATGAAAACATTATTGTTTAGACAAAAAAAGAAATTATTTTTTTTTAAAAAATTTATCAATTTTTTTTATGATCAGAGTGTTCAGGTCTGAACACCCGACTAATCTTTAGAGCATGTGTAAGTCTCCCTACTCAGACACGAAGTAATTGTACAAAGAGCAGTTCTTTAGGATAGAATGAGAATTATACTCAAAACTTTTACTTCGCCCCCACTCCAACTCTAAGAGATTAAATTGTCATGGCATAAAAGGTGAAAATGAACAATAATATTTTTTATTATTAAAAAACACTAGTACTTTATAAAGAATGTTAAAAATATATTCAAATATACTATAAATTATAAAGTAGAATAATGCTCTTATATATATATATATATATATATATATTAAAATCTCTTTGCCTCTTTCTTCTCCAGACATGGAAATTCTCTTTATTCAAGTTTCTTCATGATTATGTTTTTTTTTAAATGTTAGTGCAGCTATTCACAGGCTCACTCCTTCTTTTTTGTCATTTTGCACATGTATTACTGTTTAATTATTATTATTATTATTTTTATGTTAAAAACACAGAGAAGTGAATAGGTCTATAAAAGGGTTGAGAATGAGTGCTTGAATCTTCAATGTTCTTTTTGTGCTGAGTGTAATGTTGGGTTGGATATATTAACAATGACATGTATTAATGATGTGGCATTCATGACCTAAGGTGAAGTATTAATAAAGAAGGAAGAAATTTAGGTTTGTGATTAACTTAATCATGACTCACCTACTTTGAAATATGGACAACTAATTCAATCCAATGAGAAATATGAGTTCATTTTAAATTTTAAAAAAATGACTTATTTTCAATTTGAAGTATGTCATAGTTAAGCTTCATAAAACTCGACTCATTTAGATTATTCAAACTTAACATTTTAGAGTGGTTATGTTTTGACTATAAACTTGAAAACAAGTCAACATAATGTATACTAACTATATAGGCTTAAATTTTCTACTTAATTACATGAGTTGATTTGTAACTCAATTTAACCTGATTTCAATTAATTCGCTTGAATGAAAAATCAGTTTCAATTATAGCAAAGTTAGATAGAAAAAATTAGGCTCGCAACTCAACCCAAGAGTCCAAATTCACTCATGGCTTTTAAGTTTATCTATCAAGTTTCAACTTTATTCTGCTTGAATGCTTTACTTTTAATATGTAATTTGAGTGAGGCTCCACTTATATTCTAATATTAGAAAGTAAGATGAATAAATAGCATATCATGTGAAGATATTAGACTCTATGTAACATAGGTTAGATGAGTCTAATTTTTAATTTTAGACATTCATATCTAAAAGGGAGTTTGATTTGAGCATGCATACTTTCTCTAAAAATATGGAATCAAATAATGTAATTTTGATGTTTTTCTTATTTTATCCTTCACTCTAAAGATAAATTAGTGGTAAATGAAGAAAAAAATCATGATAACAAAAAGAAAGTACTATTGAGATATCAATTCTATCCTATTATTTACAAGTAAAGATAATAGTAAATAGTGTCATGTAGAATATGCGGAGTCCACTCTTTAAAATTTCATTAATTTCTAAATGCAACGATACAATATATTTTCTAATCAATTACTTTTCATTTGATCCATCAAATCGACAGTTTGATAATTTCATGAAATTTAAAAGGGCAAATCATATGCATTCTTATATTTAAAAATTATTAAAATTTACAATTTAAAAAGTGAACTCCACATATTGTAAATGATATTGTTAAAAATGAGAGCACTAGACTTAGTTTTGCATTAATGAAGTTTTCTCTTCCTAGGCTGCTAATTAGTTTATGTTTGCTTAAAAAAATATAAATAATAATTTTATAATCAAGTATCAGTATTCTTACTTTTTATATATGGAATGAGAAGGATAGGATACTCAGAACCATATCAATTTATGGAAGTGACAGGCAATGATGAATTTAGGCAACGGGTAAAGCTCTAATTACCATAAAAGTAGATGATGATTCACCAAAAAATAATAGGAAAGAGGACCACTGTAAGAGTAAAAGAAGACCTTCTAAACCTATATGGCTAAAGTGCAAGATGTGGGCCCAAGCCACTTGAAGTGGACCCCACTTGCTCCAATGATCGATCAATCAATCAGGTCAACACTTCCTGCTGATTTGGAAATTGGCATACATTAGCCACATAAAGTGAGTCTCATGTTTTAAATGTTTGGGAAAATTTTAAATTATTTATAAAATATTTTATTTTGATATTTAAAATGTTAAACTTGTATCTCATAAGATGTTATAAGTCATTGCTTCTATAAAAAATAGAGAGGCTTCTATCATTAAAATAAATTTAAATGCAAATTTTCATATACTAATTATTTTCTAAAATATTAAATTTATTCTCAAATTATAGCCATTTGTATTCTTGTGGTAAGTTATTTAATTTATATATTTACTCATCTTGAAAAATCAATTAATTTTTACTTGTTGTGTAGTAACCCGTTCCGCTAGCACAATATTGTCCGCTTTGGACCTACACACGGACCCGCACGGTGTTGCTTTGGCGAGCCAATTCACTGTTGACTTTTGGTAGCAACAGTGGGTTGGCTCACCAAAGCAACACTGTGCGGGTCCGTGTGTAGGCCCAAAGCGGACAATATTGTGCTAGCGGGACAGGTTGCTACAAATGGTATCAGAGAATGGTTTAACTCTCTGTCTGAGGGTATGGGCTTGGTTGTTGTGTGTGCAGAGCCAGGGACGACTCTAGCTTTAAGGGAGGTAGATTGTAATACCCTGCTCTAAAAAGTCCCACATTGCTAGTGGCATTGGAAATTCCTTGGTATATAAGTAGTAACATTCCTCCTTCTAGCACAGGCCTTTTGGGAGCAACAGTAGGTTGGCTCGCCAAAGCAAAGCTGTGCGGGTTCGTGTGTAGACCCAAAGTGGACAATATTGTGTTAACGGGACAGGTTGCTACATGTTGCATATAAATAAGGGTATACAAAAGCTTTAGTTAGCATCTCCCTTCATTTTTATTAGAGTTTTGCATCATGCAAAATTGAGTAAAATTGAATAAAATCTTATATGACCAATATCTTAAATATTAATGATATAAAAAATCCAATATATACCCAAAGACATTATGAAAAAATTGATAGAAACACTAGCGTCTTTAATAACGAAGGACACTTGCTTATTTTTTTACTATTTAGCAAATGACAATTGAACAGAAGAACAAATTCAATGTCTATTACAATCAAAGAGTCTTTTTTTCTCCTATCATTAATCGTGTTGCTCGACTCTGAGATGGGCGCTTTGTAAGTAATATTAAAAAAGAGGAAAAATAGTTTTGAAAAGAGAAGCAAGGATTGAGAGAGAGGAATCAATATCTCTTTTAATGTATTGTATTGTATATCGGAGAGTACATGTACAAATATAAATAGAATACAATGAGCCAATTATTATGGCTGAAAAGAAAATAAATAAAAGAATAATCAATTATACAAAACTATATAGCTTGTAATATTATCTAAGTCAACTTGGATTCCGATCACCGATATCCAAAGATGGGCTCCACGTACAATTGTGTAGTGGGTCCCACAACAGAACGAATAAGTAAATTTCACAGCACGTGCGAGTCATGAAAGTTTGGTCTTGTAACACTAGGAATGTAACTATATGGCACTGGACCCTTGACTCAACTTAGGATCCGCTATGGTTTGCTTTCCTTCTTCCTACCAACCGACAATTTCCCTTTCATACTATTGTGTTGCGTACTTGTGTTTATTGAGAGATGACTCAAGTTTACTTTGTTTTCTGAGAAGAAAGATTGTTTTTTATTGGAGCAGATTAAATGAGTAAAATTAAATATGATGAATTGTAAGATAATAGAGGATATAATTTTTATAAAGGTAAAATAGAAAAATAGAGTTTAAATAATTGACTTTAATTATTTTCTAATTATAACTGAGATTAGTGAATATGATGATAATAATTTTTTTATTTATTAAATACTAATGTTTAAGTTTGCTTTGCATGTAGAACAAGGTTAACAAAAGCACAAATTTATGTATTATATACCTATGTGATAGACAAATAAAATGAAAAGAAAAAAAATTTAAACATATGATAAGGATGTACAAGGGATAAATGAGAGTGAATGAGAATGGGTTAATGAGTTTAAGTACATTTTGCACAATTTTGTCCGCTTTGAATGTCTATAGATTTGTATAATTTTGTTTTTGGCATATGTGCGTCACACAAATGTCCAAAAGGCCTCATATTGAGAAGAGCTTGGGTGTTCTCATTTAACCCAGTCTTCAGACAACTCTGCCTAGGCGATGAGGGACTTTCAACCATGATACGGATGTCTACTAGTTTGCCAGCGCTCCAACGTTCACCGATCTCAATCTGCCCAGCACCTCGCATGCATCCGAAGACTGGGCTAAATGAAAACACCTAAGCTCTTATCAGCATGAGGCCTTTTGAACATGTGTGTGATGCACATGTGTCAAAAAAAAAAAAACTGTGCAGATGTGTGAACACTTTAAACGAACAATATTATATTGGGTGGAAGTTAGTCGTTACGATTTTTTCATCTCCTTAAAGCTATTTCCCTAATCTATATTGTTTACTAATAAATGAAGTGTGACTTTTATCTTAGTTCTTGTGTTTTTTACCTCTCTCTTTTGTATGTTTCACATTGTTCTTGTGTTTTTTTTTTAATGCTTTTTTAAATGTCTCAATGTTGTTCAAATTTCTTCTTCGTACATCTTTTCAAATCCTTGCGCTAGTGCCATCGTTGACATTTTATGACATGTTCAAACCGTCTTAAACTCTCTCATTTTATGACATGTTCAACCATTTTAGAAAAAAAAAAAATGCTTTCATGTTGATTATCTTTATATAAATATAAAAAATTGGCAGAATCTCTTCAAATTTTTAATAAAGTATTGGGTTAGGTTTAATTAAAATTATAAAAATGAAGAGAATTGCTGAATTATAAAATTTTCATGGTATAGAATTAGAATTTGACTGCCTTGGAGACATCAATATTGGATCACACTAACTTGACATGGTAAATATTATTTTATAATAAGTCATGGACCATCAGTTTATAAAATGATTAGTTGTTTATGTGAAAAATTAAAAAAAAAATTACTTCACTAGATGTATAAAGCCATCAGTTTTACACTAAATAAAATATATAATTAAGAAAAAAAATTTAGCAACTATTAACTTTTTTTTCCCTAAATTCAAATAAATAAAAATCCTTAAGTGATTTTATTTGATGATCAACATGGTCACAATCTATACCAATGTTATCAAACCTGACTCGACCCGACCCGCGGGTCAACTGTGACCCGGCTGAAATATAGATCGGGACATTTTAAGACTGTTTTGGATTAAAAACCCTTTGTATCCCGCGGGTCAGCCCGGTTTTTCTAATAAACGTGACCCTTAAAAAACCCTTGGTTTATTTAATTGAAGAAAATGAAGATAAAGATTTTGGTTTTTTTGAGAATATAATTTTTGGATTATTAATTTTAGTATTTACAATTGAATTTATGAGAAGAAAAAGAATATTTTTATTAAACATAACTGTAGTTAATAATTTAATATTATTTATAATAATATATTAATAGCGCGAGTTTGACCGGATTTGACTATGGATCAATCCAGTTGAACCTCCACCCTTCCTTCAAGACGGGTCGCTCCACGGGCCGGATTTTAAAACATTGATCATTACTTTTAATTTAATAAATCTAATATATAAAGTAAATATACATTTCAAATTAGTGTTTTTTTATTGCATTTGATGTCTTGAATCATAAGTTCGTATTTTCATCCATTTAATTTGATACCATGTGGTGTGATAGTGTCGACATGGGCTTATCTAAGTCAACACATCACATTCATTTCGTGCCAATGAGATCCCAATATAGAAAATGATGACAAACGTTCATTTAATATGAGGACTGTGTTAGAGAAAATGTCGGTGTTGACTAATTATTATTAATAGCAAAGAAAATAAATAGAAACAATATAAAACAATAATGAATTAAACAATATTAAAATAAGGAGCTCAAAAAGCTTCATTTAATACAAAACTTCTTATATCAAAATGAAAAAAAAAAAAAGTTGAAATATAAAAAAACTAAATTCTAATTAAAAAGATAAATTAAGTTTTTATTTTTTTATGACTAAGATGTCCACGTCTCTTAGAGTATTTGACTGATCATTGGAGTATGTGGAAACTTTCCTACACACACAAAGTAAATTTACAGGGAGTGACCCTTTGAGGCACGGGTACAGATATCTATCAGTTTTAAAAAGCCATTCAATATCGGTCGATACGTATAGTATCGGCTGTACATCATATTTATCGGCCGATATGACCGATATATCGGTGATATATATCGGTCCGATAAGATTTATATCAGTATTTTTTTTTTAAAAAAAAATTCAAAACGGTGATGGGCCCTGGTCGAAATATCGACCTATATCAGCCCAATATCAGCCGATATCAGCCGATATTTACGTTTTCAATTTTTTTTTTTTAAATAGTTTCTTTTTTCAGTTTTTTTATATTTTTTAATTCAAAAAAATAAAATAATAAATTAATACCGATATTAAAAAAAAAAAAGAGGAGAGAGAATCATATTGGCCGATTGTATTTTTTGCACCCCTACTTTGAAGTGGAGTAAAAATCAAATTTAGAATTCTCATGTTTCCTGAGACAGACTCGTGACCATCATTTTAATTCTTTCGACTTAAAAGAAAAATTGAATTATAGTATAATAAATGTTTATACGTATCATATCACAATAGTATATAATATTACTAACTCCTATACTGCGGTAGGCACAAGCCCCAAATGGAACTCATCTCCTCTAAGTAGGCATTTGATAATTTGATCACATCCAATTCATATTAAATGATTTGATTTGCTGACTATTTAAATAAAAAATTTAATTTGACTCATTTAAAATGTAGTTTAGATTTAGATGCACCTTTAATCTGACTCATTTAATTTAATTTTTTTTCTTTTAGTTTTTATGTAGATGTACCTATCTTGGATCCATTTCATGACAATGCCAAGTAATAGGTTGCTTATTGTATCTTGTGAAAGGGGCCCACTTGCTGAAAAGTTGACCCATCAGAGTATCAAAGAATTGTGAAACTAATTGGCCAATGTTGGATTGGTGGGCCCCCCAGATTCACTTCAATCAAGCAAAGGGCCATTTGTTTTTTTTTTACATTATTTCAATTTTTTTTGAACGGTAAAGAAGAAATGCATTAATAGAAGAAAAGTATAAGAAAAATGTACAAAGGCCTACGAGGATTAGGTCAAAATAAGCACAAGAAAAACAAAAGAACTAAAAAGCCATGGCTACATAGAAAACCATGCTACAACAAAAGGACGCCCAAACTCAGCCCATCAACGCCATTTTTGGCCAAAAAATCTGCAACTTGTTATCATTATTAATATTTTAGTTTTTCTTTATCTGACTAATCTTTTGGGCATGCGTAAGTCTCTCCATTTATACACACCGAGTAACTTTATAGATAGTGATCCTTTGAGACGGAGTGAAAATCTAACTTAGGACACTTTGAGGTGGGTTCTTGACCATCATTCTGACCACTTTGAAAGAGCGCGGCTTGTGAAGAGTAATGGTTAATTAGGGTTTGTTTTTTAGATGTTCTAGAGCCGGGTAGGGAAGCACTAAATTGAAGAGTTCATTTTGGTTCGACATGGGTGATGCAAACTAGAGATATCTTTTTTAAAAAGTAATATTTTATGACAAAATAGTTAAAATAATTTCTAGTTTTGCTTAAAGTAGTTCCTTCTAATAAGGCACATTCTTTGACATGTAACCAAAATTTTATTGCGAAGTTACCAACATTCCATGGGACCATGGCTAACTTGGGAATGGATGGGTTGTGAACAACTGGATTCCAGTGAAATTGCATCATTTGGGTGCATAGCCAAGGGGTGGGCATGCCTCTCAAAATTTCAAAATCCCTCTTTGAAAAAAGTAGAAAATAAAGTTTATTATGGACCACCATTTGAAAATTAATTGTTATGTATGACTCCTCAAAAATAAAAAAATAAAAATTATTTAATCGACCCCACAGTGAATTCAACTTGTATATTGACTTTCCTAAATATGAAAATCCTATGACTTTTTTTATATTATGTTACAGTGTTGTTGAGCTTTATCGATGACTTATGATAAAATGTTCTATCAATTATGAAGTTTTTGACATATTAGTCTAGTCCTTAAAAATTGATATAAAAAATGAGTTTCAAGTCTCATGTTCAAAATCCTAGTGAAAAGCAATTCCGAGCTAAAATGGGCTCTAACATGTTAGTTTATTATATGAGAAATCATCAATTAGAGAGTGTTAAGATTCATTAATATCTTATAATTTATGTGTTTCATCAACTCTTCAGCTTTTTACGTATTGTAAAAATCTTTAATGAGTATAATAACCCTCTCATTGAGTGGGAGAATCCCGTATTCATAAATTGTTCAATTTACGACCACTCAACTCTCTTCAATTGATATCTAAATTGAAGAGAGAGAGAGAAAGAGAGATATTTGTAAAAGATGAAGATTTGATGAGGAGAAAACCAATCAAAGTCTAACTTGATTTTGATTTCTTGTGAAGAAAGATGGAAAATGTCATGAAATTAGTAGCTAATGATGAGGTTTAAGAGGTTAATGTGCATAATCTTGTAAATGATTGGTGATGGAGATATGGGTTAAAAAGGAACCAAAGTTGTTGTTAATGTTTGAACCATCTCTCTTTTTTGACTAAGACAAAAGAGTGGACCACCCAACAAATAATTCTAAAAAGTGTATTACATGATTAGGTCGGATCCCTAATGAAAATTGCACATCATTTACGATGTATCAGTTGAAATCATCCAATATTCAATATCCAAAATCCAAATCATTTAACGAATCTCAAAAGTCAAATTTAAATAGATAATCCTAAGTTTGTTCTCACTCCACTTCAAAAGTCCACTCATCGTAGAATTACTCGATGTGTTGGTAGGGAGCTTACACATGCTTTATGAATTAGTCGGATGCTCTAAAAGACGTGAACACCTTAGTCATAAAAAAAAAAAATATACAAAGCTTCTCGCCTTAGAATACACGAGAGGCCACCGGGTGACAAATTGAAAGGCACACAAGTACACTTCGATTATGTTTTATATTTTACGTTTTTATGTTTATATAAAAATTAAGTCACGAGAAGGTTATGTTAATCTCTAACTAAAGAAGTTTATCTCATAGATTGTAAATGAAATTTCGTTACTAGAGTAATGCACGACCTAAAAAGGGGTGAATAGGTCGGTTTTCAATTTTAATTTCCTTTCAAAATTTCTCAACCGAATTATACTTTAAGTGTATGAATTATTCAATGAGTTCCTTTCACTTTTAAATAAACGACTGTTAATAAAACTGGTTGATCAATATATGTGTGTGTATGTGAATCAATATTCAATCCAAGCAATCAATTCAAAACATCAGGAACATATAAACATAAATATTTTATAGTGGTTCGGTTTCAACAAACTTACGTCCATTGTCAGACTTCCCAACTTTAGGGTCGTCCCAAATATATTATGTATGAGTCTCACACCCAAATAGTACAACCAAGTTTTTTTATAGAGGTTCAACCCAATCGGTCTAATCCTCTACACCTATTTTTTTGAGCGGTTCGAACACATTGTTCTAATCCACTTCACAATAATTAAAATAAAAGAAAGAAGAAACACTTGCCTTGGGCCTTATTTAATCTTCTTTAAGCGCTTTCTTTTTTACTCGATCTGTGTGCTCCTTCCATCAGATTCACTCCATCAGAGTGATTATCGGCACAACAGTATATGACATAAATATGACTGGTTTTAAGGTCCTAAGGGAACACCTTAAGCTTCATCAGAGCTGGAGTATTGATTACTCAAACATCTGTGTAAGAAGATGATGAAGAAGGTGTAAGAAGAGATGACTAATCTCTCTAGTCACACTGTTATTTTTCCAAGAGGTTCTCTATCTAACTTATTTCAAAACAGCTCTTAGATATAAATAGGATAGTGTCTGTTTTTGTGGCCAGTCACGTCTACTAGGCCTCGAGGATTCCAATGAAGCCTCTTGGCGGTATATGGTAAGACAACACAGATTCTGCATAAGTTATTCTGTTTGTCAAACAGTGAATGTCCAGCCAATTAGGATGCCACCGTGCATGATTGACCATTAATTTATTTCAGTCATAAATCAATGATTTACATAGAGAGAGATTGATGATTGTAAATCATATTTAATCACATGGAGGAGCCTTTCCAATTTTGTCAAAGACAGCCAGCTCCCCAACAGTTCTTATTCAAATCATGTGAGGTGGTACTTGGAGTTTCAACATGAGGATATACCTTATTTCCATAATAAACTCTCAATTAAGGAATATAAATTTAATTTCCTAAATCTGTAAGAGACTCGGTCAGCAAGACATAAGATCAGCTGAGTTACAGCTGTCCAGATATTATTCAGTAAGAGACTGTCTGCGAGGCCTCGAGGCTGAAAGTCAATTATATTCTAATTTTTCAGTTTATAAACAATTGACTTCTAAGGTATTTGACTCAGTTTAAGGTCTCCTAAGGTTCACTTACCTGTGTGCTAATAACATATTCGGTGTAGATTCTTCAATTGCACAGTAGATCTTCATACACTTCTAAGGCAAGTCCAACTGAGTCACGTAATTGACAATATGGGTGACTCGGACGAACCGGGGCACTTACAGTAAAGTATATGTTAATATACATACACTTCATGTACCCATATATTTCATCTATAGGAAATTATGCTCATTTTATACATCTTAACAATGTTATTGTACATATATTCTTTAAATTATTATATAATAGGAGATTTTGTAATTGATGGATTCTATTCTCACCCTCGTTTAATATAAATTTCCCATCATGGGATCTATGTTATAGAGCAGTGTAAACCGTGGATGACCACTTTCTTCCAATTTCCTTTTGGATAGGCTTAACTAGGCATTTTTTTTTCTTTTCAATTTCATCCTCATTTAATTATTTGATCTAAGGTAATTTTGATCCTCATTAGTTATAAGGCTGGTCTCCTTAGATAATTGAATAAGATAATAAATATCTAAATTCTATCATCATCATCATAATTATAATCATTATCACAAATATCGACGGTATTTTTAAATTTACAATATTTTTATAGGCAAAATGTTTTTATAGACACGGCGATAAATTCTCGATAAAATCGCGTTTAAAACGAGATAATGGTAATATCGCGATAATATCCTGATAAATTGCCAGTAAATTCTTAATTACCATTTTTATTTTATTAATATTTTTACTTATTCTATTTTTATTATTTTTAAATATTATAATTTCCGTGAAATTTTTCAGATAAAAACTCAAGCATTTGAAAATATCACGATATTACCAATCGCTGTTAATATTCCGAGAATAATTTTTTTGACAATGATTATAATTGTCCCGTCTTCCCTCAACGGTGGAGAAGTGTGGGTGTATTATCAATCATTCTCACTAAAATTAAGCATATGACATTTTCCATCACATTATAGGACCTATTGTTTGTTGTTTTAAATTTTAATTTTGATTTATGAGGGTTCTTTACACTTGATTAGAGTTTAATTAATTCTAAATTTGACAGCAGATTAATTTGGCCTTTTTTTATAAATTGGCAATTGATCAGGTCAACGGCAAACCCTAGATGAGATTTTAACATTGGAAAACAAGAATATCAATTAAATAAATAGAGATTTAATTTCATCATCATAATTATTATTAAAGTTGCTATTATTATTTATAACAATTAACTTTCAATAGTCTTTTCTTTTATTATATTCTATAAAAATATTATACTTGTATTATTCTACAATTATTTAGATTATGATTGATCTTGATGAAATTTAAATTAAATTATGATAGATTATGAAAAATATTTTATAATGTTTAATTCAAAAATAATATTCTGATATAGTCTACAAATTTAAATCTTAATAAAAATTAGCAAATAGAAAATTACAATAAATTTAGGCCAGCGATTCTCCCACAGGCATTTTGTGTATATAGACATGGGTTTTACCATGATGTCCAATTTGCCCTCCACCCGCCGTAGTGAAGAAAAAGAACACCAGAAATTCATAAACAGTGCAAATCGGCTCGCTAAAATTCATGAACAATGCAAATCGGCTTGACAAAATTCATAAACAGTGCAAATCGATTCGCAAAAATTCATGAACAGTACAAATCGTTTCACTGAAATTCATATGAACAGTAAAAATTAACCAATCAAAATTTTACTATTTATATGAAGGATAAAATTATAAATACACTAAAATTTGTGTTGTTAAAGATGAAATGTCCGCCTAAATTTATTATATCTTTCATTTTCTAATATAGAACCTATTTTTATTTTAATTCTGTCAAATAGTGACTTGTCGGCCGACAGTCCGACATTATCGACCTCTTTTCCAGCCACGCCTTTGGAGTTTGTACAACCGATGTTGTTCAGTCAACTGACATATAAAAGTTAAAACAATTCACTGCATGTTCATTGAATTGTATTTTTTCTACTTCATCCACGGTAAGTCTAGCCATCCAGTGACCACTGCTGACGTGTATTATCTTTTTTATTTTATTTTAATTTTATTTTTATAACTTGATAAATGTGACAAATACTAACTTATTTTCTAAATATTACCCAATATTATTACTAAGATCTCAAGCATCCACTAATGAAAAAATCCACCTATAATACCATCTTTATTTAATATTATTAAATATAATTTTAAAAATATCATTTACATACTTTTATGCGGGGAAAATAAATGACAGTGTATCGTATTGATCGATAGATACATATCAACTGTTCAACCGATTTAACATGTTTTCTTAAATTTTAAGAAAATTATAAAAACATAGAGAAAATGAAAATTTTAGTACGAATATATTTTGGTTAAAGAATGGTTCTTTTCATAAAGTATTGCAAACATATTTTGTTTAAATAATGCTTCTTTCTATGAAGTATTAGAATCTTAAGAGCCAAAATTTTGATATAAATAAAGTATATTTTAAATAATTGAAAAATGATAAAAAGATTAGAAAATCAATATAAAGAAATACCCGATAAGAACTTCATATTCTCTAGTGTCCCACAATGACATGTGTTTTCTATTATATTTCCTTAAGTTTTTTGCATAAAAAATATGAATTTCATGAAAATATTGAAAACTGGGAATATTAAAACACATAAACACTCTAAAAATTGTATCAATTACATTAAGGGCTCTTCACTTTATTCTAAAACATTTGTATAAAATTTCTTTAATTTTTTTATAAGAAACTCTAAAATGGGAATTATCTTAGAAAATCCGATTTCATAAAATTTAAAAAAAAAAAAAAAACTAGGAAAATCACATAGACACCCTAAAAACTTTATCAATCATATTAAGGCACTCCATTAAATTTAATAAATAGTCAATATCATTTGACTAAATTCTTTTCACAAAAACTCCCAAAATTATGACTATCTTAGAGCAAAAATTCAAAAAACTCAATGAAAATAACTTAAGATTGACAAATCTAAATGGAAAAATACCTTTTACACTCGTAGAACTTTCTTTTGAATCTTCTTAAAGTCATAAACAATGGAAGATTCAAATCGAAAATTTGTCAATATGATAAATTTTGAAAAAAATAAAAAATAATTGAATAAAGCCGATACGGGCCAAGATTATATGACAGTTTTACAGCCCATATCAAATCAATAATATAAATCACCAATCATAACCGTAATCTAATATTTTTTTTTTTTGTTTATGAGTATGCTTAGCAATAATAACACAACTAGATTTCTTACAAGTAACCTTAATGAGAATCATAATTTAAAGACTTCATTAGACTCAATTAACCTTGTTTACTTAAACTAAGTCTTATGATCATAGGAATAAGTATCAGTCGATACATAACAGAATTTTCGCTGCAGTTATGTATCGACCGAAACACAACATATTGAATTGGCCAAATACGTAGACTACATGGTACTTTTTAGCTGATATAAGCTGTTTTTCAAAAAAAAAAAAAATCAAAAAATAGTTTTGGGTTTATTTTCGTGTTGTTTTAACCTATATTTTCGATTTTAAAATTATTTATAATCAAGTTATTCAATTTTAGAGCTATTTTCATCACTTTTTACCATTTTAAGTTTTTTTCTTTAATTTTTTTCAAATTTTGGATCTAAGATAATCTCAAAATTTGAGTTTTTCGAAAAATAAAATTTAATCAAATAGTATCCAACGGAATTCAATGGGCACAAGTTAATGTCATTATTAATGTTTGGCCACGGTCATATTCAATGGCTGGTACTTATTAATGTGAAAAGCATTTTTGCCCTTGGCGTGTCCTGAATGGCTATTGTCCCTTTACAACTTGTCCTCTTTGTTGGAATACAATGTCAATTCATGTTCCCTCTATGTGTCCAATAAATTTTCTTAATCAAATCTTTTGTCATTTTCATGCTTCTGGCACCACACGTGGGAAGTTGGTGACTTGGTATCATACCACGCCAAATTTATGAACTTGTTAGAATGTCAATTCATCCTCCGTGATTTCATTTATTTAGAATTAAATTTTTTAGTTCTACTTCTTTAATTGGTCTTTATCATAAAAATATACGATCTATCACTCTACAATTTATCAGTCTTTTTTATACTTCTCTTTATGTTTTTGTTGGTCCACGTGTCTTCTATGATTGTGTAACTTGTCGCCTCTCTACTCTATGTATTAGAGTCGTTCAGGATCTTCTATTAATGTCTAAATTACTTCAAACAAGTTTTTTTCTATTGAAACTATTTTTAGACTATCTCTAATTTAGTCAGTTTTAACTATCCTTTGGAGTATGGGTAAAACTTGGATTCGGTTTTAACTCGACTTGCATGACCCGACCCGAGAAATCAATGAGTATGGGTTATGTATTTGTATATTTTGGGTTAGATCGGGTTAGAAAAATAAAAATCTGTATGAAATTTAGGTTGGGTTGGGTTGGGCTGGGTTGAGAAATTTAAAATCAACCTGACCCGATCCAATGTAACCTGAGTTAACTAGCGTACACCAAATTATAAAACATCATTTGGGTTGATTCAGGTCGGATCAGGTTGAGAAATTCAGATCGAATCGAGTCAGGTTCAATAATTTTTTACATAGGTTGGGTTGGATTTATTAAAACCCGACCTAACCCAACTTGAGTTTTAGCCCTACATTAGCGTTGATATGCTCGTCCAATATAACATACACATCTCTGTTACTTAACTTTATCTATTTATTTATTTATTTTTAGATGGATATTATACTTATATTTAAATTAATATGTTAATTCAGTGACTCCAAAAGAATGATTAGAAGGATTGCTTTCTTAATTGAGGCATGATGTGGATTTTTCAACTCCCAAATTAAGCGTAGAAGAAGACTAAACACGTCTTTGAATAAATTAAATTCTTGCTGAGAGGTGGGAAGAAGGTATGTGGTTGTGAATTTGTGATTCTATCCAAGTCCATCAAATAGATAGGAAGAGGTTGACTAGAGGACCCTAGTTTCCTTAAGAGGGACTCGAATGATTATTAATATATGGATTTTAGTCTATGTTACATTCATGTTCATGGAATCCATAACCAAGGTCATAAATATTATTCTCAGCATTTTTTTTTTATTAACATGCAGAAAACTCAAACATTCTAGAATTTGGGGTTTTATTGTAAAATTATTGGAAAAATCTCACAATTTTTTTTTTGAAAAATAAGTATATATATATATATATCACTTAAAATTGAAATAATCATTAATAAATTTGAGGAATGAGGGATTTTAGTAGTATAACAATTTTTCCGGCAGTGTCAAATACTAAATGAAGGGATTGATCTGTGAACAGTATTTTTCTCTCAAATAGAGCAATGGATAATATAAATTTGGGTGTTTTTTTTTTTACTAATTTACTTTATCAATGACAAATTTATAGACAAAAAAAAAACATCTAAATTTATATTATTCCATGCTCTCTTTAAGAGAAAGTGCTGGTCCACCAATGATTTCAGCAAATCAAATGCAAATATAAGTAAAAAAACAAATTTTAAGTTGAAAACATTTAATTTATAAAAAGAAGCAATTTGAGTCATATAAATGAGTTAAGTAAGATTGAGATATTACAAAGTGTGAACCAAATGACTTTTTGAAATTTAACTCCATTCAGTTCATCCTTTTTTGTAAAAAAAAATCTCATTTTAAAAGTAAGCCACCATTCTATATTTTATAAATAAATATTTTTTCGAGATAACATGAGGATGCCACTTCATATTAGATATAAGACTAATTTTGTATATAGTCAAATATATGAACTCACCCACAAACTTCATATATTAATTAAAAATATTTAATTTTAATTTTTTATTTTAAATTAAATTTAGAGTGAAAGAAAGAGTAATTAAAGCATTCACATGAATGTGTCCTCTCCACATTATTGGACAAGAGTTGACCTCAAACGGTGTTGGAGGTTATGCAATCCTAGTGGCCTACCCAACAACACAATGGGTATCCAGGTCCCATACTGTGAACTGTTGCCAACTAGCCAATTTATATTCTTCATGACCACCCTAATTTATACTACTACAAAATAAATTAATGCAATACATAAAATAATGTTGAAAGTCATCGAATTATGAAATTTTTAATATGAAAATAGATATTTGTAAACCTTTTCAATTTTTCTCATTTTGAAAAATTGTTCAGCAAAATTTATTGAGAATAATCATTTTTTAAATATCATCATTTTACCGTTTCACCAATAATAACTTTACAAAGAAAATGTTTTTCTTACCAAACAAAATCTCTTCTTAATTTAAAAGGGTTGGAGTGATGGTCAGGGACCCTTCTCAACAAGTTGGAGTCTTAACTTCAATTCCTACTCCACTCTAAAGGGTCACTCTCCGTAGAATTACCCACTATGTATAGGTATAGAGACTTACACATGTCCCGAAGATTAATTGGATAATCTAAGAGCCTTTTACATCTTGGTCATAAAAAAACAAAAAACAAAATCTCTTTTTAATATAGACTCACATTGGCATCTATTTGCCATTTTATTCTTTCTATTTTACATATCAAATAACCTTTTTTTTTATTCGTTCCCCTGTTTGATAACTCATTGCATTCAAAGAATGAGATTATCAACATGTGTTAGACATGAGAATAGTCA
The DNA here is from genome assembly GCA_013350335.1 of Chimonanthus salicifolius. Lineage (NCBI taxonomy): Eukaryota > Viridiplantae > Streptophyta > Magnoliopsida > Laurales > Calycanthaceae > Chimonanthus > Chimonanthus salicifolius. The sequence goes on from CM023532.1 coordinate 15,157,998, forward strand.
TTTAAAAAGAGTCTAACAAGAATAGATGGGAAAGAAAAAAGAAAAAGAAAAGAAAAAAACAAATAAGCCACACAAAGAAAGAACTATAATAAAAAATAAATAAAAGTCATAAAAAGAAAACGCTTCAAGACTGATCCGAAACTTCAAATTTGACGTTCAACAGAATTCCTAAAAAATGACGGCTTGCATAACTTCGTCATTTCTATACTTCACAACAGCAACTCTTAAAGAACGAATGTTGGCCGGTTGGCCATTCCACTATCAGTCCTGTTGTCTATTAAAAAAAGAATTATTCTTAAAATAGAGCCACATCAGTACCCGTTCTTCATTCCATTCTTTATATTTTACCTTAAATATTCTTTCTTTAAATTAAGTCCATCTATATAAAATTAGTAAGGTTTTGACGCTCATTAGGGGATCTTAATCATGTCATTATGTTCCCTATAATAGAGATTTTTGTATATAATAACATGAACCCAACTTCATGTAGGCAACTATTACTCTACTTCTATTAAATCTTATTTTTTTAGGCAAATGAGAACATCATATTGCTGGCAACTTTCCACAGTTGTATAAAAGGAAAATAATTTTTTTAAGGTAGGAGAGGCCTCTTTGGAGTATAAAACAATCTTAATGTAGAGAGTTCAGAGACATCTACAAATTTAAGAATGATTGTGTTCAATTACTTAATTATATATTTATTTTGATTTGTTAGGTCCATTTAGATGTCAACAGGGATATTGGGTAGCTAGATAGAAAGACTTATTCATTAATGGTTAACTTATGACATAAATTGCAATTTAGTAAAATAGTCATAGACATTTGTTGAAGAGAAAATAATTTGAAAATACTTGAATAGGAATTTCTCCCAATTTATTTGATAAACTTCATATAATTATTGAAATTATTGCATCAAAGTAAATTTTGTGTCTTTTCATGATCTATGTAATACCTTATCTGTTCAATGAAACAACACACTCTTAAATGATCAATTGGACTTTAACATCTTTATAAAGATCATTCATGAATTTTTATCAAGTTTGCTGCAAAGTTGAGTTTGTAAGGTCTATAGTGGACCAATAAGTTCTTGTAGGGCTGCAACTTGGGTCCGGTTTTGACCTGACCCGCATGACCCGACATAAGAAATCATGCAGGTCGGGTCGAAAATTTTGGATCAGTGGATGGGTCGGGTTGAGAAGATAACAACCCGCATGAAATTTGGGTCGGATCGGGTTGAGGATTTTATAAGTTAACCCGACCCGACCCGACCTGACCAACCTAAAATTAGATTAAAATGGGTTCAAAATGCTGTCGGGTCAAAATTCGGGTTAGAATTCGGGTCGGGCCAGGTTGAGAATTCGGATTGGATCGGATCGGGTTCCATTTATATCAACTCGGATCGGGTTGGATTTTAAAGAATCAGACCCGCTCGACCTGAGTTGCAGCCCTAATTTCTATATTTTGTTTAAAGAACTGTTCTTTCTATAAAGTATTAGAATTTTAAAAATCAAAATTTTGATACAAATAAAAAATATCCTACATAATTGAAAAATAATTAAAAATTTAAAAATTAGAAAATCAATATAAGGAAATACCTGATAAGAACTTCATATTCTCTAGTGTCCCAGAATGACATGTGTCTTCTATAATATTTCATTAAGTTTTTTGCATAAAAAAATGAATTTCATGAAAATATTGAAAAAATCACATAAACCCTTTAAAAATTATATCAATCAGACAATCACATTAACGACTCTTCATTTAATTCCAAAATATTTATATAAAATTTCTTTAATTTTTTCCACAAAAACTCCAAAATGGAAATTATTACATCTCACACTTAAATAATATTTTAATGATAAACTAAAGAAAAAAGATGCTTTTAAGGTGTCCTGACTTTCAAAGGTTCAAATTATGGAGTAACCCTAGAAATAAAAAGTCCAAAGGAAGATGGTGTGGGACCCATATAGTCATAAAATCCAACGTTGTGATCGACCGACCATTTGGCAGGCACGATAGTGATCGAGAATGGATTGGTCGTCGAGCGTCTACTAAATGCATGAAACAAGAGGAAATGAGGTGAAGTAGCTATCCAACTTGCAAATTTCAACACAGACAAAGACTAATCAAGATTTCTTCTCATATTAAACGGCAAAAATGGGGGAAGAAGATGAGAAACTTCTCACCTTCATTATTCATTATCTTGACTCTCAAGATTACATCAGATTTAGGTCATGGGGTCGTCACTAATCATAACCCGCCTATTTCCGATTAACGTTCAACTTCAAATGGTCATTTGGTGTGCATTGAGTAAGAGAACTTCACATTATTGAATGATTAGTTGGGTGAGACGTTTGGACTGCTTCAATCGTTAAAAAAAAATTAGGTCATTTGGTCCAAAAATGAAATTTAATATTTAAATATTTTTATCTACAATAATAATATTTTTCTCATTTAAAATTCACATTATATTGAATGATTTTTTTCTATCATATATGGTATCAACTGATTTTCTCAGCCCGAATTTGGCCCAAAACCTATCTAAATATATTATAAGTAAACGGGTTTTAACACAGTCCCAAATACTAGCTTGTCGGGCTGGACTTTGGACCCGTATATGTAAATGGTTGGGCTTGGGCTTTTTGACCCATTTATCTATTATATGTGTGCATGTTTGCACAATTATTTTAAAAATAACTATTCAAATTGAATGTAGACATAATAAATTACAAATGGATCAAATTTTAATTTAAAATTCAATTTTTAGTATGAATCGATGACTTTGACCACTAAAATCAATTAATTAAGAATTCAGTTTTAAACTCGAATTTAATTTTCTTCCAATTCATTGTATGTATTTCCAATGTTAAGAGTTGAATTTTTAATAGCCTTAAAAACAAGACTTCGACTTAGTATTTTGCAAACAGTAGAACTCAAGTTTTAATCTTATAAATTCCGATGGGCTTTTAAATGGGCTCAGATTTCTTTATCATAAGGCAGTTCGAATACAGCCCGTTAACACCTCTATTTTTTTTTTAATTGCTGAGGTCATTATCCCACATGACACGTGTCACACCCACAGACCACATAAACCTATTATTGGCTATTATTGGTTTAGAATCAATATTGGCAGCTGATGCTTATATTGTCGGCCAACACACAAAATTAAAATCACAAATAAGCTGAATTTAGCCTTTATTATATGCACATGTATGAAGGTAACAGTTCATCCATAAATAAATATATAAGTCAATAAACAATAATTAGTTTAATTAAATAAAATATTAATCAATAATTAGTTTAATTAAATAAAATATTAATCAATAATTAGTTTAATTAAATAAAGATATCAGGTCCAAATCAGAGTCAAAATGATCGTGCGACAATGGCTAAACATTCGTGACATAATTTGGAGATTGAATAACTTTGACAGAGTTGATCTAATGACTAATATGTTGAAACAAGTCAGATTAATATAAATATTCTTTTTTAATTTTTTTAAATCATAGTCATTTATTTCTTATGCTTTCTGAGTTATTAATTAATCAAGAGAATATTAAATATGAGTAATTTTTTTTCTAATAAGACATACCGCTGAGTCATTTCGTAATGATCGAGTTAGCATCCTCACGCAGTGATCAATCAAATATTTCAAGCAGGGGTAAAAAATGCTGGGCCAACACATAATCGCAGATATACATGGGCAATATATTATAGTCGATATAATTCGAAGGGTAGGAAGTGGGAGTTTTGAGTTCAATTCTCACTCCAGACTGATGGGTCACTATCTATATATTTACTCCGATGATTAGTCAGGTGCTCTAAGAGACCTAAACACCTTAGTTAATAAAGAAAAATAAAAAACCCATTGTCATCATTGTTTTGTTAAAATAAAGTCCACTTATGGAGTATTGGACCTTTGAAAGCCAAAATTTTGATACAAATAAAATATGTTCTAAAAAATTAATTATTGACTAAAATTATAAAAAAAAAAACTAATATGAGGATAATAAAAAATTCATCTTTAGTCATAGTATGCGTGTTTGTAGGAAGTGGACTAACAATTAGCAAAATGGAATCACACCAAGGTACCCATTTTAAAGATTACACTAGAAATCTGCATATAATTTCAAAGGCCAGCCCATTAGCTGGGTCAGCCCAAATCTGTTTCAAGCCCAATCTACTTTGGGTGATAAATCAACTTATTTGACTTGGGCATGATTTCTGGCCTCATGGTTATATGGGCTTGGGCTGATCATGTGCCTGCTAAAAGCTCTTGATGAGCCGACCGTTGTAGCGGTTCAAAACTAGTTACCATCACCTATGTGTGTTAGTGGCTAGATCAGGGCTTGGCTTCCAGGCCCATCTTTATCATCGTACATTAATTGGATCCTCTTTGATAAGCTTCGGCCCAGCCCATATGTTAACACCTGTTGACGATTGCACAACCATGAGTTCAGAACTCTGATTCAGTTCTCCCACTAAGTACCAAGCTTGGGCTGCGGTCCTGCAACAACTAAACTAGACTCTATACCGTTTGACTCATTGGGCTTTTGCATCAGAGTTCAGCAGTAACGAAGTGTTCGGTCCTGGAAGGATCAAGTCTGGTCCAAAACCATGTATTAAAATAAGGGCAAAGGAAAAAATCTCCGCTGATACCATCGGTATATCGGCCAATATGCCCGAGATATAATATGGCTAAGATATCACCGATATTTTATATTATCAGTTTTTTTTAAATAAAAAATGGTAGATATCGGCCTTGGGCACAGGCCGATATCTCGGTCATATCGCGCCAATATTGGCCGTTATTTTCGATTTCATTTTTTTTTCAAACTCGGGCCTCCCTTTTTTTTTAATTCAGAAAATATAAAATATGAAAAAAAAATTGATATTTTCAAAGAGAGAGAGAGAGAGAAATCTTATCGGTGAGATCTCGGAAATCTGAGATTTTAATCCCTGAATAAGCGCCCTGATTGGAAGGGTTTTTTTTTTTAAACAATATACAATTGTCTAATGCTAAATTGGGAGATTGAGTTCATGTCCTTGTCCATTTCATTTGCCAGACTTGAAATTTGAAGTTCCTAAAGAAAGAAAGAGACCAAACCCTGCAAATTGTGCTCGCTCATAAATAGCTTGAAGGATGCGTTTGGAATTAAAAAATAACAAATAATAGTATTAGACTGTTAGTGATGTGACACTCTGCCTCATTTTTTTTTTAGTGTTAAATGACCACAATTCAAATGCATCAGATCCACAATTGGTCTATTTAAAAGTATTTCTTGAATTTAGGTCCATAAAAATCAGCTTCGTCAAATAAATCAAGTATGTTTTAAGCCCTAAAATATGAAGATTTTACTTTTTAGTCCTATATCATTTTGGCTCTTAAAAACATGGTTTGGTTAATGAAATCAAAATGATTTTTGAGATAATTTCGTATTCAGATATAGACCTTTTCAACAAACCGTCTATATCTATCAACTCTTCCAAGATCTGGCCCCTCTCAACCTCGTAAAACTTCAGAAGAAATAAGAAATCAAGAAAGATATGAAAAATGGAAAAAAGTAGGGCTGCAATTCGGGTTGGGTTTTGACTCGACCTGAGAAATCATGCGGGTTGGGTCTAGAATTTTGGGTCAATGGGTCGGGTCGAGTTGAGAAGATAAAAATCCGCATGAAATTCGAGTAGGGTCGGGTTGAGGATTTTACAAGTTAACTGTTAACTTGATTTGATCCGATGCAATCTAACCCGACCCGGCTAAAATTAGACTAAAATGGGTTCAGAATACGGGTCGGGTCAGAATTTGGGTTGCTTCGGGTTAAAATTTGAATAAGGTCGGGTTGTGAAGTTTAGATTGAGAATTCGGATCAAGACGGGTCGGGTTCCATATAGATCAACTCAGGTCGAGTTGGGTTTTAAGGAATTCGACCCGTCCGACCCAAGTTTCAGCCTTAGAATCATCTTCATTTTCAAAATCATTTATCCCATCACTCTTAGGTTAATATTTATATTTAGATTTGACATATCATTTTTTATAGGCTGACTACCTATCTAACACCTATAGAACTTGAACTTATAATTTTTAGGCCAGTATTTTAAGAACTGAACTGAACCATCTAATTCAAATCAATTAGGCCTAAACCAGTTTCTAAGCCGGTCTTTGGACCTTAAAACAGTTGGGTTTATTAAAAAACCTTTTTTATATATATATTTTTTGCTTTTTCTTCTTCTCTTTCACTAAAATGTCTATTTTCACTGTTTTCTATTTTATTATAATAGTTGCTATGAGATTTTCAATTTTTCTTATGTTTTCTTAATTTGTTTTAAATCTAACAGTATATTATATTATTATGATGTTTATACTAATTTTACAGTTTGAATGATTCAAACAGTTTTTTTTTTTTAAAAATTTACGTGTAGAAAACCGCGGAAACTCAGCGTAAAACCCTATAGGTGCTACCCACTGCCCTTAGGGCACATCAGGTGAGGTCATGGGAGTTCGAACCTGACACCTCCTGCTTCATGAGGCGGAGATTGCCACTTGAGCTACACCCATATTATACAAATTGGTTTAATTAATAACTCAATTTTTTTTAAAAAAAAAGTATTTTACATTGCAACGACAATCTTTTGCATGTTGTGTTAAAACTTAAAAGTTGATTGGTGGGTTAAAGAGACAAAAAGGGTGGTGTTTATAATGAAGCAAGAAGTTGGTGTGGCCCATTTGCTAAAATAAGTCTAATGTCCACTTCTCATCAACTTGTGGTGCTGATTGTGGGGTGTTAGACAACTGTGGGGGCAAACCACATGGATCAGACTCATTCAGAGCTTTCCCTGTCCATCTTTTTGGGACATCAGTAGTGATGCTTCCCTCTGAATCTACTATCACTTTCTCTCTCTCTCTTCTTCTTCTTCTCTCTCTCTCTTCTTCTTCTTCTTCTCTCTCTCTCTTGGTAGAATCCTAGAGAGAATCCTGTCCTTTTCACCAATTCCAACCTCTTACCACTAGACATGGCTTTACAAACATGCAAGTGATTTGGATCTTGGACTAGAAGACAAGTTTCAAGTGAGGCCCACAAGAGGGACTGTTTTCTTCAAAAATATGGACAGCCCATTAGTTAGGTGGGCCCAAATCGACACTGATCAACACTAGTTTCGAACTGTTTCAGCCCATTCAAGTTAGTGGTCTAGACTCTAGACTGCACTTGACCGGCAAAGACTACTAAAGGTGAGACTTGCATCAGGCCCAACCCAAATCCACCTTGCATCGGATGGTCGGGTTAGGTTTGCTAGGTCCGAAACTACCCAACCAACTGACAATCAAAAGCCAAACCTAACACATGGTCGAGTTGGGTTGCTCTCAATGACATGTTGGGTTCTTATCAATTTGCCCTCTGATCCAGCCCAACTTCACCTACAGAGTTGCAATGCGCATTTTTCGACTCCATTGTTGAGGCCAATACGGCGGGCACCGATAAGTGAAACTGATCATATAACTGGGTATTATGTATCCCTTGGTGTAGATCTACCTCTCCCCAGGTTGGGTCCATATGGATTGAAGTGATTCGGGTTTTTACGTCAAATCAAGTGAGGCCCACAATAATCAGTATAGGTGATTGTTCAGTGGGCCCAAGTCTGACTTTGATAAGTCAAGCCCAACCAGGGCCTATCTGACATAGCATGTGCTTTAAATTGAGTTGAGTTCGGGATATTCTATTGTTCAGAACCTTAAGCCCATTTATATTTCCAAAGACCGAGCCCCCTGGATCTCATCAGGCTTTTTATGTTAAACTGCCTGCTCATCTTTTAAGCCTATTCTAGACAAGCAAACATTTGAGTTGGGCTTATCATTTAAAGCCCACTTGAGACCGAATTATATTTCAATTTGAAATGTCTCCATGTTTTAAACTAATAGAGCGTAATAATGAACCATTTTTATCAACAAGAATACACCAATAAAATAATCTTGCATCGAAATTAAGATTAACAACAATATATTATAGGTTTGGGCCATTGAAGCCCATGGCCAGCCTTATTAGGGATTGGATTGGAGCAGTTAAGATTGGGTTTGAACCATAAATTCCCTATCCAACTAAGCCCAACCCAAGTTTAGGTTGGACTAGAATGGGCCCTTCAATTGTTATTCTTCCACCGGCCCTTAATAAAATCTTAGGGTGCAACAACCGAGTAAGAATGACATTAAGAGGGTTTGGGTGATTTATAATTTGACCAATTTTTTTTAAAAAAATGAAAAGTATTTTTCAAGAAAATTCTATTTATACAGTAAATCCACTCTTTCTCTATACAGCTTTGGTATTTTTGACTTCGTAACTTTGACACCCAATTACTATATTAATTTGTTATTTCATGATAAAATTACATAAAAATGTTCTTCATATTTTTTTCTATTTTTTTGAGAAATTAAAAAAAAAAAAGAGAGAGAAGACGTATCGACGAATAAGTATTATAGAGCTAATATTTGAACTTGTGGCTTAACTATGTGAGATTAGTGCTTTTGCCCACAAACATAGACAATTGGGTCGATGAATGGTTATGAATCTGACTTCACTGCTATTAGTTAATTGTTCTTCCACATTCTAAAATTTCAATGAATGTTGGTTTTTTTTATGAAATGGTAAATTTTAATATTCACATCTATAAATACTGATCCAAATAACAATTTTTCAAATAACATCTATGAAATGGTTTTTTATGGATATTTTATAACACTGAGATACTGATCCAAATGGCTCCTTAAGAAACGTTGGTGCTGAGTTGGTGGTCCACTCAACTTCAAATTCATAAATTTTGAGAAACTTTTCAATCTCAATTTAGATAAAAAATTCTGAAATCTCCAATATTTTAAAAAAAAAATGTACATTTCGGTTCACATGTAAATAAATAAAAAACTAGTCAAAATTTAGATTTCGACTGAATTTATAAGGGTCAAGAGTGACAAAATTAAATAAAGGGGCATTCTGAGAATTGAACTCGGGACCTCTCGCACCCTAAGCGAGAATCATACCACTAGACCAAATGCCCAACATGATATATAATTGTAATGTAATCAATAAATCTTAGAGAATACATGAAATAATGATGGGTGGGGTATGTAAAAAAATCTTAGAGACACAAAAGTTTCTCCAAATTAGTAATTGATGTCATAATTCAGGTTTTAAAAAATATTAAAATAGTGGGGTCTAAAATGGTCCTGGGGTACAATACGTATTTACTGTAATGTGGGTGTGACACTAATATCAACAATTTTTTCAAATCATTTTCTAAAAAAATGAAGGATGTGTAAAAAAAAGAGGAAATTAATAAATCTATATTTTGATTAAAGCGAATCTTTTCATACAATATTAGACCTTTGAAAGCATTAAATATGTTTAAAAGATTGATAAAAAAAAGTTCAAAAATCTAAAATATAGAAAATCAATATTAGCAAGCTTCTTATATATGAAATTTATGTTCTGTGTCTTATAATGACTCATATCTTCCATTATTAACAACCCAACTATGAAGAGAATGTGATATGGAAGAGTTTAGAGTTCCCACATAATGTAAAAGCCTACAAACGGAGCAAATACAAAGAAAATATAAGCATATTCGAAGAATATAATTTTTGATAAGGTAAGACAAAAATAAATATATAAAAAAGATGACGATAGTCAGAGACTTGTTCCTAGCTTCTAATTATGGATTGTGCAACAAGTTACTGTGGCCCAAAATGCAGCCTAAGCAATATAAGAATGATGGTGTGTGAAGTAGATCTTTCCCATCTATCGGCTACTGATCTTTTGTTAATCTAAATCTACAAAGTATAAATATCTCAAAAACTTCAATCTTAAATCAGTTAGTTTACCACTCCAATTCCATTTCACTATTTTTGCAGAAAAAATAAAGTAATTCATGATAAATACAGGAATGATTTTAATTTCTTCTATTGCTTAAAAATAAGAGGTTAATAGGAGGCAAACAACTGCATTCATTGGTCGTTAATATAACAAAAACTCTATTAAGACTTTCTTAAACGAGACACATTCACGAGATATACTATTAAATGGATTTTAAAGCGTACATGGTTGAGTCTGATATAAAGAGAATCATATGAATGTTCTTTCATGAAGTTTCACCTCCATTGATAATTGTATCCCATGATTTTAACTTTTAAAATCAATGGTCTGTACTCATAAAAATTTAAAAGTCAAGATTATATAGCTTGGATCATTAATTGATAGTGAAACTTTATATACTTCATATCCATGTAAGTACCTATCAAATGAACCTAAATTTGTGAGACCCATGATCCATTTAGTGGCATGTCTCACTAGTAAAATCTTGCTAGCCTAACTCTTAATATAAATGGTTTACCATGGAGCCGTATCAAATCGAGGTTAGTGGTAAAAATACTTATTTCTTATATAAGTGATCTAGATTAAATCTTGTTGATGATTTATTTTTTTCCCAGTTAAGAAGATAGTCTCTGTGTTGGGCGATCCTCATCTGGCATTTTTTAATCCGTGGCTTGTGACTCTCTTCCTTGAACTGGGCTCGTTTGTGTCGCCTGAAAATGGGTTCTATTTGGCCTCATTTGTTGGCTCTTCGGTTTGGGCCATTTTTCTTCGGTTTCTTTAGGTAGGCTTGTGGGCCTTATTTCTTTCTTATTGCCATAATGGGCTGTATTTTCTTGGGAGATTTCCCTTATTTTTTGAATGAATCTAACTTAATCATTTATAAAAAAAAAATTTAGACTACTGTGTGAACAGATAATATATAGATCTATGGAATTAGTCTCACCTATCACATTACTTTTCGTTTTTCTTTTTAATTCTGAAAGATTTCTAATAGTATGCCTTATAAAAATCAAGTGCCAAGAATTTTGGCACAAGTGTGCAATCAGGGGTGCAACCGAGGAAGGTCAAGTAAGGTTGGAACCAACCGAGCTCAAATTTCTTAAAGGGGCGACTGAACCTGACGTGAAAAGCTCTGAGCCCTCCAACCTGAGCTGGGCTCGAGCTCCATCCCATGCCTGAACAAAGCTCAGTTTGGGAAATATTGGGCCCAGAGGACCCATCCAAACTAAACCCAAATTGCATCATTAAGTGTAATGGCTGATTTGTACCAATAAAGCAGCATATATCACATATAGTGTAGCATGCATTCAGAAGGAATAGCTAATTTGTTCCAATAAAGCAGAATATATCACATACTGCGGACTTTAGTAATTTATAGCCCATATAGACACCGACGTTTTCTGCCAGCAGACACCGAAATTCAAATTTTAAGTGAAAATTACCATTCTGTCCTTCCGCGCGAAATTGACCTGAAGAAATCAATCGATTCAAATACGAGTTGAAGAAATCGATCGATTGATCCCTTCTATTTGCGAACAAGCAGAAGCAAAACCAGCTTAACAAATCGATGGCACGGTGAAGCGATCGATCCTGTTAATGTATTCACAGTAATTATATTATTTAAATAATAAAATTTCCTTTAAAACTTTAAAGTTATTTTTTAAGCACTGTGTATTTTCAAAATTTCTAAAATTTAATATCCGAACTAATTACGACAACCTGATAAAAATACTTTAAGATTTTAAGGTCTTTTGACACTCCCAAATGCTTAAAACATAGTGTTTTACAAATAAAGGTATCCCTTGGCTGTACTGAAAACACATTTGAGAGTGTCAAAAGATCTTGAAGTATTAAAGTATTTTTATAGGTTATCGTAATTAGTCCGGATATTCAATTTGAGAAATTTTGAAAATACACCGTGCTTAAAAAATATCGTTAAAACTTTAACGGTATTTTTTAAGTACTGTGTATTTTCAAAATTTCTCAAATTGAATATCCGGACTAATTACAATAACTTGATAAAAATACTTTAAAACTTAAAGGTCTTTTGACACTCCTAAATGCTTAAATCAGATTGATTTACAAATAAAGGTATCCGTTGACTGTGCTGGAAATACATTTGGGAGTGTCAAAAGACCTTAAAGTCTTAAAGTATCTTTATCCGGTTATTGTAATTAATCCGGATATTCAATTTGAGAAATTTTAAAAATACACGGTGCTTAAAAAATACCGTTAAAGTTTTATCTTTCCTTTAAAACTTTAACGGTATTTTTTAAGCACCGTGTATTTTCAAAAAATTTCAAATTTAATATCTGGACTAATTACGATAACCTGATAAAAATACTTTAAGACTTTAAGGTCTTTTGACACTCCAAATGTATTTTCGACACAGCCAAAGGATACCTATATTTGTAAAACACTCTCTTTTAAACATTTGGGAGTGTCAAAAGACCTTAAAGTCTTAAATTATTTTTATCAAGTTATCGTAATTAGTTCAGATATTAAATTTGAGAAATTTTGAAAATACACAGTGATTAAAAAATAACTTTAAATTTAAATTTTTAAAGGAAAATTTATTATTTAAATAATATAATGACTGTAGCATATATTAAGAGAATCCTTCGCAAACGGAAGGGAAGGATCAATCGATTTCTTCAGCTCCTGCTTCAATTGATCAATTTCTTCAGGTCAATTCTGCACGGAAGGACAGAATGGTAATTTTCACTTAAAATCTGAATTTCAGTGTCTGCCGGAAGAAAATGTCGGTGTCTGTATGGGCTCCCTTTATCTAATCAAGTGATACTGAATTCATATACTTACCTTTTAAACCTACTAATATGCTTAAGGCTGGAGAAATCAGCAAGTATCCGACAGCGCTGAGGACGAAGAGAAATTGAGAACTGCTTGCAATTATGAACAGCAGAAGAATAACTGGTTTACACACAAATTCTGATATTCCCAGCCTTTTTTTTGAAAATTAACGGCATTAAATTAAAAGAGAAAAATAGAAAAAAGATGGGAGGCCAAAAAAACGACCTCCAAACGAGAAAAAAAATTACAAGCAACCCCCGAATTATAACAGCCTGCTTACAGTTTTCGTAGTAAAAAACACTCCATGGCGAGCCATTTCATCTGCTGCAGAGTTTGCTGACCGATGTGTCCATTGAATCCGAAAGTTATAAAGGGAGATTAGATGCCTAATCTGCTCAATTTTGTCCAAGAAAATCAAGGGGCAGTGAGAGCCTGACACCCACCCCACAACCACCTTAGAATCCCCTTCGACTATGCTCTTCCAACTCCAAGACTCCTCTCCGTAATGCTAATAGCTCGACCTCAATGACAGAGCCATTTGCAAACGGCCCAACAAAGGATAGTTCAGTCGACCCCAATTCATTTCGGATGACTCCACCATAGCCTGCAAGTCCGTCCTCAATCCAACTTCCGCAAAATTAAGTTTCAGACGTCCCGGATCTGGAGGAATCCAAGACATGTGAGGTCTATTCCCTGCCTCTTTATTGACATCTTTCAAGCTACATGACCACAATAGAAAATCCATTGCTGAATATTATTCACGCCATTTTGCTGAGAAAAAAAGATGATGTATTAGAACCGCTTTCGCTTATTAAAACAAACAGTTCACATCACCATTAATTTTGAAATTCAGCAAACCACATTTATGGAATTGTCACCCAAGTGTATTTTGGTCAATTTTCATTTGCTTAAAAGCATTTGCTTAATGTGTTTCTCCCATTAATTCTGTTTACAAAGACTCTCTCTCCCCTTCACATGTTTCCTGTATTAGTCCCGTGTTCCTTCTTCTTCATGATAGTTATGAGTAAATAAATAAACCATGACTCATTTGTAGGATTCACGAACCTTTATAGATGAGAAGGTCCACCAAAAAGGACTAAAATCATCATCTAGTAAGGATCCCAATGTGGCAACCCATGTTACCTACTCCATGTGTGTAGCACTCACATTCTGGATCACAGCAAAACACGAACAAGTTGAACAAGCTCTACTTGACCCCTTTCTCCCTTATTAGAAGTATACTAAAAAATCATCACCAATAGTCATTGCATGAACAAGCGCCATCCTTAAAGCAATGAAAGCGGCTGGCATCTCTAACAATGATCGCTCGACCAACAACCCTAGTCACCAACTTTATGAATAGATGACAATCTCCACATACCCTCAAGTTTTTTATCACAACCATATCTGATCCAGGTGCTGTGTTTAAGAGCCCAAATGCAATGGCCAGCTTCTCGCTGTGCACTGCTGTTGCTTTCATAATCTCATCATCCTTGAACCCATCATCAAGTTCTTTCACCAAAGCCTCTAATCCATCCAACAGCTTGTAAATATCCTTTGCTTGAGGATGGGATCTATCACCCACCAGGAAGAGGTGAATCTTCTCTTTATGTTCAATGTAGCTACATCCAGGCTCCTTCCTCAGCCTTCTCTCTCTCATCAACCCACGAATCCTTGCCACACCATCCAAGTTATTTGCCTCTGAATATATGTTCGATAACAACACATAGTACCCAACATTTGTTGGCTCAAGCTCAACAACGTGATCAAAGGCAACCTCTGCGAGTTCAACATTGTTGTGGATCTTACATGCTCCCAAGAGGGCACCCCAGACCGCACCATCAGGCTCCATTGGCATTGACCTAATGAGCTCCTGGGCTTCCTCAAGCTGGCCTGCACGCCCTAGAAGGTCCACCACACATGCGTAGTGTTCTGGTCCCCGGCACAATCCATAATTTCTGTCCATCTCTGAAAAATACTGCAACCCCTTCTCAGTCAGCCCCGCATGGCCACATGCAGATAGCACGCTTACACATGCAACTGAATCTGGCTGAAATCCTTGTTGCCGCATCTTTTCAAAGAGATTCACTGCAGTTTCTCCGCACCCATGCATCCCATAACCAGCAATAATTGCAGTCCATGACACGATGTTCCTTTCAGGCATTTCATCAAACAGCTTACGGGCATATTCCAGTTCCCCACACCTTGCATAAACATTTATTAATGCATTGGTGAGGAAGACATTGAATCCAAACCTGCTACGGGCTATACATTTTTCCACGTCCCGGCTAACACTCCGAGCACCAAGGTGGGCACAAGAGGAGAGCACGCCGACGAGGCTCACAGGGTCTGGTTGGATTCCGGAGCTTTCCATCTCGTGATAAAGATCCAAGACACGAGTGGCAAGTCCATTCTGATTGTAGCACGAGATCATCGCATTCCACGAGACCAAGTCCTTGACAGGCATTTCGTCGAACATCTGACGTGCATGATTTACAGACCCGCATTTAGCATACATAGTGAGAAGGCAATTCTCAACAAACGCGTCGCAGCATGTACCGCATTTAACATTGCAGGCATGGAGAGCCATACCGGAGTTGAAAAGGGTCGGGACAGCGCAAGAAGGGATGAGCCCCAGCATGGTGACTGCAGTGAATGGGATGCTGGCACGACGCATGTTGAGGAAGAGGGAGAGCGCTTGGGAAGGGCGGGAATGGAGGGTGTATCCAGCAATGAGTGCGTTGTAACAGACAAGAAGAGTGGTGTTATCCGTGTGGGGAATTTCGTCGAAAAGGCGGTGGGCGTGGGGAAGCAGGGAGCATTTGGAGTACATGGAGATGAGGGAGGTTAGGACGAAGGGGTCGAGAAGGCACCCGGACCTGAGGGCATGGACGTGGAGCTGGGCGCCGGAGGAAGGCAGGGAGAGAGTGGCGCAGGCCTTGATGGCGAAGGGGAAGGTGAAGCGGTCCGGGGAGTGGCCGGAGTGTAGCATGTGACGATAGAGATGGAGGGCGTCGAGGAAAAGTCCATCTCTCGCCAGCAAACGCAAGCGAGAGTTCCATGAGAAGGTATTGCTGCTTCTGCTGCTGGTGGTGTTGGTGGAAAGGAGTCTGGTTCTCGTTGAGGTTGAAATGATGGGCCTTGTGATCATATCATCACAGAAGAAAAATCCTCTATCGACCCCTCTTTTATGTCGAGACGACTCCACCCCTCCATCCAATCCCCCACCTACAATTCCATTACAACTCGATCTACTTCTACTTGGTTAGGTAACACTGAAATGTAAGTGATAATTTAGATCTTAGATTAGGTACGTGGACGTGGGTGGAGAATTTTAGTTTGAGATTTATAAATAAGTAGCTATCCGGTACATTTCAAATTTATAAGAAAAAATATAGAATTTAATTAGAGGGGTTTGGTTTGACGGTCAAGATGCCCATGTCTTGTGAAGCGAGGTTCTGAATTTGATTCACGTTCAATCTCTCTGGACCACTCTCCATGAGATTACTGTCAATCAACTTGGCCAATACGTGTGATTGAGAGATTTATACATGTTCGTGAGATTAGTCTCACTTTTAATACACAGTGAGCATACCCATTTAAAAAAAAAGATATAAAATTCTTAAAGGCATCTCATTATTACCACTTGATCATCATAGGTGGGCCGCACATTGTAACTTGTGAGCTTTGAATCCAATCATCCATCCAGAAGTTGCTTTGAAAATTAAACATAAAGATCTTTCAACGGCATGCTTCGACCATCAAATCATAGGCTTCAAATCACATCCATTAGATTGTAAAAGTAATTAGGCAAAATGGCTTAAAATCATATTTGTTAGATGATTAAGTTTTGGACATGGGCAAAAAGATAAATCACATCCTTCTGATTATAAAATTACACATATAGGTTCAAATGGATTAAGATCATATTTGTTAAATGAGGCAAAATAGCTTAAAATTGTTAGATGATTAAGTTTTGGACATGGGCTAAAAGATAAATCACATCCATTGGATTATAAAATTACATATATGAGTTCAAATGGATTAAGATCATATTTGTTAAATGTCAAGGCTATGTATCAGCCCATTGGTTTTAAATCGCATTCTTAGGGTTGTTAAATTACAGGTGTAGACTAAAGTTTTAAACCACAATCATACATGAGGCCAAATGGCTTAAATTATATCCATTAGATGGTAAGGTTAGGAATACAAGTCAACTGGCATTAGATTACATCATAGGATTGCTAAGTTACAGATTACATATGTGAGCCAAAAGTCTTTAAATCACATCTCTAGATTGAAAAATCATGGATATAAGGTGAAATGGCTTAAAATTATATTTGTTCGATGGCAAGTTAGGGATATGAAGCTGAAATACTTCAAATCACATCCATGAGATTGTCATGTTTTGGAGACTCCACTCCAAAAGGCCACTTTCATTAGTTTTACTCGGGGTGTGTGGGTAGGGAAGCTTGCACATGCTTGAAGATTAGTCATGTGCTCTAATATACCTTGACACCTTGGTCATAAAAAAAACTACTTTACCTCACTTAATTGACCGTGATCTAGGACACACAAAAACTACTTTACTCACTTGAATGTGACATTTTAGCACTATGTTCATATCATTTGTTAGAATACAAACTTAAGGAGGTGCCATTAGTATTATTTGGGTTATTTTTAAATTGCCTATTTACTTTATTCTGACATTTTGGCACAAGTAACAAAGGAATTTTATTTGTCATTCATGGGCAATACTACTCCTTCAAGTATCACCCATTGATGGCCATTAGAGGTTGATCTCCACAGGATGAAAGTAAAGCATATGCACCATTGGAATAAATACTTTATCAAACAACATATGGACCTCCATTTTATCTTGAACTTTCCTTTTGACCAATGTGTGATGATCACAGACCTTTTAACAGCTAAGACCAAATAACTTTATTTGAAACTTCATTAATAGACCTTTTTTAAGACTCCTGGCATGAAAGCTTCAAATAGCTCTGAAACCTGTTGGGCTTTGGGAGGTTGACTTGGTGGTCAAAACCTGTCTTTGTTAGAGGAAAGTCTTGGGATCAAATCAACATTAACACAAAAAGGGTCACTCTCTATTCTTCTGTACCCGGCGTGTGTGCAGATTGAGAGGTTTACACATGACAGAAAGATTAGTCAAGTGAGACGCTTGGATACCGGATTAGTCAGGTGAGATGTTTGGATACCTTGGTCTTAAAAAAAGTGTTACATAAGGTTTTCCTCCTTGATGAAATTGATATGTATAGCAACCCTACAAGAGGATATTTGTATTTCGAAAGGAATAACTACTGCACATTCATAGACTGAGGAAAATGGTGGTGTAGCTTGGATCAAAAGAGGATGCATTAAACACAAAGTTTGGTTAGCTGCAGACTCGAGCCATACATGTCTCATCCCTGATAAAACTGCTGCTTAAATAGTAAAATAAGTTTGCCACTTTCCACATCAGATAATTTGTTGCAGATGAAAATATTGGCATAATGCAGATCATGAAACCGAATGTAGGAACCAATTGCAGAAATTGAAGTAAACTCTGCAAGAATTTCTCTAATGATTTGCTAGAATGAGAAGCAATCAAATGAAATGTAACAAGACAAATTGATTCTGCATTCATCTTCATCCAGGCTGGAGATTTACAAATCAAAGACAAATTTCTATTTCAAAAAATTTAAGCAAGGTGAGACTTCTAGAGTGAGAGAACAGATTTGAATAGAAACTTGTTTCCAACTATTGAAGCATCTACTACAATCTTCAAAGAATGAAGTGAGTACAGATTCTATCACCAATTACATCTCCTCATATATTAATAAATTCACATGCACAGATCATCTACACAAAATCCCAACAAGATTTGTAACAAGAAAGGAAGACCAAAATAAAATCCTGGGAGTCTGTAGTAACATCTAGTACAATCAAATTCATAATTACATCAAAGAATTTTAAATTTCTAGTGGGAACGAGATTTCCTCCCTTTTTTCTTATAACAAAGTTATTATAACTCTAGCTGCCGCAAGGTGTCAATGAGGAGGGATTGTTTTTGCTTCAAAAGAACAAGTTGATTCTGCAATACAGCAAACTCATTTCTCATGATCTGCTCGCAGTCTTGGATTGCTGCCTCATTCAACCCTTCTTTCATCAGCCGCTGGTGCAATTTTTCTGTGGATAGACCAAAGCTATTAACGGTAGCCATGAGCTCATCATTCGACATCTGCGGGAACTTGTTTTTCACTGTCTGCAGTGCTTCCATCCATGCTACCCTGTCCTCCCATGCCTGTGCTCGCAGGTGGAGCCACTTAGTCCCAGTGAAGATTGCGAACCTTCTTTTGTTTGACTTGCTCTCTTGGATTGATGACACCTAAAAGTGATCAAATCAAAGGAGATTTAGAATGCATAATTTGAGCATGGATCAAAATCATGGGAGATTTGATTGTGGAATTTGAAGACACAATTCTTTGATTTTCTTGCATTCTTTCAGTTAACAGAAACAAGAAAGTGAACTTCTCTAGAAACACTTTTCAGAAAATAACTAGCAGTTGCTGGTTACCACAATTTATTTTGCTAAGACAGTTCTTTTGTTATCCTGTATGTTCAAAAGAATCCAACAGCACTCATGCTCTAAATTTGTCCATAATGTAATTCTCCAAAATATTATATTGGCTTGATGAGCTTTCAGAAAGAAGCTGAGCCAGCAGAGGCCATAACCTAACATCAGGTCCCATTATGTAGGCTCAATTCTGCGTACATCTAGGTTAGACTTACAGGGCCCAAGTCTTGTCCTGGGATTCACATGATTAGACCCTAAGTAATGTTTGCCCATGTTGAAAATAAGAAATGCGAGAGAGACAAATATAATCGTATCAATTCTCTACAAAATTAGAGCAGACTTTCACAGCCAAGAGTGATGACCATCACTCCAACCTTCCCAACCCTTGGAGCCGCCTTCAATTTTCTCGAAGATTGAAAGTGAGATTTTAGTGTTTTACTGGAATTTTTTTCTTGAAGATTTCCTCAGATGAGACCAACATATCATTTCTTTTTTAAACCAACTAAACCATTGAATGGTTAGCCATGCCTTTCTAGGAAGCGATACAGCTTTCAAGGTCATGATCTAGCATAATTTGGGTCATGTCACAAAAGATATGGATTAGGATAATTGGGTTTTCTAGTCATTCTAAAATGGGGTTCCCATGCAATCCTACCTGAGATTCAGGTCACAAAATCCATATAAAGGAGCACCTTGCATGAAAGCTGGCTGGGTAACTTTGGTTGTCACAACTCACAATGAAGAAGAAAAAGGATGTACTCTCACCCAACTTCATCTTCCACCCTTTCTTAGAAGAAGATTGACAAAAACAATGGTTGTATCTGATGACTCTTTATACATATAGTTTTTTTAAAAATTTTTTTTTTGAAATAGTGATTAAATGTCTTTACAATTTGAGCTTATGGAGTATAACTAATAGAGATAAAACATTACAAGACAATGTACTAACAAGATCAAAATGCTAATACATGGACACCATAGAGACAAGCAACTCACAAATAATGATCTCCCAAACAACCTAGCCAAGTCACACTCTAAGGATGCTGCTTTTAGAGATACCATGAAATTCCTCTAGTGATATTGTCCAATAAATGGTTCAGGACGTAAACAGATGGGATTTGCTTTGGACTTGAGAAAAATCCAAATCCCAGGTGTAGGATTCAGATCCAGCTTGAATATTGGACCCATAAAATGTTATCTTGTTTGGATTAATCAAGCCATAATTTCAAAGCTATCATAGCTAATATTCAAAATTCAGAATATACATCAGCTATATGCACTTAGGCCGCCCAAAACGGTATTGTATCAACCAATACTCTCTTTTTTTTTTTGAAAAGTACCAATACTCTTATTTTTCATCTCTTAAAAAATAAAATGATTTAATGGGCCAATTGTATGTCAAATTTAAAATCTTACAATGAAGTTTAAGATTATAAAAATAATTTAAGTGTTCAAAATTTTATAGGCCTGAAAAATATGGCTTGTATAAAGGTAATTTTTGGTGGACTTTGTATTCAAACTTATACCTTTCAAATTAACAATCACCATCATAATTGTTAGGCACCTCATAAGCAGTCTCACAAAGAGAGAGAGAGAGAGAGAGAGAGAGAGAGCAAACCATTCTAGTTTCCCACAAGTGTAATATTGCAGTCCAAGCAAAGGATGAATGGACTTCATAAAAAAGAATGGGCCACTAAGTGGGCCACAACCGGACTTTGCATCATTGGTAAGACCAGGGGAAAAATATTCGGGTTTACCGAGATATCAATCGAGATCTCAACCGATATCTCTCTCCTATTTTTTTTTTTAAATCTCGGTGTGTATCGGCCGATATTGGTGAGATCTCAGCCATATCGGCTGATATTCGCTAGTTCGGGCGATACAATGCGTATCGCCCGAAATTTGGTGCTATTTGGGCTCCACCCACTGGGCCTGGATTTTGTCTTGCAACAACTATCCTGAAAATTTCATACTCTCATCTTTGCGAAATCCTTAAACCTTCTAAATGTTAAAACGTAGAAAACATATTGGCATGTCGATATTTCTTTATTAGACCCATCCAAGCACAGCTAGAACTAGATTTTCCGGAAATTTCGAGATCCTAGTTCAGAATCAAGCCACCCTAACAAGCACAAAAACTTCATCATCTCAATGCATCAAGCAACAAAAATGGGGAAATCTTTGCAGATTTCAAGAAATTCGGCCAGTTTGCGTTTCGACGAACAAATGCCATCAGCATAAAAACAGAGAGA
This sequence comes from Chimonanthus salicifolius, assembly GCA_013350335.1. Lineage (NCBI taxonomy): Eukaryota > Viridiplantae > Streptophyta > Magnoliopsida > Laurales > Calycanthaceae > Chimonanthus > Chimonanthus salicifolius. Next base: position 15,179,498 of record CM023532.1, read on the forward strand.
GAAAATCAAATATGAATTTCAAAATTTTCGAATTTCACCTTGAGGTGGATTTCCCTGAAGGACTTTCTGGGCGATTGGAATTGGCCATTATTGAGACGACCAAGGCGCTTGAGCGATCTCTCTCCAATGATCTTGGTTCCTTTCTCAATCTCTTGAATGACGAAGATCTTGTGCCGACCGTGGATTTTATAATAGGAAAGAATGTCGTCCCGGAGCACGAACCACCGTGGCCGCCACCTCCTCCCGAAATTGACCCGCTTGTAAAGGATCCCCGAAATCCCTTTTACCGGCTCCCTAATCGACGACGGAATGGAAAGGGGTTGGGGCCCGGCGTGGCCGTCGGTGGATTTGATTGTAATGGATCGGAAGGATGGCATTGATTGGGTTCCGTTCATGGAAAGGAAGATTCACCTGGATTGAGATGCCTAAATTATTGGGAAGGAAAGAGAGAAAGAGGATGATATTGAAGGAATGGAGGAGGGGTAGACATGGGAAGAACTTCGACGGAGAAAACGGCGGGGATTTTGATTTTGACGGGTACATAACTGCTAAATTTAATATTTAAAAATTAGAGTTTATCTCCAATCAATGAAAACTGCTCATTAATATAATAACTTAACTTAATGAAATAATCAAAAATTAAAAAATTAACTTCAATTTCAAATTTAAGGTCGAATCTTACATCAGATAGTAGAAAACTCTAACTGAATATAGCTTTTCTAACATTTGGATAAATTTAAAAGTCTTTTTTTTTTTTTTTCATTTAATACAATTAGAAAGATTATAATTATATTGCAGCTTTCTATTTACAATCTTTCTATTTTGGTTAAATAAAAAAAATTAAACTTACCCCAAATGTTAAAAAGTTATTTCTAATTTAAGTAGCCAATTATGTCTAGACTCTGTTGGATCCTCTTAAATACGTTTAAGCAAACAAAGCAGATTACTTTAAAATATAGTAAACTGTTAAATATTTATATATTTATTAATATATTAATTGTGAGGTATTACTAGAGACGTGTTTGGCAATGGTAAGATTTTAAATTTGAAATATCCTTTTTTCACAGATTAGAAAAAATATTTTAAGAAAAATAATTTGTTGTTTGACAATTGTCTTTTTTTATAACATTGATATTAACAGCCCATAGACAAATTCACGATACATGAAACCACATACAAATCCCATATATTAGGTAAGCTCCGGAAGAGTTGAATCCAAGATCTTTAGTCTAATCCTAAAAGCTTACACCAACTTAGTTATCTATGCGGGTTAAGTACCCGCGATGCTGCCATACAAATATATTGTATTTAAAAATATTTAAATCTAAATTTGGAATATTTGTAAATATTTTTATATAAAATTGCAACAATCCTGTCCCACCCAACAATTTCTATATCTTTTTTAATGCAAAATGTGGATTATAATAGTAATATATATTATGACTTAAATATCATCTAACACTTACAATTTAGTAATAAATGTGTGAAATGTTTTTCTATATACACAATTTTTAAAATAAAATATGTAAGAGAAACACTTGAATTTTTTTTTCATGATTGCATGACATCTATGATAAATAAACCTAAATAATTAGGAAATCCATTGACCCCTATGTTCTACAACATCAACAATTAAATCATCCTACAAGTTTCACATGAATATAATGATTGAAAATGAAATATGGGACTCAGTCTCACTATGTATTTTGAATGCCAATGAGTAACAAAGTAATTGAGATCCTTTAACCTATTATGAGTAGTAATATATTATTATTAAATAAAGCTAATAAATAAAATTTTAAATTTTCTACAATTCTATTAGGAAATGTCTATTCTCTTACCTAAATTTATTAAATAATGGTGTTTTTAATAGTAAAAAAAGTAAAAGTTGGTGTTCTCAGCTAAAAGGGAAACTCCCTCTTCTACAATCTCTCTAAGAAACTCCTTATTTTACTTAGGTTGACACAAATACAACCCTAGACTTCTAAATGGAAAAAAAATGAGAGTAAATACCACATGTAACTCATGCATCATTAATTACAATCAACTTTACATTATAAAATGAATTAATTAAAAGGAATTATGTTCAAATAGAAAGTTTATGAAACTCGTCATAAATGGATTATTTTAAAATTAGAAGCAATTTTTTTTTAAATGTGACTTGAATTTTCTTCTTAAAATATTTAAATAAGATAATTGAAAGAAAAAAAATAAGTGATTTTTTTTTTAAATAGAAACCAAAGGGAATTAGTTTGCTTATTGGTGTCTTCACAAACTAAGTGCACCATTTTGTTATAAATTGAAAATTTTTCCATTGTGTCTCTCACTTGAAACTGATTTTTCAATTTATCATAATAAAATAAATATTAAAATAAAAAAGTTTTTATTTATTTTAAGATAGTTCCCAATGTTAATAAGCAACACTGGTGTCCGAATCAATTTACAAAAGAAAATTTGAAAATTCTGTTGATTTTAAAAAGAAAGGATAATGTATTGGTTGTTTATTGAAACAAGGAGAGAGGAAGGGCTAAGTTGGCAGATCCCATGAGATGGCTAAGATAACAAAGGGCAGAGATTCCAAGAGTGGGAATGAAGTTCTCTATCATCAAATAAGCATTTGATATGATTTGGCCGAACTCTGGACTAACATAATTTCGAAGAAATTCTAGATAGATAGAGGAAATAACGATGTGGAAAACAAGACAAGGATTCTCTACAATGACACTGTACAACAATTGAAAGAAAGGGATATAGAACAACTTGGTAGCGCCTTTGTTTTGGGTACAAAATCTCACGCGTTCAAATCATGTTATCCCTATCTATTACTTCTTCTATGGATAGTAACAAAGGGTCAATTGAGATCGATTAAAATTAGATATAATTCATCATTTTAGATACTATTTCCATCTTGGATGGATTGAGAGTACAAAAGAATTCTTTTCTTGAGAATATTTGTATCTTTTATCATAAGAAAACACTTTTAATTCAATTCGATAGAACGTGGGTTTCCAAAATTCGAAGTTGTAGGTTCAAATTCTACAGAGCGTGATTTTGTTCTTGTAATGCTAAATCACAATAAAATACTGAATTTGACCTCTCAAGATTTAGAAGGAGGTCAATAAAAAAAACAGAAAGGTTATACAATAAGAACTTCAACTCTATAGATCAACAAATTATGAAAGTAATTTGAGCACTCATAACCTCGCACACACTCTAGCTCTCTCCACACTTTGCAAGTTTGTGATGGGATGCTAATCAAATGAAATATTTTTAAGATATTTTGTCAAAATTTATAAATAAAAGGTTGATAACATAGGATTTATTTCTTGTTTTTTTTTTCATTTGAGTTATATTGAAAGCCTAGTTATAAGCCAAGTTGAATAATACAAGTTATTAGAGAATTTCTCCAAATCATAACTTTAGTTCAGAGGTTAGTTTATCCTTGAATTGAAACAAAAGTTGGAGGTTTGATTTTCACTTGTGGTGAAATCTTTATCCTTCATTTTTTTTTTCTATTTTCTCACATTTTCATATTTTTCGATTGGTTCCTACCAATTTGGCTCTTTCTCAAACTTGTCTATAAATGACACCTTCACCTTTATTTACAAAATAGGGCCTAATCTCTACACCACTAAATACTTCCAAAGACTTTCTGAACTCTTGGATATTTCACATAGGTCTACACAACTCTTTAGAACATTCTACACAATTCTTTAGAAATTTTACTGACTCTAAATTAGTTTACCACTTAGAACTCCATAACTTTCTACCTCTTTGAAGAATCTTCTTGAAGAGCAGTTTTTGGATGGAGGTAAATTTTGAAGAGGTTACTCCAAATAATAGGAAAATCTCTCTTTTGAAAAAGATTTTCAAAAGTTAAGGAAGGAGGTAAAAAGTTGATTTTTTACCCTTCTCTTTAGTTACGAATAATGGAGTTACCCTATTACCCTCTGTCCAAACGCAGCCAAATTAAAGCATTCCAAACCTTTTTTTTTTTCAAATTCTTCTTTTCTGCCATTCTTGAACTTTATAGAAATCTCAAGCTTCCATTCTTTTGATAAGTCTATACCTGTGCATATTTCTAGTATTCAAGTTTGTCTTCTTAGTTGATCATTGTTGTATTATGGAGTCTCAAACTCCCAAGCCATGATTGACACCAATTTACATCATTGGTTATGCAGGACTTTACTTTAGTTTATTAACTCTTCTCGACTTTATTTGATATACAATTCCAGAAATTAATTTTATGTCCAATTTTGTTGAGTCAATACAAGTTAAAAATGAGTAGAATTTTGTTAATTATCTAATAAGATGAGTTTTATAATTTTGAATTAATCATTTAAGCTAATATTTTTATTCAATAAAATAGAATATTTAAATTCATTCTAAGTTTATCTTACTATGAATTAAAAATTTATTTCAAATTGACTTCATTTCAACAATTAATTTTTGAATCTTCAAAAAATTTTAACTTTTAAATTCAATGTACTTAATATTTCATTAAAAATAGTCTAAAATTATATTTTAAAAATACTTATATAATAAACTCTTAGAGCACAAAAAGCGATTCATAAGAGTGCTTAGATAAAAAAAAATTAAAATATTAAAAAAATTCAATTAGTTCTCAGTTTCTCAAGCGACTAATTCACTGCGTCGAGTGGCCTAGACTCCCCCCGCCTGGTACAGTCGAGAGGCGGGAGAAGAGGAGAGAGACGTTGAAAGGAAGTCCCGATTTGTAATTCTAGAAAATTCCGAAGCGAGAAAGCAACAGCAGCATCCATGGAGCAGCAACTGCAGAGCGCCCTATCTTCTCATGGCTTGGAGCTTTCATCTCTTCCCGACAAGGGTCGATGTCTCCTTTCTACTCGACCCTTCTCTCCAGGTATCTCTCTCTCTTTCTCTCATTTCGTTGGGAGCTTTAGAATAGAAATGATTACAAGTTGAAGGTAATTTGATGCCTTTAAAGACTTTGATTGATGAGGCGATGTGCTGACAGAGTGTAATTTTTTATTTAGTACAGAGAAAGTGTAAAACTCAGTAAGTTGACCCTAGATAGGTTTTCTTTCCCCCTTTTTCAATGATGTCGACTGGAGATTAATGGCAAGTTAAAAATTGCAGTGAGAATGAAGAAATGGGTTTTCGTTAGTGATGGGATGAATTGCATGATTGTTTGATTTTTGCAAGTGATAAACAAATTTAACTATCTGAAAATTTAATTTTTTCTTTTAAAATCCCTCAAGGATACAAATTACAGAGTTCCATGGGTTCCTTTTTGTACGAGTGGACAGTACATGTTTTAAACAAAAACAGCAAAACCCATTTTTATTTTGCAGTTTAATGGTTTCTTAAGGAAGTATTTTCCGTTTCCAATTTTACATATCCAATGTCAGAAAGAGCCCAATGTCTCTAGCCGTTGTCGTAAATCATTGCTTTATACCACGGCTGTTTGGCACATTTTTTTTAAAGGTCTATTTGATGGTCACAAGTTGGACCAATGAGATTGCATGGTTAGTGCAATTTTCAGGGAATGCTCCATTGGCATTGGGGCCAATGATTTGGACAGTATCAACTGCTTGCTTTGGATGTGCTCATCCAACAAATGAGCATCATTTCAGCATTTAGCTCATCTTTCTGTGCAACCTGTGTCCATTCATCTAGGTGGCATCAACGTTGATGATGAATAGAGAAATCACGATCACCATCCAAGGCCTTTGTGCTGCTTTAGCAGAACTCACATTTTGATGTTGTTCTAGCAGATTTGTTTTTCCTGTTTATGTAAAGTTACATAAAGTTGATTTTTTAACAAGTGGCTAGTGGGTGCACTATATTTGAAACTTATTGTAGAGTAGGCAACTACTAAAGATTAGAGCTAAAGATCATTGCAGACCATCCGATTTCATACACATTGATGGATATGGTGGAGCCCTCTAGTCCCCTACATGCCATCATGTCAAATTATCATCTTCCTATAACTTTAATATAATGAAATAATAAAAAATTAAATCGGTCTCAATGAATATTAAAAAATTGAAATGTATTTTTGTCAGAATTTTTAGACATATTCAAAAATTGAAATTTGAAACAGCATTCTGAGTTTTGAGTTTACAATATCAGAAAAGTTCCCTCATTGTATTATTACAGGAGAAGTGATTATTTGTCAAGAGCCGTATGTGTGCGTACCGAATAACTCATCTGCAGAAATAAGGTGTGATGGATGTTTTGTGTCTGGAAGCCTCAAGAAATGCTCTGCATGTCGAGTGGTGTGGTACTGTGGGAGCAGATGCCAGGTATATTTTGGGAAGCATTTCATGTGAAAGTATGCTGGGATCCTGGTCCCAGTATTATCTGAATTTGCAATAATTAATTAGTCATGTGCTGCATCTTGTTCTTTTTGCATGATGTTTGGGTGCATCTAGCTGCTCATGCATGATGCTGTAGGTGTGTCGCACATTATTCATGCAAAATGTGTTTTTGCATTTATTGGAATTTCTTCAAAGGCATTTATTGACAAATTCAAACCAATGTATTAGTAAGATCAGTCCTGCCTTACATAATTAGCAGATTTAGGAACCACGCCATTAGTGTAGACCTCAAAGATGGCCATAGATGAACTAGGGTGAGAAAAAATATTGTCCAAGTCAAGGTTGCTCCCAATGGGGTTGCACTTGAAGGGAAAATGGCTGCACCTGGCATTCACATGAAGTCCCCTTGGCTCTCAAACTTCTTAAACTATAAACCCTCTTTGAAGGGGAAAGTGGTGATCCATTTTTCCACTCTCATGCAAGCACTTAGAGGATGTTAAATTTATTTCGAGTTCTTACCTAAGTGGTTCTTCTTCTCCAAGAAAGATTTTTTCTTCAGAAAAATAGTTTGCTTAGGGATTTTTACTCTCACACTCCATCAAAGAACTTGGCATGGTTTGGTGGTTCCGCTTCCATTAATGTATTGTTTTTTTTTAATGACCGAAAATGTCCAGGTGTCTCGCCCAACTAGTCCTTTGAGGTCCCTACACACACATGCCGGGTTCAAGTAGTGTGACCTTACTCCTTTACATATCTCACAGAGAGTGGCCCTGCATTGGAGTCATCAGGGATTGAATCCAAAACCTCAATCCTAAAGTCTTGTGTTTCAACCACTAGGCCAACCCCTAAGGGTTTCCATTAAATGTATTATTAATTTACACTTCATCAATAATGATGTTGAATTCTTTGAATCCATTATGATTTTATCTTTCTTTGGTTGAGGATTCAAGTATTCGCCAATCTTTATTTGTTGCATGCAAAATCAAGCCTCCTTTAGCCTTTGCTGGTGTGGATTATGATCTCTACACCGTGTGAAACAAGTTTTTTGACTCTGACTTACACGGTCCATGGATTAAGTCTTCAAAGATGCCACTTGAAGCTTGTTAAATCTAGATTTATTTTCTTGTCTTTTGTGTATTGCATGATCAAAGCTCTACTTGTAAAGGGATAATGGGCTTGTATTTTGGGAAAGAGCTGACCTCCATCATCTAGAACTTTGTACACACCATATGTTCAAATATGCAATGAAAATTTCATGATACAAAATTGAAATTTGTATCTACAACCATACCCATGTTCTTCTACTGTTAGTGCATCAATAGCTCCATGAGCTGAGTTACAAATTTCAGATGAAATCAAATTTTCAGTCTCCATTTTCATTCAATATTTTGGTCATATTGACTATGTTAACCGAAAGTTCTAAATGACAAAATTACTGAAATTTAACCAAAAATTTCGAAATATGACCAAAATTTGAGTGAAATTTTGGCCAAAATCTGACAAATATTGGACAATACAGTTTTTTCGATAAATGACTAACATTTCCAGAATTTATATTTTGACCCATGTCCAAATTGAAAATTTTCATCCAAAATTTCAGATTTCAGCTGAAATTTGTAACTGTGTCCATGAGACCATGAAAGGTTGTGGTTTCGAGGAATGGTACAAACCCATCTCAACAACGTATTGTATGTTCATTATCCAGTTCTTAGATCTTTTTGTTTGTTCTTGATTGAGTAGACATAAATGTTGTATCTTTTACAAGAACTTTCTGCCAACTCCTTTGTCGGAATCATGTCGTTATGAATGTATTTTATTTGACATAATGTCTTTTCTAATATCTCACATTGAAAGTACTAGTTTTAGGAGCATCTCTTTGTTGTTCCTTTTTCCCCTCTTTTCTTGAATTGCATTTTGGTTGTATTTGTCTATTAATGAATCCTTGACCTTTCACGAAGGGAGTAGCTGCCACCATTCATCTTTAATCCATTGTGCTTGGGTTGAATATTGGGTTTTTATGAGATTTCCTCATCAATTAAGAGACTTTTAAATCACCAGATCTTGTGTCATTTAAAACATTGTGGTTGATTTCAGAAATTGGAATGGAAGCTACATCAGCTTGAATGCCAAGCTCTTTCTGGCCTGACTGAGGAAAGGCGAAAAGTGCTTACACCGTCTATACGTTTGATGGTCAAACTTGTTCTGAAAAGGAAACTGCAAAGTGAGCAGGTGAACAAACAAGAGAAGATTTGTTTATGAACTATTAGCAAAGACTTTATCCTCTTGCATTTTTTTTATTTATATTATAAATAAGGGATATTTTGAAAGAAGCACCACTTTTTTGCTTAGTCTGAACAAAAGTGTATTCTTTTTCTATATTCTGAAAAATCCCCAAACTTTTTATCAGTTCTTTTAGAAAGCACACTTCGCCCAAATCAACACCTCCTACATGGATTTCAGTTATCTTTTTTAGAGTTGAAGTTAGGCATGGTTCTAGACCTCATTCTACCATATAACATGAAAGTAGGACTAGATTTACCAAAGTACAAAAATTTAGAGGCATTTCATGTTTTTAGTTATTTGACTTTTCATTTTCAACCATTAATTTCATGGCTTTTGATTTAGATGGCTAAAAATTTCATTTGAAGATGAATTTTGATATTTTAGTTGATCTAGAAGACACTATTAGTTTACTATATTTATATGGGGCCAAAAACTATATTAAACTTCAAATTTTTTTTTTTTAAACCCTCTACATCCAAATTGAACACATGCTTCATGGATGCTAATCCATCATTTCCAAAAATTGTAGTTGGGTACGACTATATAGTCCATTTTCCCGTATAAAATGAAAGTAGACCTCTCGATTTGTCAAAATACCAAAAAAAAAGATCACCATCTAATTTTTCAAGTACAATCAATATTTTCGTGGCTTTATTTTTTATGTCTAAAATTTTTATTTGCGGCTGAATTTTGATATAAGAGTTAGTCTAGATACATACTTTAGTTTCTTATATTTGGATAGGGATCCAAACTATATCTGACTTTAATTTTGAAAACTATTGATTAAAATTGTAGATCATCTGTCTAATTCGGACAAAGAAGGCTTTCATCAAAAAACTTGTAAAAAGTTTGGGGCTTTTTTATAACTTAGAAAAACTATGGAGTTTTTTCCAAATTAAGCAAAAAGATTAGGGCTTCCTTCAAAATACCCCTATAAATAATTAAATATGCAATTTTCATAAGTTTTGTCCAATTTGTGTCTTTGCTATAAATTCCTTTAGATCCTTATTAAAAGCTAGAATAGGAAAAGTCCTTTTCATTTGCTTTAACGAATATATTCTTAGTTCCAGCCAAACCGACAACACATCAACTACAACTACAACTACAACTTTTTGGAGGCAGATCTTTTTCTTTTCTTGGCTTTAATCTGTTCTACTGTCAGGTTATAGCAACAACTGCCACAGATAACTATGATTTGGTCAAGGCATTGATGGATCGTATCCTTAAGTTATGCTCAGTTTTCAAGATGTTAGAATATGTTCTTCATTGGCTTTTTAAGGTTTCATCAGATGGAATGTTAAATTAACAATTGATTTCACCAAGATATGTCTGATATTGGCGAGAAAAAGCTAGTGATGTATGCACAGATGGCTAACCTTGTGAATTTGATACTTCCATCCCTGGAGATCAATATAAAAGAGATAGCACAGAACTTTTCAAAGGTAAGTTGTAATACTGCCTCACTGTATACCTTCAAAGCTATGTTCTGATATTGTTCATTGTTATTTGAGGAAGCACAGGACCTTTAATTTATCATGACATGCAATGATCATTGCTGGCCAGATCAGTGTTAAGACAATTGGTGCTGTTGAAATCTTGTTAATGTTGTTTGTTATCTCGTAGCTTGCATGCAATGCTCATACAATCTGTGATAGTGAGCTAAGGCCCCTTGGGACAGGGCTCTATCCTGTAATTTCCATTATTAATCACAGGTAATCAATTTTATTAACTTGTTTACTATTGATTTTTCTACTATTTCATTAGAGCTTTTGATATCTTAAGTTCAAATCATCAATGTGGTTTTTTGTCTAATTGGTTTGGAGCTGCAGCTGCTTGCCAAATTCAGTGTTGGTATTTGAAGGAAAGTTAGCTGTGGTTCGTGCAGTGGAACCCATACCTAAAGGTACGGAGGTAAGATAGTTTCAAGATCTGTTGACTTTCCTTGTTGAGGATTTTTTTACTTCTTCTCATCTTTTAGAGACATAGATTTGTTGCACAATGTTGTTTCTTGTTGATGTTTTATCAGGTTTTGATAAGTTATATAGAAATTGCTGCTGGCACAACAACAAGGCAGAAAGCACTGAAAGAGCAATACGTTTTCACTTGCATGTGCCCCCGCTGCATGAAAGTGGTACGGTTCTAGATATTCTTTATCCAATGGGCTGCTACATATCACCACATAAAAACTCCTCTCTTCTATTGTTTTTAGTTGTTCTCTTTTTCAGATTTTGGTGTCCTTAATTTAACATAACTGCTGCTTATTGAAGGACCTTAATGAGGGTATTCAGGAAAATTCTACTTTGGAAGGCTATAGATGTAAGGACATGAAATGTGATGGTTTCTTGGTACTAGACCCTGGTATGTCATCATATTGACTTAGTTAAGGTTTAGGCCTTCCTTGTACTTCATGGTACCCGTTCTACTTTTCATGGGGTTGAATGTTTTGCAGATAAAAAAGTATTTACATGTCAAGAGTGTGGGCTTATTAGGGATGAAAAAGAGGTGAAGAAGATGGTTGGTGAAATTGAAAAAGTTTCCGAGAAGGCTTCTAAAACTCTGTCATCTGGCAGTATCCACAACCTGCAATTTGTGTGTGCACATGCACATGCATACGGTTCCTTGTTTTGTATGAAAAATATAATAGATACCATGGTACTCTGTGTGTATTAGTTATCTTATTATGTTTGAGAATATAATCAGTCACTCAGTACTTGCACATATGTGCAATATCATCTGCCATGTGGGTTTCCCATAAAAAAGGGCCATTACAATCATTGGGGTGCAATGCATGTATAAACAATGAATGGTTAATGCAAAAGAGTTACGACTCTGCATTCAACATAAACTTGTGGCCCATCTAATGAGTGATTTGGCTTGGTTTTTGTGGCAATGAATCTTCATGGTAAGGCCTGCTTAGGACCTCCACTTAATTGCAAATCCACACGCATGCGAGTTGGTTTGCAAGTGGGATGGGCATGTGTTTTTGGAAAAGCACTTAAGGGTCTATATGTTCTCTTGAAAGGAACTATGTTCCATACTATTTCTAATAAAGGGGGACAATGTGATCTCTATGTGGTTCCTTGTGGAAGAAATCTTAGGTGATATGTCATATTGAGGAAGGTATCTGCCCCTTTTTGCAAGATAAAGGTCACTATTGGGTTCTTTTGAGTAATGACCTTGGGACTTGTTCCAACAAGATTTTGATTCTTTGACAAAAGTTAGATCATTTCGAAGCCAGTGCCATGTACAAGACTGTTGAACAACTCCAACTGACACTCTGCCATTCACTTTCAATAAGTTTGCTAAGAACTCGAGAAACTCTTCTGAAGGTGCCAATCATCAATGAGATACATTTGAATTTCTTTTGAACCTTATTATTTTCTATATGGTTTAGAGAAAAATTATGTGCCATTTTTTTTTTAGTTCTTGGTTCTGTTCTATTCTAGCTGGAATGGCCAGATCGTCCATTCCAAGTTCCAACAGGTTTAAGTGGAATGGATACATCAAATCCATGTTTGTTTTGGGTCTGTCCATTCTAAGGTAACTCTGGTTTGATCTGGTTGGGATGAGCCTGTTCTGGCCAAAGCTGACAAAATTTTCTTCTTACTTTTGGGTTTTACTGTGTATTTTACTATTTTATATATTTGCAACTTTAACCATCCTTTAACTCTTAAAATTGGGGTTAAAAGGTCTTTTTGGTTGTAAAATATAAAATACTCCAGATACTCCAGATTCTTTATTTATCATACTGTACAAGTGCCTTCTAAAACCTATAAGGCAGCTCCCATCTTTCTTTCTTTCTTTTTTAAATGGTAATAATTTTAGTAAGGGAGGAAAAAGAATACACCCAAGACACAACAGCCAAACAAAAAAGGAACAACCAGCTGGCCTCACAGGCCTAAAACACACAAAAATAACAGCCACCCCAACCCCCCACCCCCCACCACACACACACACACACACCAAAAAAACTGCACCCCAAACTAGCAAAGCATCTAAATTTTTTACTATTTTTATTTTTTTACATTTATACAATGTTTTTCCGAAACGGAATTGGAACGGTCTGAATGTTACAATCTAGAGTCAAAACAAAATGGACCGTTGCATGTTCTGAAATACTTTGTGAACCTATTTGATTAGTTCAATATAAAATTTTCTTATCTTCAATAGAAAGGTTCCGTTGAAATATGGAATTTTTCATCTCTTGTAGGAAAAAGGAAATTCTACTGAATATGAATTGATGACTATGTCTATAAGGGCATGTGAGTCATTACAAGTCATCATTTTTACAGAGGTTGTTTTAATAACCTTCTGCTATTCTGCTGTGATATATAATTCGACAATAAGTAGTTACAAGAACCACTTTCCAGTAAAAGATAGTGCAAAGCATCTTTCAGTAGTATAGTGTATACAAATTATTACAATTTTTCTTCTTTCTTTTTGAGGGATGATTTATGAGTTCATATGGTTGAAACTGTGTTTCCAGATTTTGATGGAACTGCAAGATTGGCGAGGGGCCTTAACATATTGCCGATTGACAATTCCAGTTTATGAAAGTATGTAAGGTTAAAAAGCATACAAGGATCTTCAACTGTTTTTAATGCAATTGTTTCATTTTGTCTTCAGTGTTTTTGTTATCCTTAAGAACTACCTTGTGTTCATAGATTATAATTTGTTTCTTTACCATTGTATTCATTATCCCTAAAATCTCTCGAAATCTATACCCATGGTATTCCCATGTTTATAAATTGCATGCCAACCAGCAGTTTTTTCTTTTTAATATTATTTTCAGTCTGTCATCAGCCATTTTTAGATCATTTGGCAGCTTTCCTTCTCAGACTTGACTTATCATGTTCTGCTATTTGCCAGGAGTATACCCAACAATTCATCCTTTGCTTGGACTGCAATATTACACTTGTGGGAAACTAGAATGGTTTGCTCTCTCTCTCTCTCTCTCTCTCTCTCTGAGATACACAAACATAGGTAGACATACATGCAAGCATGTTCTGAAACTCAGTAGGGATTGGAAGATCCATGATTAGCCAAGTGGGGGTTGGATTGTATGCCTAGATAGGATTGCCATTGTGGATCATCTGAGAAATTGGGAGCCATCTGTAGTAGATGTTGGTATTCTATGCTTAGAAGTTGATGAAAGGGTTGAACCATTCATTTTTCCATTGTCCACTTGCTACTGCCTTGTATGTTGGATTATATACAACTCCTAGGTAGCTGTTGGGGATGTCTAAAGCTCTATCTGGTATGCATGCTTGGTGTGATGGTTTCTGAGTGAAAGGAGGAGAGAGGTGGAATTGGTGATTGCAGTCCCATGGGTTTATTAAAATTAATTGATGGTTTCTAGAGCTAGAGCTGCCATATGACTCTAAAATACACCCTGTATTTCATGTTTCTTGACTGAGGCCACACATTGTAACCGTGACAGATGTTAGTAGTGAACATCCGTCCATGGACGACGAAGGAGAGATTCAACTGGAACCAGAAAAGATCTGTGATGACAGGTAGATAAAAAGGGGTTCCAAATACCTCACTGAAGCACTCGTCCGATGGAAGCAGCTGCCAACTGAGGAGGCTACTTGGGAACCAGTGGATCAGCTGGAGCAAAATTTTCCCCATCTCAACCTTGAGGACAAGGCTGGTCTAAAGGGGAAAGGATCTGATGCGGACCCACATCCGGGGGGGAGGGGGTCCCAGTGGGCCCCAGAAACCCAACATGTCTCTAAGAAGTGGAACGGAATTGGCTGCAGCAGAGAAATGGGACAATAGTGGGCTTCAAAATGGGTAGTGGGCGACATAGCGGACCTGGGAATGGGTAGTGGGCGGTTATCAGGGCCTGAAGCACTCTGTAATGCAGTAAGTGGGACTCAGTACTGGGTACTTTGCAGTTATCTGAAATAGGATAGTTTACTTCCTGTTTGATGTATGTAAATAGTGGGAAAATGAAGGTAGAATGGAGGTTTTGATTAGTAAAACATTGTGGTCTGTTTTCGACCAAATGGAAACCTCTTAATTAATCTTTAACCTTTTCTTCCTTAAACCTATCAGCTTCCTAGAAACGACCTGATCTGATAGTATGGCCAAGAGTCTTAATTCAATTTTGTTTTTCTTTGTCGTAATATGATGATCTCAATTCAAGCTGGGGCAGCCATTCAGCTGTTCATGTAACGCCCCATTGACGGGGCATTACAGTTCATATCCACCAATCAACAAATGGTCTTGTGGATATGTTGGTAGTGCCATGAACTGAGTTTGTTTTTCATGCCATAGCTCTAATACAGCTTTGTTCCTGTTTTATTTTCATTATTTAATAGAATCACCTTAGAAATAAAAGCTTTAGTTTTAGCCTTCTAGAAGCATGGAGTGGATGGTCAGGAACTCTATCGAGTTTAACGTTTGAGGTTTGGTTTGTCAAAGTCGGTGGTCAACTAGAAAACCAGATTCTTTGCTGAAATGCAACAGTTGAGAGTTCATTGGTTTATTAGATTTAAAAAGGAGTTAATTGGTCCATTATTAAAGGTGGTGTAAACTGAACTTGACTTAGGAGTGGATACTGGAGATCTTATCTCAATCGACATTTGGAATAATATGTAAGGTATATTTAGTGCAGGCGTCAGTAATGTAGTAAAAAAGTAATCATCCGTGCACAATTTTACCACTTGTTCTGTGTTCTTCACATGTATTAAATTCTTTGACAAGTGTGGATGTTGAAATCAATGGGTGCGATGCATCTTAATTTAAGTAGGTAACACATGCCATTATCCAATGATAACAATGTTGTAAATAATTTTTGTAAAAACACTATAAATAGTTGTGCTTGGGCATCCATAGAGATCATCCCAAGTTCAAGTTCATCTTTTGCTTTGTGCAAGCAAGTTCTAGTTCTCATTTGTGTTATTTTGATTTCTAGTCTTGGTTTTGCTTAGAATTAATTTAATTTTTGCAATTAGGGTTCTATTCTTACAAGAAGAATTTGACCATTGCATTGATTCAATTCAATTCTAGGGTTCACTAGAATTTTATTCTCATTGTGAATTTCACTAGTTGTCGATTTTCCCTGTGAGATTTGTGCCTTATTCCATTTCCCGGAGAGAAATTAGAGTGAGAGTTTTCCAATTGAATTTCTATTTGCCAAATTATTGGGGTGAACTATCAAATGGTGTTGGAATTGAGAGAAGATTCGAAGAACTTAAAATTCCGGGATTTTTACGAGTTTGGCTTCTCCCTGGTTTTTCATAACTGGAGCCGGATTCTAGATCTTTTATTTTCTTTTGTTGGTGACCTAGGTAAGCGTTAAAATTGAACCTAGTCTTCATCAATATTACTTAGAGGAACAAAATCTTTTCTCCTGCCATTCTTGATGCATCTGATTTTTACCATTAGTTTTCAACAGTTTGCTCCTATCATCTAACAGGTTGGTCGGAGCTACTGAGGATGCTCTGAAATCCCTCACTAAGGCTGCTGATATTCTGCGTATAACACATGGTACTGGCTCTCCATTCATGAAGGAACTCTTCAGCAAACTCGAGGAAGCACGTGCAGAAGCTGCTTATATGCAGACTGGTGAGCAAAGTGATTGAGAAGTAACCTTTTGTAGAATGACGATCACAACAAAACCATCTTGGATTTAGGAGCTCATCAATCGAAGCAGATTGCTTTGGATTTCTCGGGCCAGCTTTGTGAGTCTCT
Source organism: Chimonanthus salicifolius (assembly GCA_013350335.1). Classification (NCBI taxonomy): domain Eukaryota; kingdom Viridiplantae; phylum Streptophyta; class Magnoliopsida; order Laurales; family Calycanthaceae; genus Chimonanthus; species Chimonanthus salicifolius. The sequence goes on from CM023532.1 coordinate 15,195,784, forward strand.
TTAGTGTGACTAGTTGAAGAAGCAATCTAATGAAGAGCTTATATTTTGACTGTATTCCATTGAACACCATATCTCTGAGCCATAAAATATGTCCTGTTATTTAGCTTCTTTTTTCTTTTTTACATTTTAATGTAGTAGTACTGTAGTTTTCAAAAATTTAGGTGAGATTCAGACAAGGAGAGTTATCCTAGGTAGGGAGGCTTGTACATGCTCCAAGTAGTCGGGTGCTCTAAGAGGCCTGGACACCTTGATCATTAAAAAAGAGTGAGTGGTTGGATTATTACGTAGAATTATGATTGTCTTAAAGCATTGTATTTTCAGGTTGGTTATACAATCTGCATGTTTTACTTGCAAAGTGAGAGAGGAGAAAAAACTCTCAGATCATTGGGCTAAATTAATGCATCAAGAAGAAAGCACTGATTACTGAAGTTTGTGTTTCTGTATCTCATAACATCCTGTTGGAGAAATACCTAGCTCAAATGCGAAGAGAATTGATTTGTACACTATAATACCTGCTCTAAAAAGTCCCACATTGCTAGTGGCATTGGAAATTATCTGGTATATAAGTAATAGCATTCCTCCTTCTAGCACAAGGCCTTTTGAGAGCAATAGTGTGTTGGCTCGCCAAAGCAAAGCCGTGCGGGTCCTTGTATAGGCCAAAAGCGGACAATATTGTACTAGCAGGGCGGGTTGTTACAAATGGTATCAGAGAATGGTTCAACTCTCTGCTTAAGGGTGTGGGCTTGGTTGTTGTGTGTGCAGAGTCGGGGACGGCTCTAGCTTTAAGGAAGGTAGATTGTAATACCCTACTCCAAAAAGTCTCACATTGCTAGTGGCATTGGAAATTATCTGGTATATAAGTAATAGCATTCTTCCTTCTAGCATAAGGCCTTTTGGGAGCAACAGTGGGTTGGCTCGCTAAAGCAAAACCGTGCGGGTTGGTGTGTAGGCTCAAAGTGGACAATATTGTACTAGCAGGACGGGTTGTTACATACACTGAGTACTTTTTTAAAGGGGCATGAGGTCCATTTTGTCCTTGAATTTATCATGATAGATTGGAAAAATAAAAAGACTAAGAATATTATCAATTTATCGTGATAAACTGGAAAGCAAAGTAGTTCTAATGCCATTTTAAGAAAAAAAATATACAAATCAATTCTCAAGATGAAATGTGATGAATAATTATTTTATTTTTTTGAAAAAAGTGACGAATATTATCTAGAGTCTATTTGTGTTAGGATATTTTTTGAGAGGTGCGGAGCAGGGGTGTTCATGGGCGGGTTCGGGCCAGGCTGTACTCTCTGGTAGTCTGATCCAGCTATCTGAAGTCCGTTGACCTTTGTATATTAAAATTTGAGCCTGCCTATTTGAGATCATTAAAATTTAAACTGTTCAAATTGAAAATAGACATGATGAGCAACGAGTAGATCAAATTTGAGTTAAAGTTTAATTTTTAGCTATTTGATCTTAATTTTTGAAATCACCAAGTATTTGTCTTGGTTATTCTTAAAGGTGTATGATGACTTTGACTATTAAAGTGCATAGAAATCAATTTTTAAGCTCACTTGTAGTTCATGATGTCTATTTTCAATTTGAATAGTCATTTTTTCTAATTAATTTCAAAATGACCTTTTTAAGAAAATGGAAAATGACCAGGTGCACATGTAACAAATGTAACAAATATCTTCGATATTTTCATTTTTATTATGAAAATATCGGCAAAATAACTTTTGCGTGTTAAAAATCCAAATTTATCGCGTGTGCCGTTTTTAATGGTAAATTCCCTTTAAAAACACATCTTTATCACTAGAAACGGTAAATTTTCGTTAAAATCGTTAGATTTTACCGTTAAATTTCCGTTAAAAATGCTTGGGCCAAATTCACATTTTTTATTTCTGAAATATCATCTATGTTTTCAAACTCTGGCCACATTATTTGTTTTTTATATTTATATTTATTATTATTATTTTTTAAATAATATATTTTCCGCTAGACTTTCCCGTTAATTTTTCGATAAAACTCCTAGAATTTGAAAAATATCCCGTTATTAACAATTATCGTTAATATTCTGAGAACGAGATTTGTGACAATGCATGTAACACATATAATGGCTAATGGGTTGAAAAACTTGACAATTTATATAAATGGGCTCAAAATTTTAGCTCAAGCCCAATCTAAAAGGCTTGCATGTAATGACTCGACTTTTGATCATACAAAACGAGGAGTTTAAGGACTCTAATCTTAGTTTTAGAGACCGGTTCTATGTGTAGAGAACTCGAGATATAGCCATTTTATAGTCAAAAGAAGAAACGGTAATTTAGGTATTTATTGATTATTATATTATTATTTTAATTCATCATTTTAAGTCCAAAATTTATGAAAATTAGACACAAATATTTTCAGTGAGCAAAACCTACAGAAATTTAAGTTCTGCATTTTAAATATTTTAGTAAATACCTGGTGTTAAACTGAAGGAGCAAAACCTACAGAAATTTGAAGATTTTAATATTTAATAAAGATGTATATTAAATATAGTTTAGAAAAATTATATTTAGATTATTTTGGTTATGATGTTTCTATTTTGAAAATGAAAACTTTAGGAACTGAGTTTGAAATAAAATATATATAATCATAATAAGAGAAAGAAGAGTGCCAGGGGTGCACGTTGGCAATAGAGACACCATGCACTGCCAACGTCCAATCTTAATTGGTTTTCATAATAGGTGGTCTTAGACCTTTTAATTATTCTTAATTTATTTGTTTAGATTTTTTTTTTTTAGTCCGAGTGACAAAAGGAAAAAATTACTTTACTTACTCAGATACCTTAGTTGGTTTTGAAAAATAAATAGGTAGTCACTTTGTTTTAAATTTTAACTGTATTTTACGTTAGAATAAAATGTTTTAAATTTTATTTAAAGGATGGGTTTTGTAGAAATAATTACAAAACCTACAAGAGTCTATCTCGACAGAACTGTGTCAGAGTAGTATATGGTACCGTTAGTCGGAGTGCCAAGAATATTCAATTATTTTTTTTAGATTTTTCTATAAAACATTAATAGAAAAGCATTGTTCCATCATAGAAGAATAACTTTTGTCATTCTAAAATAAATAAAATGATAAAATTGCTTCTCTGGGTAGGACTGGTAAACAGTCTCGGACCGGGCCTATTTTCCAATTCTCGGCCCATTTTTACTGCAGTTGAGGTCAGTAAGAACCCGGGTACAAAAATGACAGGTATGATATTTTGGATCTCGGCCGGTATCTCCCTTTTAAATTTTTTTGGATATCAGCCATATTTATGTATCAGCAGAAACTGGTTAGATTTCAATCATATCGCCGATATATCGCCAATACGAATTTCAACCGAGATTTGTAACCTGCTGAGAACTGACCCGGTTCAGATTTTACGGTTTTACAGGGGCGATGCCGGTCTGAGAAAGCGGAAAAAGAAGAAAGTGGCGCAAGCAGTGGCAATGTCCATCGGTCGTTCCCTCTGCATCCTCACCAAACGAGGAAACCCTTCTCATTCGCTGCCCAAATTCAGCACTATCAACGTAAGCACCTCTGTCTCTTCCTTGGGTTCGATGCTTTTGGATTATCTTCTTGGGGGAATTTTGGAATTTTGACAGACAACTGGGTGCGTGGTTTCTTTGGTCATTCAACTAAGTGAACTTGGCCAATGTTGGATTTCTCATTGAGGTTGAGGTTTACCCCCTTCCTCCCTCTCTTCTATGGTTCTGATGCTTTTGGCTTATTTTCTTTGGGTAATGCTGACAAACAGCTACCACGCCTGGCTGCGTTGTTGTTTGAACTCACATGAGATTGGATTCTCGCGTGGGGTTTGGGGTTTGAGATATTTTACAAGCACCTGGCATGCATGGTTTGCTTTGATGTTATTCTCTTTTGGGTTGGTGTTTTGGATCTCTGTCTCTATGTCTGGGTATATGCATGTGTGCGCATCTCTGAGAGAGATAGAGATGGTTTCCTTCTCATCAGCTAATACATGATTTTGGGTGCACATGAAACGGTGGTCCTTCTTTTCCTTCTGTGCAGTTTCAAGGCCTGAGCATTCCGTCCGCTCGTGTGGGGGGAGTTGAGATCCCCAACAACAAGAGGGTGGAGATCGCTCTTCAGAGCATCCATGGCATAGGTCGCATCCATGCCCGCCAAATCCTCTTCCACCTCAACATGCCAAACAAGGTGACCAAAGACCTTTCTCAAGAAGAAGTCGCTGCTCTCCGGGATGAAGTCTCTAAAAACATGATCGGGGGCGAGCTTGTAACCATTCTAATCCCACTTTCTCTTTATTCTGTTTTCTTTTTTCTTCTTTCTTCTCTTTATGTTTGTCCTTTAGATTTGATTGAATTTTGTATTGCAGAGGCAATTCAATGCACGAGCAATTAAGAGATTGAAGGAAATTCAGTGCTACCGTGGAATACGCCATATCCAGGGCCTCCCCTGCAGAGGGCAACAGACGAGGCATAACTGCAGGACGCTCAAGGGTAAGAGTATCCCTGTTCCTGACAGTGGCAAGAAGAAGGCATCCCGCTAGAATCAGGTTGGTGGGTAATGTGCTTTTCTTGATGTTGCTTTGAATTTTGACTTTTGAACATATATTGAATTGGTTTTATTTGCTGTCTAAGAATGATGCACAGTGTGGATATGGAAAGTACGTTGCTAATGGTTGTGTTTAGTTCTGTGTCATTTTATGAGTTGAGAAAAAAATCATTGTATTTCGGGACTTTTGATAATTTTACATGGAGAAAGGAGAGTACTAGTTACCCACATGGGTGTAGCTCAACTGGTTGCCTCCTGTCTCAGGAAGCGGGAGGTTGCGGGTTCGATCCCTCATGGCCTAACCTTAGTGTGCCTTAGGGGTAGTAGGCTTACCCGTGGGGGTTTTACGCTGGTATCCCGCGGTTTTCCACACGTAAATTCAAAAAAAAAAAAAAAAGAAAGAAGGAAGAGTACAAGTTGCGAAGTTTTAAGGATTTTGGTTGTGATGTGCAACAGCATAAGCTTCTTCTCTTTCTTTGTGAAAAAAAAAAATGCAATTTATAGTCAAAGAGGGAAATAGAATTGGAGGGCATCTTCATTGTTTGAATGTAGTTTTATTAGTACTCTAGCAAAATTTCTTTTTTCTTCTTGAAAGTTTAAATCTATCATTCTAGGTCAGCTTTCTATTTTGATTCAGGCTTTGTTGTGTTAGAATCATTTCTCTCATTTCCTTACTGTCAGTTTTCACAATACGAAATCTTTCAATAAATTTTGCAATTGTAGAGGAGTGAAAATTGGTTTCAATGAAACTCGAGTTTATCAACCATATGACCCAACCTACAAGATTTTGATTGTTTTTGCGAAGTGTTGATTGAAGTCCTCTTCTTGTAAAGTGTTCAATGCCTTTCAAGAAGTGCAAATTGACTTAAATTGAACTTTTGGGTTTTGTCAACCAAAGCTTTCTTCACTTAAATCGAACTCCTGTGGTCCAACACATTGGATTTTGATTCTGACTTAACATTTTGTTACGGTTGTTCTCTTATTGGTCTTTATGCTTTCCAATTTTCTATCTATTTATTTCACTGATTTAACCTTCTTTAAACAGAGCTCCCTTCAATCCAATTTTCACCCTGCCCCTAAACTCTGTAGCTGGTAGCAAATCAAGTCGGTTGTCATGCACTTACACCAACACATCTAGGTGAGGGGATTTATTACACATGCTTTAACATACGCATCTTGTATATATCAATTTCCTAATTCGTTTGGACATGGAATACCAAAATGGGGCCCGTACGGGTTAAGAGTCACTCGACAAGGGAACTGTTCTGATGATTATGTGGCAAGAGACTCATTCAGGTGTACTCATGTCATCTGCTTGTGATAACATGTTGGTTGGATGTTTGATGAGTTATTTAATCATGTAATGATGTGTTATGATTGGATGATAACATGTTAGTGTGTATTAGATATGCATGTGGTATATAGTAGAGGTAGCTTTCCTCGTATGTGATGATGAGCATGCTATATACTTGGCATAGAGGTACTTTGACATGCATGTAACTAGTATTGCAAGTTGTTAGTGGGGCATGGATACTAGGCTACATCTTGACATAGGAACTCCCCTTAGTACAGAGTGAGTACTCAGGGTGTGATGTATAAGATAGACTGTGTGTGGGACATGGTGATGTGGATGTTAGATCTCTAGGTGCATGAGTATGAACTAGTATACTCCCTAGAGGGTGCTGGACTGTTGAGTCTACCCAGGTATGGTGTTAGGACATATCTGTGGGAGGGATAGGGTTTGTTGTGAGATTGGTGTACCCTGGGTTTGTGGATAGAATTAGACCCAGCTGGTGACCTTGAGGGTCTCTTGGGAGCCAGATGGGCCGAGCAGTGTGTCGCCCGAGTAGTGGCTTGGGGACTTTAACTGTTATGGCACACGAGGGCGTGGTTGATGAGTGTCTCCTGGGAGCCAGATGGGTTGAGTGGCGTGCCACCTGAGTGGTGGATGGGAGAATGGTTGTGGTGCATGTAAGCGATGATGATGATAGTTCTTGGGAGCCAATGGGTTGAGCGACGTGTCACCCACGTATTAGCTGGGGGTCCACAGAGGCGGTAGTGCGTGATGATGCAGTTGATGACATGCTCCTTAGAGTCAGGGGTTAGTGCGGCGTGCCTCCCTGACTATGATGAGGAGGCCGGTCTTAAGATTTGATGACAGTTCCTTAGAGTCGGGGGTTAGTGTGGCGTGGATCCCTGATTGTGACGAGGAGACTAGTATTATGATAATTGAGGAACTCCTTCGAGTCGGGGGTTAGTGCGGCGTGCCTCCCTAGCGATGATGACGAGGAGTTTGATGCTTGAGAGCCGATGATGGTTGTATGAGACACGAGTCGTGGTGCCTAATGATGATACGAGGGCGGACTGTTGGTCATGTGGGTGATGCCTGACTCGTGATCAGGATTTGCAATGTGAGAGTGAACTTGAGACCACTACTTGTCGTGTAGTGGGATAGGTGTGGACCCTTGATAGTGTGACCCTAAGGTTAGGATGGCTAGAGGATGTACTCGAGACATGATAGACTTGTTCATGTGCTAGGAGTAGAGTACATATTGAGAGACCATGCATATAGACATCCTAGTGTATGATTGATAATTTGTGATGTATATGTTTTTTGTACTAGACATGTTGAGCTTACCCCTTACCTTTTAGGTGCTTCGATGGAGGCGAGACCTAATAGGTCCCAAGATGGAGCCGTTGTTGTTAGTTAGATTTTGTTTGTATCTTATTTTGAAAGAACATTTATGTTCTGAGAACTATGTTTAAATACTTTAAGGATAACTATAATAAGATTACATTGCTGTGATGATTATGTTATTTTGGAATTTCTTGGTTATGTTATATTGTATATTGTGGTTCAATTGGTTGGTGAGAGGTGTGTTCCCGTAACAAAATTAAAAAAAACACTTGAGATAACATTAGACCCATCTGTGAGATTGTATCAGTGGTAATACACGCATAGTGGGATGGAGTGTTACAAGTATCCTCACCCCACATTGGAGAAAAGACTAATCACATGAGTATGTGTAAACATCCATATCCACACACACTAGTTAAATCGATGGAGTAACCCCATGAAGAGTGGCCTGAAGCAGGGGTTTAAAAATCGGTATCGGCCGATATATCGGCCGATACGATATGTCGACCGATATATGGTTATCGGCCGATATATCGGCCGATATTTTTCTCTTTCTTCTTTGTTTTTTTAAATATCGGCCGATATCGGCCGATATTTTGATATCGGGCCGATATAATACGGCCGATATCAAGGCCGATATTGTGAATATCGGCCGATACGATACATATCGGCCGATATTCACATGCCCAAAACCGATATATATCGGCCGATACGATACGTATCGGCCGATATTTAAACCCCTGGCCTGAAGGAATTGAGCGGTAATTGAACTCAATACCTCACTTCATGAAATGGACGTCTTGACTACTTAAATGTGTACTTTTCTCACCACTTACACTTATTTTAATCTTCTGATTTATAAAACAAGTCAAAGGGATAATATACAATAAAAAAAATCAAAGTTTCAATTCAAAATATATAATAATAATAACAATAAAAACAACAACAACAATAATAATAATAATATAGTAAATAGAAATTGAAGGAGTGCATGTAACTCAGGTAAAATTTCAATCCATTGGCATCTAGAGGAATTGAAGATTTTATTAAAAAATAAAATATTTGTGTAAGGGGAAAATCAAATAAAATATAAAAATGGAAAATGGAGAGGGAGAGAATTTTTTTTTTTTACCGAATAGAGAATTTCGAAGGCTTTCGACATGCAAAACTGGAAATGAAAAAAATGGAAGTGGAAGATGGGTAAGAGATTAAATTACTCATTTACCCCTCAAATGTTGGTTGAAATAGACAAGAATTTATAAGGGTGTTTTGGAAAATTAAGCAGTTAAAATATAATTTTTTTTGACATAGGCCAAATTTAAATTGAAGTTAAAATTTGAACATTTTGACTTGAATCAACTGAGAAATTAGGTTTGTTTAAATTTTGAATGGGGAGAAATCCCAAAAAAGTAAAATTTCTCTTTAAAGCTTAGGTATTTTCTATTATTTTCTTTTAATCCAAATGTAGTATAGATAAATGACCGAATTTAGTTGAGTTTTCTTAATTGATAATCAACAGTTGTAGTAGTCAACTCGTTGTTATAGTTTTCTTCTAAAATGGAACATTTCACTATCTTATTTGATATTTCATTTTGAAAAAAAAAGCCGCAATGATAAATTTTAAATTTTATAAATAATATATAAGAATTAAAAATAGAAAAACAAAATTAATATATTCATCAGATTGAAAAATACAAAATAGATCAAAATATAGATAAAAAATTATAATAGTTGTATTTTATTATGAAATATGAAGTCATGGTAAAATGAAACATTTTAACATGCTTTGGACGGAATTGACTTAGAATGTGAGTCGTTGGCAGGCATGTATCAAATTTTACGGCTGAAATTCGATTCACGTCAGATTGTAACTAATCCAACTTAATCTATGTCAAAATTTATTAAATTTGACTCAACCTGACTCGAATGGCTGATCTAAATTATTCAATCCAACATAACTCGAATTTTTAACTCGAGTCAACTCGAGTATTGTTTTATAACTCGGTTCACTTAGGTCGAATTGGATTATGTCGGGTCGGATCGGGTTGATTTTAAATTTCTTAATCCTATTTAACCTGAATTTTTATTTTTCCAACTCGATCCAACCCAAAATATATAAATACATAACTCAAAACCCACTAATTTTTCTGATCGGATCAGGGTTAAAAACTTAAAACTCGACCCAACTTTCACCACTAATCAAATTTAACCTTACCCCGAAACGGTTTCCACATCCTTCATCCATTATTTAGTGGATAAGGAATGAGGAGACGCGCCAGAGATGGAAGAGAAGCAAAATGACACCAGTCACTCACCAATGGAGGATTTCTCTTCTTTCACTTGCCAGTTCCAGCTGCATCTTCTCCTTCTCTACCTTCTCTCCATCTTCTCTACCTCCAATTCTAGTTATTAGGTTTACTTCTCATTTTTTCACTCTCTCGTCTAAGTGAAATGGCAGCTGCAGGGCTGAGCGTAAGAAAGTGTGGACGTGTGGGAGGAGTGAAGATCCCGAACAAAACGAGAAGGAAGATGGAGTACGACGGAATAGACTGTCACACCTGCAAGGGATCTGTCAAAAGCTTCAAGATCCAGCCAGACAGGTGACAATTGATTTATGAAGTCTCCAATAAGGACCATTTGTCCTCTTTCCAAACTGTTTTCCTGTTGGATTTTTCTCCCCCTCTTTTTTTTTTTCTTTCTTTTCAAAGAGCTTTCATGTTTTTGAATTTATTGCGAGAAAATCTTGGAAAAGAAAAAGCGTTTTCGTCTCTGCTGGAATTTGGGTGCATTCTGGTTTCTTGTAAAAGAAATGCAGAACGGGTTCGTTTAAAATGATTATTTTGATTTTTTTGAGAATGCAGTCTTTTACCACGCGTCTAAACCGGGCCTTGATTTTAATAAATTAAAAAAAAAAAACTCCTGAATTCGCTAAAAATTTGCACAATGGAGCTGACACTCAACTGTGTTACGGTTTTTAAAATGAACATTAGTCCAAGATAATGAAAGGTTATTTTAGAATGTCTACCAAATTTAAATAGTCGAGCTTTGTTTTTCTTTTATTTTCAAATAAATTCAGCCCACTGTGGCTGTTTTAGAACGACCCTTTTTTCCTTCATCTCTCTTTCGGTTTCTCATTTCATTTAGATTAAATTTGTTGTTGCAGAAGCGATTCAATTCGCTGGCGATTTGGAGATTGAAGGAATTTCAATGTTATATAGGAATGCGCCATCGCATAGGTCACTAATTTTTTAATTTAATAATAAATTATTAATTTATATTTTGATTTAACATATTTAATTTAATGGTTGAAGATGCAACAAATAAAAATTATAAAAAAATGAAATTTAAGTTAAAAAATAATTATTCAATTTAAAATAAAGTGATATATGGGTCGTTTATGTTGGAGTGCCAAAAATATTGTGTTTTCTAGATTTTTCTATAAAATATTAATAAAAAGGCATTTTGCCACCAAGAAGAAGAATTTTTGTCATTCTAAAATAAATAAAATGATAAAATTGCTCATCTAAAAGAAGAAAAGAAAGAAGCTGAAACGTTTTCTCTACTTCCTTACAGTCTTAACTCTTGAGCCTCAATTTAAGTAGGACTGGTAGACAGTCTTGGACCGGGCTTATATTTCAATTCCCAGCCCATTTTTCACTGTAGTTGAGGACTTGAGGTTAGTAAGAACTGACCAGGGTTTTACTGTTTAAGCAGGGGCGATGCCGGTCTGAGAAAAGCTGAAAAGAGAAGAGAAGAAAATGGCGCAGGCAGTGGCGATGCCTATTGGTCCTTCCCTATGCATTGTCACCAAAGGAGGAGACCCTTCTCATTCGCTGCCCAAATCCAGCACTGTCTCCTTCTCTCCTTCTTGTCTCAACGTAAGCACCTCTGCCTCTTCCTTGGGTTTGCTGCTTTTGGATTATCTTCTGGGGGGGATTTTGGAATTTTGACAGACAACTGGGTGTGTGGCTTTTTTGGTTTTTCAACTTGGTGAACTTAGCCAACTGGATTTCTCGAGAGGTTTACCCCTTCTTCCCTCCCTTCTATGGTTCTGATGCTTTTGGCTTTTTTTCTTGGGGGAATTCTGACAAACAGCTACCACGCGTGGCTGCTTTGTTATTTGAACGTGCATGAGATTGGATTCTCGCGTGTGGTTTGGGGTTTGAAATATTATACAAGCAGCTGGCATGAGTGGTTTGCTTTGATGTTATTCTCTGGTGGGCTTGGTGTTTGGGATCTCTCTGTCTCTATGCCTGTGTATATGTATGCGTGCGCGTGTCTCTGAGAGAGAGAAAGAGATGGTTTCCTTCTCATCATCTAATGCACGATTTTCCTTCTTTTCCTTCTTTGCAGTTTCAAGGCCTGAGCATTCGGTGCGCTCGTGTGGGAGGAGTTGAGATCCCCAGCAACAAGAGGGTGGAGTTCTCTCTTCAGAGCATCTATGGCATAGGTCGCACCCATGCCCGTCAAATCCTCTTCGACCTCAACATGCCGAACAAGGTGACCAAAGACCTTTCTGAAGAAGAACTCACTGCTCTCCGGGATGAAGTCTCTAAATACATGATCGAGGGCGAGCTTGTAACCATTCTAATCCCACTTTCTCTCTATTCTGTTTTCTTTTTTCTTCTTTCTTCTCTTTATGTTTGCCTTTAGATTTGATTGAATTCTGTATTGCAGAGGCAATTCAATGCACGAGCAATTCAGAGATTGAAGGAAATTCTGTGCTACCGAGGAATACGCCATATCCAGGGCCTCCCGTGCAGAGGGCAACACACGAGGAATAACTGCAGGACGCTCAAGGGTAAGAGGATCCCTGTTGCTGGCAAGAAAAAGGCACCCCGCTAGAATCAGGTTGGTGGATAATGTGCTTTTCTTGATGTTGCTTTGAATTTTGACCATTGGGCATAGGGTCCTAGCTTCTTGATGTTATTGAATTGGTTTTATTTGCTGTCTAAGAATGATGCACAATCTGGATATGGAAAATACATTTTTATTGCATATATATCTCCTATTAATTATTATTATTATTATTTTTCAAGAAGAGAATGGAAATGGTGCCTGTTTGTTAAAAACCCAATTTGGAGAACTCATGTAGGTTGTGTTTAGTTCTGTGTCATTTTATGAGTTGAGAAAAAATCGTTGTATTCTGGGAATTTTGATAATCCTACATGGAGAAGAAGAGTAGTAGTTGCAAACTTTTTTGGATTTTGGTTGTGATGTGTAACAGCATAAACTTCTTCTCTTTCTTTATGGAAAAAAAGCAATTTATAGTCAAAGAGGGAAATATAATTTGAGGGTATCTTCGTTGTTTGAAGGATAGTTTTATTAGTTCTCAATAGCTTAGCAAAATTTACTTTTTCTTCTTGAAAGTTTAAACTTATCATTCTAGGTCAGCAGTCTATTTAACCCAAAAGGGTTGGAGTGATGGCCAGGAAGCCGCCTAAAGAAGCAGGAGTCCTGCGTTCGATTCTCAATCCACCTCAAAGGACCACTCCCCCAAGAGTTATCCAGTGTATGTGGATAGGGAAGCTTGCACATGCCCCAAGGGTTAATCGGGTGCTCTGAGAGGGGCAAACACCTTGGTCATTAAAAAAAAAGGTCAGCAGTCTATTTTGATTCGGGTTCTGTTGTGTTCGAATCAATTCCCTCATTTCCTTAGTATCAGTTTTCACACAAAAAAATGTTTTCACAATGCGAAATCTCTCAATAACTTTTGCAATTGTAGAGGAGTGAAAATTAGCTCCATTGAAACTCTTGGGTTTTATCAACCATATGACCCAACCTTCAAGATTTTGATTTTTTTGCGAAGTGTTGATTGAAGTCTTCTTCTTGCAAAGTGTTCAATGCCTTTCAAGAAGTGTAAATTGACTTTTTTTTAAGACTAAGGTGTCCAGGCTTCTTAAAGCACTTGACTAATCCTTGGGGCATGTGCAAACCTCCCTATCTATACACATTAGATGAAACTACATGGAGTGGCCCTTTGGGGGGAGTGGGAATTGAACTCAATACCTCCCACTTGTAGAGATGGGTTCTTGGCTATCACTCAACCCCATTGGGTTAATTGAACTTTTGGTTTTGTCAACCAAAGTTTTTTCACTTAAATCGAACTCCTGTGGTCCAACACATTGGATTTTGATTCCGAGTTAACATTTTGTTACTTTTTTTTGAAACATTAATAATTAAATTCCATTAAAAACAAAAAAAAGAGTACATAAGAAGGATCTGAGTATAGGAGATATGTACTTGGAGCGAAGAAGAAGAACAAGAATTACAAAAAAAATAAGAAAAAGAAAAAAAAAAGAGACATCAAATAATCCACCCCAAACTGAACCCATAGGAAGGTCCGAATCTCCTAGCTCCCAAGGTTGGCAATAGGAAAAAAATCCAAAGTCGGTGTTTGAAGATGAACACCAACTTTCGCCAAGAAGTTTGCATCACAGTTTGCTGAACGAGGCGTATGGGTGAAAGTGATGTTATCCATATTGCACAATTTCCAAATGTCCCTAGCAATACAAACCAACCTCCACGGGGGGAGTTTTCTATTACTAGCCCAGGAGTTGACATTTTGTTACTGATATTCTCTTATTGGACTTTATGCTTTCCTACCATAAACTGACAAGCAATAAAAGGTTTAACTTAAATATTTTGATAATTTGGGTAATAAATAGTTACAATAACATCTCGCTCCACAAACAGAGACAAACAAATGATAGCCTAAGCACCTTTTACACTTTGCACAATGTGAATACTGAGCCAAATATATTTTAGAGGCTCTCTTAATTCAAGCTACTTGCCTAGACGGTAATAAGATGCATTTTAGTCATGGCCCGGTCTATTGATCTAGTCTAGTGATCCCTTTTGCTTCAACTTGTAGCTGAACGTTTATCATGACTCTTGTTAAATGGTTAAAATCACCTAGTGATGCTTTACATGTCACCTACAATTTGATGATGATTATTATTTATTGCCTTTTGCCTTTAATGATCTTTAAGTGCAAAACAATATTGTGTTGTATACTTCTCGGTACTTCCATGCTGCATACCCTTTCTTAGTGCATTATCTGGTACTACAAACAACGAAATTCATTGCTTAAGTGTGTTGGTTATTTCTCTGATACTTATAGTGCTGCAAACTGTAATTTCAAGACATTCTTGTGCTAGTTACTCTATTTAGCACTTCTAGTGCTGCAGCTAATTAAATGCATGGCTTTTGTGCTAGTTTGCCTTTAAGTACTTGTCATGCTTTAACAAAGCTCTTGGGTCAGCTTGGGAGTTAAGGTGAAATGTGCAGTGTGGGCTTATACTCTCCGTGGGTTTGCACACTTCTCAATTTGGAGATATCTAGGGCCTAGAAGGAGTGTGTTGGTTTGTTGTGACCCTTTGTTTTGGGTTCCTCCTCCTTGGTTTAGTTTGGTTTTCTAGTTGGTGTTTTGTGTAGTTTAGGTGTGGATTCTCTCTTCCTCTTGTGTGTCTTTTTATCTGCACTTCTTGTGCCTTTTCTATGAGGTTACCATTTAAAGGAAAAACATATCTCAACAATATAAAATGATCACCTAAACTTATGGGCTTAGGGTATTTTGTGGGTCCACTTTCTCCACTATCATAGGCCCATTAGAAAGGTCTATGCTTTAATACAAGGGCCGCCAAAATCACCTTGAAAAGATTAATCAAGTCGTACTTTCAAAGGCCCCAAAAGTTGTGGGATTAAAAAATAATTTATTGTTATTAGATTTTGAAGAGCTTAAAAATGGCTTGATCGTTCTAGTTAAAGTGATTCTATGTGATTCAAACATATACCATTTCTATGGACTCATTACCACCCCAATTGGTGGGTCCCCCCATTAGGTACGACAAAGTGCAAAATGTAAATGGATGTGCAATGGTGGTGAAGCATTGGTGTTGTTTCTTTGCATTGATGTAATATCGATGTTGCAAGTAGTTATATTCTTGTAAGTTGTAACTCTAATGTTAAATCTGTTACTTTTACTGTAGTACGAGTTGGCACTTGGACTGGGCTTGGATTAGAATAAAGTCTTTTAAGATAAAGTGTAGAGGATTCTAATATTCATATTGTAGTAGAAAAGTTTTAGTACAAGTAGTAGTAGAAAGTTGTTTCTACAATGGAGATGGTTTCCATGGTAGAAATCTTCTCTCTCCAATGCGGGAAAATGTTGATGTGGTATGATCCACATATATATTGTTTCTCCTACGAAGAAATCACCAAACAAATTATTTGATGCGGCTCTCCTAATCTAAATAGATGCTTGGTATTTATCTAAACAAAGAATCTTGATTCTCCATGAACATCGTACACTATGTGATGCGGAACCAGCCTGCAACTAGGCAAGGAGAAGAAGAAAGATAGGAAAAGGTTGTGCCTTCAATATTTTTTATTCAAATATCCATCGTGTATTCTTCACAATTACATAGGAACCGTATATATAAAAAAAACAGAGAAACTAATTAAGGGAAGAAATTCTTAATTGCATTAGGAAAGCTAATGAAATGGGAAACTAACTAAAAATAATAATCCTAATCAAACTTGCTAAGTAGGAAAAATATAAATAAAGAAAATAAAAAAATAGAAGTGGATCTGTGCGTTGGATCTTCCGTGTCCTACATCACTATGCATGCACACCCATATGAGGCACCATTAATGATGCTGATGATGGGTCCACTGGAAAGGTTTATGTGTAGATATGGGCCTGCCAAATATAACTTTGATTATACCAATAAAAAATGATTTCAAGGGCTACAAAAGCTTAGAGATAAAAAATAATTTTAAGTGATAAGAAATTTGTGATCCATGATGAGTTGCTAGTAAATTTATTTTGGATTTGGTTAGTGATCTAAATTTTATTATATAGGTCATGATGATAGTTGATGTATCACATATGTTATGATTGCTATATAAATGCAAACATAACATATTAGCCAATATACCCCCACCAGAAAGAGATGATTCCACTGGCTCTGATACCAACAACAACAGGATCTATAATGACAGGAATAATCTCAAATTTCAGATCTTCTTTTTCATTAATTCTTTTGCTTTACCAGAATTTTTTCGAAATATCTCAGCTAACCGAGATTCCTTTTCGACTTCTTTTTCTTTTCCTTTGTCTTTTGCTGAAGAATACCAAAACTTTCCACCACGAAGATATTCTGTAACTGAGCCATCAGGATTAACATGAGAGTCAGGGTCCCATCGAGGATGGAGATCTTCAAGGGGCACAACTTCATCATCAAGATTTTCTTCTGGATCATGATTACTATCCCAATCATGATCACCAACTTTTTTTCTTTGGGAGATACTCTTCTAAAATTTGTTTAATCTTTTCTTCAAAATTGACGGAGTCAACAGACATGTCCATTGGCTCAAGAGATTTTTCTCGAGCAATTTCTTTGGCAATCTTTTTGGCCAAGAGATCAGCCATTAGCATTTCATTCTCAAAAGACTTTTCTTCAGGGAGAGGAATTTCTTCTTTAACAAGAGGAGAGATTTGATTCAGAATTCTCTCATAAGTATCATTTTCAATCTTAGGCCACCACTTTTGATAAAAAGTCTGATAAAGAGATGGTAAACCATATAAGTCCTTTTTTACTTCAAACTTCCATTGGAAAATATAAGGGATATGAAATTTAGCAAAAAAGCGAAGCATATTGATGATTTCACATGGAACCTTTTCTTCAATTTGAGAAAACTTAATAAACAAATAACGAAAATTATCAGGAATGATTTTCTGAGAAGCACCAAAATATGACCACCAGGTGAAGAGAAACCAGGATGGGAAATTACGATGAATAGGAGTGACATCAGGGCTTTCTTCTTTGAATCTGATGAACCAAGAGTGATTATACTGGCGATTTTGCCACATCAAAGCAAGTTTCCAAGCATCAATATAATCCCAATAATTAAAGAACTCAGTCGAATTGTATAATTGGACTGATTTTGTCATGTACAAAGGACCATCCCAATCTTCCTCAGTAAGAATTTTGAGAATAGTGAACTTTGAATAAGTGATGATACCATTTGCATTCTTATTGTGGAAGATGATGACACTTTTCGTCTGATGCAAAATATTGAGAATAATAATGAAACCCCTTCCCAAAGAGAAAATAAACATTATCTTCTACAGATCTTTCTTCCATAAGACAATCTGAAGTAACAAGAATTCTGTTACATAATTCTGATTGACTTGGGTCTTTTGTTGAAGTAAAACCCTTTTGGCTTTCTTCTTGATCTGCCAATTTCTCTTGCCCTTTTTTCTTCATGAACGGGGAAGAGCTACTTGCCATTTTGTCATCCCTGAAGAAATTCTCTAGTAAGAAAGTCAGGGAGAGAGTTAGAATTTCCATTAATAAATTCAATCTTAAATTCAAACACTGATAAAATGGCTTGCCATCTAGCAAGTATTTGCTTAGAGACAAGATTTTTGACATCCTTTTCCAGAATTTCTTTTGCTGCTTTAGCGTCCACTCTGATGAGAAATTCTTTGTTCAATAAATCATGTTGGGAATTGCGTCACACAAATTACTATGGTAAGAACTTCCTTTTTATGGTTGAATATTTCTTTTGTGCTTCATTCCATAATCCAGAATTAAATCTTATTAATTCTTCTTTTGAGTCTTTTTGTTGTAAGAGGATTCCACCATATCCGACATCAGAGGCATCAGTTTGAACTATTTTGAAAGCTTCTGGGTCAGATAAACATCTACAAGGAAGATTTTTAACTCTTTCTTTAATCTTTTTTACTGCATTGGTGTGATGGATAGACCATTCCTGAGGATTTTTCTTTAACCTTTCCTGGAGAAGTTTTCTATCTTTTGCCAAATCTTGATAGAAAAATTTAACATAATTTAGACTTCCAAGAAATCTTTGTAACATATTTTTATCCTTAATTTCATCTGGAAATTTATCAGCAAATTGAATAATTCTATTAGTTGGAGTTATTTTTCTGTCTTGGATCTCAAATCCTAAGAATCTGATTTTTTGCTGAAAGTGATTCATTTTTCTTTTGGATAAAGCCAATCCATTTTCTTTTATGACTTTTTTGAAAATACCCAAGTGTTTCCAATGTTGTAGCACAGATTCTGAAAAGATAAGAATATCATAAATGTAAACAATGGCAAACTGGGTGTAAGACGAGAAAATATTATTCATAATATTCTGAAATTCAAACGGAGCATTTTTCAATCCGAAAGGCATAACATTCCATTCATAATGCCCTATTGGAACAGTGAATGCAGTTTTATATCTATTTTCTTCTTTTATCTGGATCTGCCAAAATCCTGATTTTAAATCAAATTTTGAGAATATTTTGGCATTGTTTAATCTGTTTAGCAAATCCTGAGTATTAGGCAAAGGATACCTAATAGATTGTAAGACTTTGTTTAAAGGTTTATAATTGATTACCAATCTTGGAACTCCTCTTTCAATTTCAGGGGCCTTTTCAACATAAAATGCCGTACAGCTCCAAGGAGATTTGCTTTTTCTAATTAATTCTTTATTCAGAAGATCATTGATTTCTTCTTGGCAGAGTTTTAAATGAGCAGCATCCATTTGAGATGGACAAGCTTTAGTAGGAATATCCTTTTCATTAAAATCTTTTACATATGGTAATCCTACTATGTGTCTTTTTCTATTCCAAAAGGCTGATGGTAATTCAGAACAACATTCTTCTTCAATCTGTTTGGTGAATTCTTCTAATTTTGTTTTAAATTCTTTTTTCTCTAATTCTTTTGTCATTTGGACACATTTAATTTCATTTTTTAATCCATTTATGTAATTTTCTCTAGTGGCGATAACTTGATTTATCCTTTGGATTTTCGTTTCACAAGGATCATCTATAAAGTCAAGATTTACTTCAATTCCTTTGATATTTGTAGAAATTCCTTTTGTTGTTACAGAAAATGTTTGGATTTGAAGAATAAATGGGGATCCAAGGAGTACATCATTAACAATATCTTCTGAAATAATAAAGGGTGAAGTAACACCGACTCCTTTCATGCAAACATGAACATTTGGGATTTTTCTTTCTATAGAAATAGTCGTTCCATTAGCAGCAGAAACAAACTGTTTTGATTCACTTGTAAATTCAATAGGAACAATTCCAAGTCTGATAACATTTAAGTCTGCACCAGTGTCAATTATGGCATTAACAATCTTCTCGAAGTTTTTTATTTTTATTTTTACCTGAACTCTCCACTGTTGGTAAATACATTTTGTAGGAATTACACCAGTAGAGATTTTGCTAATTTCTCCTTTAATTCTTTGGACAAATTTTTATTCATCATATTTTTCAATAGCACCATCATTTTATAACCAAGTTAACCTTTCATCAAGCTCATTTTGTTTTTTGGTTAACTCTATTCTTAATTCTCGAATTTCTCTCTTCTGATCATTTAATTCTCTTTGTAAGTCTGAGAGAGTTAAGGGTTTATTTATAGTATGAATTTTTTCTGCTCTATTCATAAGGTCAATCATGGAATAGGTTGGTGTGTGCAATGTTTCTTTCTCTTTTATCTTTTTTGGATAATGTGGTGTTTTATTACCATTTTCATCTTCTTCAAAAGAAATTTTTGGTTGTGAACTTTCTCCTTCTTCTCCTCCCCCCAATTTTGAAATTTGATTTAAAAATTGAACTTTTTTCTTCAGATCGGGTATATTATCAACCATTTCTAGAAGTAATTTTTGAGGGGCAGTGAGAACACGAATGTGGATACCAAGATCTTCATCAGATGGTATCGACCATTCTCCATCAGATTCTTCATCATCTGAATGACATGTACATGATTGGAATTGTTTGATGAGCTGAACCTGAGGACTATTTTCTTCAATGTCAGTTGATGAATCAGATTCATATTCTTCTTCTACTTCTGAGGAACTTGAATCAGATTGTTCTTTTTCAGTATTTTCGTCATCATTTTTTGTATTGATTTTTCTAAGTTTCTTTTTAGAGGGATTTTTTTTTTTAAAGCATTTACTTGAATAATGACCCTTTTTCCCGCAAGTATAACAAGTTGGAACATTTTCTTTTATATATTTCTTTTTGAAATATTTTCTAAATTTTCTTTTAAATGGGATAAGGTCATCGGATTTTCTCCCTTTTTTATATCTTCCGGGTTTATATTTTCTTACCATCTTGTTTCTTCTATCCGGAGTAAATCTAGAACGCGAAGGTTTTCTCTTTGATTCTGGTGTTTGATCTAAACCAAACTGGAAACAAAAATCTCCTAATTCTTTATCTCCAGAATATTTTCTCATTTTTTCAGCTTGTTTACTGATCTTTAAATCAGTACAAAGATTCATGCCAACTTTGTTAATTCTTTGTATAATTCCTCCGAAAGTCAGCAAACTGTAATTAATAGTACCATGCATTTCTTCTCTCAAGGAATTACGCACCTTTTCAGCAAATAAGGGTGGTAATCTTGAAATAAATCTTTCTTTCCAAATATCAGAATTACAATCATTTAGTTGGTAGACTTTTGACAAGAATACATCTCTATACCAACGAAATTCTCCTAAATTTCTACATCTCAAGCGATGTAATTGCTGTCTATTTTTCTCCTTAATTAGAGCAATTCCTCCAGTGAATTCATTAAGGATGCATAGAAGCAAGACACTAACACAATCAGATTGAGTTTCCCAATTATCAGGGATTTGACTAGTACCTGCTTCAAGCTTAACATTGGGATCAACTAAGTTTCCTGTGGTTTTGTCTCTATAAAGGATTCTTCCAAATTCATCCATTTTGACAGCACTCTCTATTGCAAGTCTTTGAGCTCCAGTTAATCCTTAATTCCACCATCCTCTTAATATTCCATTGAAAGAGGTGGTTATCATCAGAAAGATATTTCTTGGAGTATTTCCTCTGACTTCACAGGCATTACAGTACATTAACATACAGTGAACCATTTGGACAATTTGATATTCTGTTAATCCATCTAAGTTCCACTCATATAAAGAATTCCCTGAATAGGTTAATTCTGAGGTGCAAGTGTATGGAGCTTCTTTGAGTTGTAGATCAACAGGGGTTGGTCTAGGATAATAATTCTTTGTCTCTGGCAATTTTGCCTGAGGATTCCATTTCTTTAGACGATTTATTAATAAATCCTCTGAAGCAGAGACTCTTAGGATGCTGAATCCTTTTCCTCCCATATTGAGGCTTTCCATCCTATTGGATAATTCTTTTTGCATTTCGTCTGTCATTGTGAATGGTCCTTCTTGCAAAATAATCCCTTTAGGTAATTGTCTGGGAACATATACTGCATTGACAGAGCTTTCTTCTAATTTTTCTTCTTTATCTCTATTAAATTCGGGTTTTAATTTGATTGTTCTTTCTATTCGATCTGTTTGTTCTCCAATGGTTAATAGACATAGATTGGTATAATTGTTTTGTTCAATTATATCTCCAATACCTATACCTATGTCTCTAGCATTTGGGTCTGATTTTGATTTATAAATAGATGCATTTTTTACAGGCATGGCATAATTCTTGGTTTCTGTATTAGGGACAGAAATATCAAGTTTCTTCCAAGGTGGGTGAGATTTATCAACTTCTTTTCCTTCAGTGTCTTTTCAGGTTCTTGTTGTTTTTCCTATAACTCTTATTTGTTCTGGGCTTTGAGTTTCTTTTTCTTTGATTTTCTTTTTTTTAAAATATTCCATGAACCAGTCAAAGAAATGTATATTTCTTTCTTCTTCCTCAATTTGGAAATACCATAATTCTCTCATTTTATCTTTTTCTTCTGTGTTAAACCTTTTAAAGAACCAATCTTTTAAAGGATGATTTTTCAAATTTTCCTTAAGATATGGTTTATCAATTTCAAATTTTTTAACTGGTATTTCTTCTGGCTTTTGAATGCTAACCATTCTTATGGCTCCTTGGAGAAAATCACTCTCACTAGGGTTATACGTTTTTTGTGATGAAGTTCTTTTATACACAGGGTGTTCGAATCCACTTTCTTTGTTCCTAAAAACTTTTTGATCAATTTCTTCCTTTTCACTACTCCTTTGGTCATCATCTATTTCTTCTAATTTAAAACTTTTTCTTCCTTCCATATAACCGGCAAAACTTCTCCTAGCTTTTTCCATTTTTCTCCTAAAATTGACTTCAACATTTCCATTAGGTAATTTGACTATACTCTGTAAATCATCTGTTATTTAATTTACTCTTGGGGTAACATCTTCTATTTGCCAATTTCCTGGGAGAAGAACTTCTTCCCAAACTGATGACTTTTGGGATGAACACATTATTGTTAAAGTTTGTTTTCATGAGAACTGTAGTTTTTTCTTTATCAACCTTATCTCTATAGGCTATCATGGGAAAGACAGAGATCATGGATTTGTAGAACATATG
The DNA here is from genome assembly GCA_013350335.1 of Chimonanthus salicifolius. Classification (NCBI taxonomy): domain Eukaryota; kingdom Viridiplantae; phylum Streptophyta; class Magnoliopsida; order Laurales; family Calycanthaceae; genus Chimonanthus; species Chimonanthus salicifolius. The sequence continues at coordinate 15,218,340 of CM023532.1, forward strand.
ATAAACTATAGCAAAATGTGTACTTCTTGGACTCATCTTTAATCCTTTACTTTGAAATCCAATGGTTGTACAATCAAGAACATCATCATCATGAGCATCAATTGTGATATTAGGAAAGCAGTTAAAATAAACAGGTCCATGACAGAGACTTGATTCAATCATAGCATAAAGAGAATCATCAAACTCATCATGTCTCTGATCTCGCACATAAGCACACACTGAAACATTTAATCCTAATCGAAACAGTGGTTTGATTCCTACCTGAATTAATCCTATGTGCAGGTAGTTGTATTTGGTTTTGATTTGTTCAATAATTCTTCTATCAAGAACTTTAATTGTCTGTTTTCCTCCAAAGAGAGACAGTTTTTTCAACAGCTTTTATGTGGTAATCATTTTGTTCTTAAAACGTGCCATTGCTATATATTTCTGTTACGGGCAAGGCTGGCAACTTCCAGTTGGATATTGCTTGGTCAAAATTTTCATATATCTTCTGAATTTTTTTTTTTTCTGAATTTTCTTTTTCTAAACTATTACGGGTAAAACTGGTTAAAGCAAACTGATAGGATGAAGAAGACAAATTAGATCTATTAGAAGGATACTGAAATGATTTAAATCAATTCTTAAAAAGTTTTGTTTTTCCCTTAGAATTTTCCATCTTTGTAACTCGTAAGAAACAAGAAGAGTTCTGTCAACGATTTACAGCCCTTGATGCCTGATCACGGCCTGAAGCGGGACTTACAACGCGACCACACTCTTAGGAAGATAAACGAGGCAAAGAAGTGGAGAATAAGAAGTAAAATAAAAACTCTAAAGAGAATTGGACAGATCAACCTGGCTAAAGAGCGTCAGATCCCGGATAATAGATTTAATTCATCTAAATCCTCTTTTTTTTAACACAGATTTAAATACGAGATAATAATTCTAATTCTTCATTCAGTCTATTACAATATTCTCGTATTTGATTATACAACCGTACTAACATAGATCTTCTAAGAGTTTGAACACGGATAACAAGATATCCTCCTACAGCTATATTTTCATCAATTTGTCTGATAGCATTTTCTAATCTTCTAAGCTGGTTTTCACGTCGTCTTAGATCACGTAATAATTCTTCTCTCCTAATAGAACGAGGATGCATCTCAGAAGGCCATAGCTTGTAGTTTTGATTCAGTTCGGAATTTATCTTGTTGGAAGACAGCATAAGAACGCATTAAAACAATCATTCTTCTTTCAAACTGATGATGGCGAGGATTATTTCTGTGGGTGCAGATTTGCAAATGTCTTCTTATATTGTCTAACAAGAATTCAATTTTTTTTAATATTCGAACATCATCATCGTACCTCCTAAGCAGAGCAAGACGAATAGACATATTCTAGCAAAAGAAACAACATGATTAGATAACAACAAGCATTTAATATCAAACTTATAAAACTTAATTACTTACAGAAGATTGTACAGGACTTCAGACTTTAGCACACTCAAACTTCAAACTTACACTCACACTCACACTTACATATATATATATATATATATATTTTTATATAATTTTCTGATCTATGATCACAAATGGAAACACCAGCTCCTTATATAGATGGAGCATACAAAAAGAGTCCACTCGCATCTGACCATGAGAGGACTTAAATCAGATGCAACAGAAAAAAGGAATGGCTCCCGACACAAGCCTCCAAACACATTTTTCAAAAGTTGATGGGCAAGGGTACCTTAGGTGGAACATCTATTTGCCACATGGAATGCACAATTAAACATACCCCCACCAAAGGAACAAAACAAAACAACTTTATTTACAAGTGGCATCTCAAAAGGCAGCTCCTACCGACTTCATGACAAAATATGCTCTCTTTTGACTAGATGCCAACTTTTCTTCAAATCAAATCTTGATATTATGCTAACTTTTCTTCCAAGCAATGATAACTAGCAACAACATTTCTTCACCACCAACATCATCTTTTCTTCTCAGCATTTGTTGAATGAAGACACCATTTCTTCTATGCATGACACCTAATGGTATCATCACTTATTCAAAGTTTACTATTCTCAAAATCCTTACTGAGGAAGATTGGGATGGTCCTTTGTACATGACAAAATCAGTCCAATTATACAATTCGACTGAGTTCTTTAATTATTGGGATTATATTGATGCTTGGAAACTTGCTTTGATGTGGCAAAATCGCCAGTATAATCACTCTTGGTTCATCAGATTCAAAGAAGAAAGCCCTGATGTCACTCCTATTCATCGTAATTTCCCATCCTGGTTTCTCTTCACCTGGTGGTCATATTTTGGTGCTTCTCAGAAAATCATTCCTGATAATTTTCGTTATTTGTTTATTAAGTTTTCTCAAATTGAAGAAAAGGTTCCATGTGAAGTCATCAATATGCTTCGCTTTTTTGCTAAATTTCATATCCCTTATATTTTCCAATGGAAGTTTGAAGTAAAAAAGGACTTATATGGTTTACCATCTCTTTATCAGACTTTTTATCAAAAGTGGTGGCCTAAGATTGAAAATGATACTTATGAGAGAATTCTGAATCAAATCTCTCCTCTTGTTAAAGAAGAAATTCCTCTTCCTGAAGAAAAGTCTTTTGAGAATGAAATGCTAATGGCTGATCTCTTGGCCAAAAAGATTGCCAAAGAAATTGCTCGAGAAAAATCTCTTGAGCCAATGGACATGTCTGTTGACTCCGTCAATTTTGAAGAAAAGATTAAACAAATTTTAGAAGAGTATCTCCCAAAGAAAAAAAGTTGGTGATCATGATTGGGATAGTAATCATGATCCAGAAGAAAATCTTGATGATGAAGTTGTGCCCCTTGAAGATCTCCATCCTCGATGGGACCCTGACTCTCATGTTAATCCTGATGGCTCAGTTACAGAATATCTTCGTGGTGGAAAGTTTTGGTATTCTTCAGCAAAAGACAAAGGAAAAGAAAAAGAAGTCGAAAAGGAATCTCGGTTAGCTGAGATATTTCGAAAAAATTCTGGTAAAGGAAAAGAATTAATGAAAAAGAAGATTTGAAATTTGAGATGATTCCTGTCATTATAGATCCTGCTGTTGTTGGTATCAGAGCCAGTGGAATCATCTCTTTCTAGTGGGGGTATATGGCTAATATGAAGAAGAAAAGAAAAGTGGTCCCATCAATGTTGGTTGTATATAATATCTTGATAATATCTTGTGGGTGTCATGCATAGAAGAAATGGTGTCTTCATTCAACAAATGCTGAGAAGAAAAGATGCTGTTGTTGGTGAAGAAATGTTGTTGCTAGTTATCATTGCTTGGAAGAAAAGTTAGTATAATATCAAGATTTGATTTGAAGAAAAGTTGACATCTAGTCAAAAGAGAGCATATTTTGTCATGAAGTTGGTAGGGGCTGCCTTTTGAGATGCCACTTGTAAATAAAGTTGTTTTGTTTTGTTCCTTTGGTGGGGGTATGTTTAATTGTGCATTCCATGTGGCAAATAGATGTTCCACCTAGGGTACCCTTGCACATCAACTTTTGAAAAATGTGTTTGGTGGCTTGTGTCGGGAGCCATTCCTTTTTTCTGTTGTATCTGGTTTAAGTCCTCTCATGGTCGGATGAGAGTGGGCTCTTTTTGTATGCTCCATCTATATAAGGAGCTGGTGTTTCCATTTGTGATCATAGATCAGAAAATTATACAAAATATATATATATATATATAATGACTTCACTCTCGAGCACGCACTGTTCGAGATTGAAACTCATTATAAGGTTCTCGAAGAAGAGAAGAAAAAGAAAGCTAGGAAAGAACTTGAGCAAGAACCCAGTAGAACGCTGGAGTACAGAGAAGCCTCTTTGTACACTCAAGATCAAAGACCCTGACAGAGTCATCAAAGGAGCTGTCTTTGCAGCAAACCTAGATGAGCGAAAAGAGATGAATAGACAATGCACCGATCTTCTAGCCAGAGGATTAATTCGCAGATCTACTTCACCTCATAGTAGCACTGCTTTTTTGGTGAATAACCATTCAGAGCAAGTCAAAGGAGAACCTAGAATGGTCATAGACTATAGGTTGTTAAACAACAACACTATAGATGAGCACTATCAGATTCCTGGAAAGGAAAACTTGATTCAGTTAATTGTAGACCGAAAATGGTTCAGCAAGTTTGACTGTAAATCAGGATTCCATCAGATAGCTATGGAAGAAGAGTCTATTCCCTGGACTGCCTTCTCCATACCAGGAGATAAGTTTGAATGGCTAGTCATGCCTTTTGGACTTAAGAATGCACCCCAGATCTTCCAACGAAGAATGGATAGCATTTTCAGAGAGCATCTAAATTATTGTCTTGTATACATAGACGACATTCTAGTTGCATCCAAAACAGAAGAAGAGCACATGATCCATGTACAAAAGGTGATCGGAAGTATCCGAAAACATGGAATTGTGATCTCACCAACTAAGTGTGAGTTGGTTCAGCAGACAATTAAGTTCCTTGGAGTAGAGATCTCGAATGGTCAGATCACTCTTCAAGAGCACATAACTAAGAAGATTTTTAGAGTTTCTTGAGACTATTCCTAATTGGAAGAAGCTTCAATCTTATCTTGGTTTGCTTAATTGTGCAGCAGATTACATAAAAGATTTGGCCAAGCTTCGAAAGACAGAAGTCACTAATCCCTACACCTGGGATAAGAGAGACAAAGAGATTGTCCGACAGATCAGGACAATAGTAGAAAAGCTACCACCATTAGCTTTACCTACACCAGACGATGAGTTCATCGTACAGGTCGATGCTTCATCAGGCAAGCACGACGAACCAGGACAATGGGGAGCGGTATACTATGTTGTCAACAAATATGATCATGAGAAAGTTAGGAGATTATGTTGTTACAAGTCTGGAACCTTCAGTGGACCAGAAACCAGATACCATGCCCATGAGAAAGAACTGCTTGCAGTTATCAAATCACTTCAGAAATATGAGCTATTTCTGAGGCCCCAGCCGTTTCTAATTGAGACGGATAGTACATTCGTTCGGCCATTCATGAAGTTGAATCTGAGCAATGTCACCAAGAGCAGGCTAATCACATGGTAGAGTTATCTTTTCAGATTCAAGTTTGACATCAAACACTTACCCGGAAAGAAGAACATAGTAGCAGACATTCTTTCTAGAGATCCTATTTTCCAAGAAAATGATTCATTATCTTCTAATGAGTTCTTTGCTTGTTTTACAGGAAAACGAAAGATAGGTCAGAAGATGGATCACACCATCTCCGAGCAAGAATACAAAATCCTGAAGAACCTTCTCAACAAGGCAGAAGGAACTAGTTCAGATTCAGCATTGGACGTAAACTCAGAAGACGAGTTTTCCAAAGTTGAAAAGAAAGGCAAGAAGCCTAGAGTCGAGCAGGTTGACCCATTCATCCTACTCGCTAAAGAGGAGAAAATGTATCCTCCTGGATACAATCCAATCCAAAAGAATGATTACATTGAGTTTGCCAATGTATTCATCAAAAAGCTTGCTAAGAAAGAGCAGATGCCCATAGACGTGGGAACAAGAAAGCATTTCTCCACCTTTGAATTAGCACTTGCAGATTCACTGTGGAATGCTAATAAAAAGAAATACTCTATTGAGTTCAAACAAGGTCTCACAGCTATCCTACGCGGATTAAGAGCTTATAGGAGACAAGCTGAGGATCAGCAAAAGAAAGGAACAGTTGTTTCCAAAGAAAGTGCTTTCACTTATCTGAAAGCAACAGAGCCGATTCAGAGAATCAAATATCAGAAGCTATGTTTCTCAGTAAACATTACCTCTAACTTCCGTCAGAGGAAAGAAACTGGCGAAACAGAACAAGAAGGTCTATTACGAGTAATAGATCTCTTAGAGAAATCCAAAAAATATATGCGGGTTTACAAGTACTCAGATATCATCCCAACAATCCAGATCTGTGGGACTTTCCCTACAAGCGATTTGAAAGATGTAATGTTACTCTTTCATCTGGGAATGATATACACAATACATGCGACAAGTGAGGAAAGTTTTGCTTTCCTATCCCCTGAGGCAACAAGGATATTGAAGGTCCTACTGAGGAACCAATACCCCTGTTCTGTCAGCTGTGTTAACAGCATGAACTATGATAGTAGCAATGTTTGCTTAATCAGAGTTCATAGAGGAGAAGTCCCATTAAACCCTCACTATCAGCATCCAGATTCTGCCAGAAGAATGATAGAAGATATTGATGTCTTCAGAAATAATCTCACAAATATTCAGACCATGCAAAAGTTACTTTGCAGGGACAGTTTTGAGCATTGGACAGTTTATTGTTCTAATTCTCTTATTGTTCAGATCGGTTGTATATTTGGCAACGAGATAGCAATCGACATCAATAGAAGACAACAAGTTGATCCAGTTGACATCACTGTCTCTCTACCACTTGAAGACTTGACCGCCATCGGTTTTCTTCATAATGAGGAGACAAGTAAGAGAACCCTCAATCTTTGTCCAAAAGATAAAATCGAAGGAATCCTCTTACAAGTATCAGAGTTCTTGCCCGTGACTGCTTCAGATCACGAAGAAGATGAGCTGCCAAAAGATGGTGAAGACATTTCTCTTGAGCACATGGACATGTCCCCTGCCGACGCAAACGGACAAGATTGCATCCAAAGCTGCCCAAGAAAAGACAAAAGAAAAAGAAAACAAAGACCCCACCACCTTTGACAAAAGAGACTCCTTTAGAAAAAGATAATGTTTTATCTATTCCTGAAGGGACAAAAGAATAAAGTAAAAGCAACTTTTGCTTTTTCTTTATTAAAGAGCCAGGCCAGCTGTGCCTACTTTCAACCGAGGTTTCCCGGTTGATCTTATCTCTTATCTTCCTGCCTTCCCTATATAAGAGGCATTTCTCTCTTTAGTTTGTATCGGGAGTTCACACAGCGAACTTATAAGCTGAAGAACCCTTTAGGTATGAGCGGCTAAACCCTCTCGGGCCTGTCCGATGGGGAAGCCTTTTATTTTCATTCTATTGTATTATCTTCTTATCCTATGAAATATATGAATGTTTGAAGGATATACTTTGTCTTCCTTGATTAATCTGTTTTTATGCATAACATGTTGTCCTAAGCTGTCTTTGTGAATCTATCTGTTGATCTCGAAGCATGAGTCCTACAAGCCGTAGTGAGGCACTGGCTAACTGTTGTTGCCATAGGCGAGTGAGGCCGTGAGGCATGTTGTTGTTAGCACAGCCAAAGACGAGTACCATTTGATGGTTTCTTGGAACGATGATGTTAGAGATAGAAGTGCCGATTCTAGTTTTTCTTGTGAAACGTCAATACGGTGTCGTGGTTTATTAACCGCAATGAGAATCCCTACTGTAGACAACCATCCTGACCTGATGTCATCGGATGATTGCAGCCTGGGAGCCGGATTGAGCTTTCTTCTAAGAAAGACTGATGTTTATCGGACAAAGACCATGCATAGTAATTTTGATTAGTGGATGGAAGCGAAGTGGACCCTTTATCTTCCTAACTTCATGTTAGATGAATTCATAAAGAAGTGATACAGTAATTTGATGAAAAGGTGAACCCAAAGGACATGCCTATTTTCATTTTAAAGTTTGGCAATATAACCTGCTATTTGCTTTTACAAGTGCATCCTTAGTAACTTGCGTTTGGACGAATTCTCAATTTCCGCCCTAAATTGTTTTGAGATCGCCTAAGTCCATATTGTCTGGGTTTGGTTTAGGGTTTAGGAAGGTACTATCGCTAGATGATCCTTCTTCTCCCGTTGACCATGATAAGTAAATCGAATTCCTTCTTTCACTATGCTCAGCTGGCACACTCTGATTGAAAAAGGTTTCTCGTTGGTTCTCTTTTTGGGGTACTGAAGCAGAACTTGAAACTCCAAGATGGACATTTCCTTTTTCATCTTGACTGCAGTATTGCAACTGGTCAAACTTCTTGATCATTGGCCTATATCCTTTAAATTCCCAATGATGAATTTTTTGTTCTTCTTCGTAAGAAGCTGCTGCATTGTGATGTGCAAAGGTATAATCTTGAATACCGTCGACACCATAAGAGTTAACAGCTAATTGTTGACCAAAGATTCCGCGAGGAATATCATCAACAAGTGTCTGTTGTGGCTCTTTATGGAACATCACAGTCATCTGTGTTTGCAGATTGACAACATTTCTTCCTGGATGAAGAACCTCTTTATAGCCCTCAAAATCAATTATGATCTTAAGTTGATCTAGGCTATCTATTCCTACTGTGTATGCTGGTATACACGAAAAGTAGGTCTCATTATTTTCAAAGGAAAGCATTCCAAATCCAATAATGTTCTTTTTGAGGGAACTACATCTCTCATCTATTAATAGGCAACATATCTTCTTTCGCTGATCAGGCAAATGAAGACCTTGAAGGCGACATTGGAATAATCCATATGTTACCATCTTGTATCCTTTCTTCACAAAATTCTCAATCCATTTCTTGTTGAAGACAGGAATTACCTGGTAATGCCCTTTTAGCATATGACTATTATCCCATCGAGCGATGTGATAATTCTCTGCTACTGGGTTCTTTCCATTGACAAAGATGTCTTGGAATCTTGGTTTTGGCAATCTCTCTTCTTTCAGACTCTTAGAGATATATTCTTTTGTCGATTCTGAAAGCTCATGCCAAGTTACTTTTGGTCTATCCCTTTCGGATATCCAATTAGCAACTTTCTCTTTTCCCTTCTTTAGAGTAAACATTCCAAACATGTGTTTAGGTTTCTCTAAAGTTTTTCCTAAGGGACTTTGGTCCATTCTCAATGAACTCTGGTCTTTACCATCATTAATGGTTCTAACCATCTTAGTAGCTAATCCTTCTAAAGGAACGGCTGCACTAGCGTTTCCTAAAGGAATCTTAGCTATCTCTTGTTTGATCGAACTAATCGCTTTTAGATTTTCTTCATTAATGGATCTAACCTCGGACACGATTTTATGATCTCTAGCACGAAGGGTCTCTAGATTAGTCGAAAGTAAAGATGCAATCTCTCTTGTCAAAAGGGTTGCGATCTTTGCTGTGAGATTAGGATAGTTTATGGGCTCTATCCTATCTGTTCTTGCTTTGATCTCTTTTAAAGTTTTCTTAACCTCCTCTAGATCGTCTTTTCTCTGATTAGCATAGCTTTGAAATTCCTCTTCGAATTTCTTTCCTATTTCTTTAGTGTCAGGCATTCCTCTAACTTCACAAGTGATATTTTTGTAAGTCTGAGAAATATGGTCTTTCAACCTCTGCTCACTACTTAGGAATGACTTCTGTAAGTCATCTATGCTTTGGTCTGTGGTGAAGAATTCTGTCTTAACCTTTGATTCAAGTTCTAGTCTTGTTTCTAAAAGTTCAGATGATATCTTCCTATGCAGGTTGCTGACATTGGTGTTTACTACGTCAAACGCTTTCTGCAACTCTAGTTTGCCTAAGACAGTATCAAGCTTAAAATTAGTGAAATTAAAAGCTTTATCCAAGTTCACAAGCATATGCTTGAACTGATGATAAAACACATTAATTCCTGCTTTTAATAAGCTGATAGATTTTTCCTTGGCCATCTCTTGAGTTATCTCCTTATGGCTATGGATCAATCCTGCTTGCAGCTGTCCAACTCTCCTGGCAAGCTCGTTACCTACTTCGTTTAATGTTTCTACATCAACGGCAGTGACACGGCTTTGTCGTAGGACTTCTTCTACGATCTCATCCCAATCTTGGGATGTCATTTCTATGACCTTTTTTTCTTCCAAGGGTACCAACATTTCTTGTTCTGTATCATACGGTACCAAATTAAAGTTGGGTTGTGTATCCATCAATACCACTTGGAAAAGGCTCTATTTTCTTGTTACCTCCAACTATCCTTTGGGCAAGAAAGGTTAGTCTAACGGAGCTTCTCCTATCGATCTCTTCGATGAAGTTTTGCAGTTCTTGCAGTTTCTCTGAGTTTTCTTTATGAAGATCATAAAGACTGTTTACCCTTTCTATTAGGGCCTGAATACCTTCTGCAATCCTGGGAAGGATTCTTGTTGTAAGGTATCTGATATCAGCTAGTATCTTTCCAACTAGCTCAATAACCCATCTGAGATTTCTGGCTAGGTTATTGCTTTGTTGTGCTAGTGACTTAGCACTCGGTTCTCTGATACAATTATCATACTCGAGGTATGTAATCATACTGTCTGAATTCCAATTACCATAAACTGGAAGCTCTGGAGATGTAACTATCTCTTTCTCTGAAGTTATCCACTCGTAAAGACGAGGGAGTAATTCTGAGGTTTTTCTATTCATTGATCACTATGATTCAATGTCTCTGACTGCACTGAGTCCTCTTTGATTTGAATTTCACGAATGGTCCGATGAACGTACCATTTGTAATCTTCAAATTCTGCCATGAGTTTATACATGTTCTTTGCATAAACTGCATGAATGTCTTTACCAAAGACTGCTCTGTAAAATGTCCTCCGATATTCTACACAATATCTTCACGGGCCATTTTCTCTTTGTAAATCCTCTGCTGGATTTCTATTGACTTTATGTAAAAGTCATCCCATGATACTATGGGGTCTCTTTGTAAAAATTCTCTAGTATGTGGATTATGGACATACTGAAAATCTCTTTCTACTATCCGAAGAATTTCCATAATGCTATCTCGGTTTTCCAAGTAAGCAATATTTCCAAATCTAAGGACAGTCTGATATTCTCGCAAATCTTCATGAAAGGCAAGAGGTCTATCTATAGTTATGGCATGGGCATTGTCTTTGAGTCTAGACCTACGTCTTATGGCCATATCTCTAATTCTTGGTAGGATGGGTAGTCCTTGAGCTCCACGAGGAATAGGATTCGGTATTTCCCAAAGGGGGGGAATACGTCTCACTTCTCCTGTTCGAAAATCTTAGGCTGACTCAGTCCATCTGGCTTCTCTCCTGGTTACTCTAGCTTGCTGAACTTCTTGAGTTCTGGCTCTTCTAGGTATTGGAGGGAACTGGGTTTGAGGTAAGATGTCTGTATAGAACTCTCTAAGTTGTTCAGTCATCTGCTCAATCTCTGATGGCTCAGGTGCTCTAGGTTCAGGGTCAGATCTGGGAGGACTGACTCCGTAGTAGGCTCTAAGCTCTTCTATAGTCATTTCATCTATCAGATTAGGACGCTATCCTTCTTCATGACTGGATGGATAGTCATCATATGGGACTCCATCTGAATCGAATGATGGCTCTCTATGACTCTCTATGGGCCAATATGGTTCCGAGTGGAGAGTAGTGTATTCTATCTCCTCTAGGGTCATTTCTGGCTCTGGGTTGTCTACTGAGTTAGTAGACTGTTCTACTGGCTGGGTAGGCTCAAAGTCTTCTTCTGCTGAGTGAAACAACTCTACTGGGTCAGTAGCTGTTGGTTCTTCTGGGTGAAGACTGGGTATGAATAGATCTTCACTATTCATGGCTGGTCCGGCTGAAAAGTCAGGCAGTTCTGAGAATAGCCTTGGATTGTAAAATCCAGGCGGTCTTGGTATACCAGGCATGGTATATCTTTTGCTACGTCTGTAGCGACTATGGTCACTGTTACCTAGGAAAGGCCTAGGCTCTGATACCAATATGGACTTAGGCGATCTCAAAACAATTTAGGGCAGAAATTGAGAATTCGTCCAAACGCAAGTTACTAAGGATGCACTTGTAAAAGCAAATAGCAAGTTATATTGCCAAACTTTAAAATGAAAATAGGCATGTCCTTTGGGTTCACCTTTTCATCAAATTACTGTATCACTTCTTTATGAATTCATCTAACATGAAGTTAGGAAGATAAAGGGTCCACTTCGCTTCCATCCACTAATCAAAATTACTATGCATGGTCTTTGTCCGATAAACATCAGTCTTTCTTAGAAGAAAGCTCAATCCGGCCCCCAGGCTGCAATCATCCGATGACATCAGGTCAGGATGGTTGTCTACAGTAGGGATTCTCATTGCGGTTAATAAACCACGACACCGTATTGACGTTTCACAAGAAACACTAGAATCGGCACTTCTATCTCTAACATCATCGTTCCAAGAAACCATCAAATGGTACTCGTCTTTGGCTGTGCTAACAACAACATGCCTCACGGCCTCACTCGCCTATGGCAACAACAGTTAGCCAGTGCTTCACTACGGCTTGTAGGACTCATGCTTCGAGATCAACAGATAGATTCACAAAGACAGCTTAGGACAACATGTTATGCATAAAAACAGATTAATCAAGGAAGACAAAGTATATCCTTCAAACATTCATATATTTCATAGGATAAGAAGATAATACAATAGAATGAAAATAAAAGGCTTCCCCATCGGACAGGCCCGAGAGGGTTTAGCCGCTCATACCTAAAGGGTTCTTCAGCTTATAAGTTCGCTGTGTGAACTCCCGATACAAACTAAAGAGAGAAATGCCTCTTATATAGGGAAGACAGGAAGATAAGAGATAAGATCAACCGGGAAACCTCGGTTGAAAGTAGGCACAGCTGGCCTGGCTCTTTAATAAAGAAAAAGCAAAAGTTGCTTTTACTTTATTCTTTTGTCCCTTCAGGAATAGATAAAACATTATCTTTTTCTAAAGGAGTCTCTTTTGTCAAAGGTGGTGGGGTCTTTGTTTTCTTTTTCTTTTGTCTTTTCTTGGGCAGCTTTGGATGCAATCTTGTCCGTTTGCGTCGGCAGGGGACATGTCCATGTGCTCAAGAGAAATGTCTTCACCATCTTTTGGCAGCTCATCTTCTTCGTGATCTGAAGCAGTCACGGGCAAGAACTCTGATACTTGTAAGAGGATTCCTTCGATTTTATCTTTTGGACAAAGATTGAGGGTTCTCTTTCTTGTCTCCTCATTATGAAGAAAACCGATGGCGGTCAAGTCTTCAAGTGGTAGAGAGACAGTGATGTCAACTGGATCAACTTGTTGTCTTCTATTGATGTCGATTGCTATCTCGTTGCCAAATATACAACCGGTCTGAACAATAAGAGAATTAGAACAATAAACTGTCCAATGCTCAAAACTGTCCCTGCAAAGTAACTTTTGCATGGTCTGAATATTTGTGAGATTATTTCTGAAGACATCAATATCTTCTATCATTCTTCTGGCAGAATCTGGATGCTGATAGTGAGGGTTTAATGGGACTTCTCCTCTATGAACTCTGATTAAGCAAACATTGCTACTATCATAGTTCATGCTGTTAACACAGCTGACAGAACAGGGGTATTGGTTCCTCAGTAGGACCTTCAATATCCTTGTTGCCTCAGGGGATAGGAAAGCAAAACTTTCCTCACTTGTCGCATGTATTGTGTATATCATTCCCAGATGAAAGAGTAACATTACATCTTTCAAATCGCTTGTAGGGAAAGTCCCACAGATCTGGATTGTTGGGATGATATCTGAGTACTTGTAAACCCGCATATATTTTTTGGGTTTCTCTAAGAGATCTATTACTCGTAATAGACCTTCTTGTTCTGTTTCGCCAGTTTCTTTCCTCTGACGGAAGTTAGAGGTAATGTTTACTGAGAAACATAGCTTCTGATATTTGATTCTCTGAATCGGCTCTGTTGCTTTCAGATAAGTGAAAGCACTTTCTTTGGAAACAACTGTTCCTTTCTTTTGCTGATCCTCAGCTTGTCTCCTATAAGCTCTTAATCCGCGTAGGATAGCTGTGAGACCTTGTTTGAACTCAATAGAGTATTTCTTTTTATTAGCATTCCACAGTGAATCTGCAAGTGCTAATTCAAAGGTGGAGAAATGCTTTCTTGTTCCCACGTCTATGGGCATCTGCTCTTTCTTAGCAAGCTTTTTGATGAATACATTGGCAAACTCAATGTAATCATTCTTTTGGATTGGATTGTATCCAGGAGGATACATTTTCTCCTCTTTAGCGAGTAGGATGAATGGGTCAACCTGCTCGACTCTAGGCTTCTTGCCTTTCTTTTCAACTTTGGAAAACTCGTCTTCTGAGTTTACGTCCAATGCTGAATCTGAACTAGTTCCTTCTGCCTTGTTGAGAAGGTTCTTCAGGATTTTGTATTCTTGCTCGGAGATGGTGTGATCCATCTTCTGACCTATCTTTCGTTTTCCTGTAAAACAAGCAAAGAACTCATTAGAAGATAATGAATCATTTTCTTGGAAAATAGGATCTCTAGAAAGAATGTCTGCTACTATGTTCTTCTTTCCGGGTAAGTGTTTGATGTCAAACTTGAATCTGAAAAGATAACTCTACCATGTGATTAGCCTGCTCTTGGTGACATTGCTCAGATTCAACTTCATGAATGGCCGAACGAATGTACTATCCGTCTCAATTAGAAACGGCTGGGGCCTCAGAAATAGCTCATATTTCTGAAGTGATTTGATAACTGCAAGCAGTTCTTTCTCATGGGCATGGTATCTGGTTTCTGGTCCACTGAAGGTTCCAGACTTGTAACAACATAATCTCCTAACTTTCTCATGATCATATTTGTTGACAACATAGTATACCGCTCCCCATTGTCCTGGTTCGTCGTGCTTGCCTGATGAAGCATCGACCTGTACGATGAACTCATCGTCTGGTGTAGGTAAAGCTAATGGTGGTAGCTTTTCTACTATTGTCCTGATCTGTCGGACAATCTCTTTGTCTCTCTTATCCCAGGTGTAGGGATTAGTGACTTCTGTCTTTCGAAGCTTGGCCAAATCTTTTATGTAATCTACTGCACAATTAAGCAAACCAAGATAAGATTGAAGCTTCTTCCAATTAGGAATAGTCTCAAGAAACTCTAAAAATCTTCTTAGTTATGTGCTCTTGAAGAGTGATCTGACCATTCGAGATCTCTACTCCAAGGAACTTAATTGTCTGCTGAACCAACTCACGCTTAGTTGGTGAGATCACAATTCCATGTTTTCGGATACTTCCGATCACCTTTTGTACATGGATCATGTGCTCTTCTTCTGTTCTGGATGCAACTAGAATGTCGTCTATGTATACAAGACAATAATTTAGATGCTCTCTGAAAATGCTATCCATTCTTCGTTGGAAGATCTGGGGTGCATTCTTAAGTCCAAAAGGCATGACTAGCCATTCAAACTTATCTCCTGGTATGGAGAAGGCAGTCCAGGGAATAGACTCTTCTTCCATAGCTATCTGATGGAATCCTGATTTACAGTCAAACTTGCTGAACCATTTTCGGTCTGCAATTAACTGAATCAAGTTTTCCTTTCCAGGAATCTGATAGTGCTCATCTATAGTGTTGTTGTTTAACAACCTATAGTCTATGACCATTCTAGGTTCTCCTTTGACTTGCTCTGAATGGTTATTCACCAAAAAAGCAGTGCTACTATGAGGTGAAATAGATCTGCGAATTAATCCTTTGGCTAGAAGATCGGTGCATTGTCTATTCATCTCTTTTCGCTCATCTAGGTTTGCTGCAAAGACAGCTCCTTTGATGACTCTGTCAGGGTCTTTGATCTTGAGTGTACAAAGAGACTTCTCTGTACTCCAGTGTTCTAGTGTGTTCTTGCTCAAGTTCTTTCCTAGCTTTCTTAGAAGTAACTCCTGCTGTTGTTCTCTTCTAAGTCTAGCTTTCTTTTTCTTCTCTTCTTCGAGAAGCTTATAATGAGTTTCAATCTCGAATGGAGCGTGCTCGAGTTTGAAGTCATATATATATATATATATATATGTTGTATAATTTCTGATCTATGATCACAAATGGAAACACCAGCTCCTTATATAGATGGAGCATACAAAAAGAGCCCACTCTCATCCGACCATGAGAGCACTTAAACCAGATGCAACAGAAAAAAGGAATGGCTCCCGACACAAGCCTCCAAACACATTTTTCAAAAGTTGATGGGCAAGGGTACCCTAGGTGGAACATCTATTTGCCACATGGAATGCACAATTAAACATACCCCCACCAAAGGAACAAAACAAAACAACTTTATTTACAAGTGGCATCTCAAAAGGCAGCCCCTACCAACTTCATGACAAAATATGCTCTCTTTTGACTAGATGTCAACTTTTCTTCAAATCAAATCTTGATATTATGCTAACTTTTCTTCCAAGCACTGATAACTAGCAACAACATTTCTTCACCACCAACAACATCTTTTCTTCTCAGCATTTGTTGAATGAAGACACCATTTCTTCTATGCATGACACCTGCAAGATATTATCAAGATATTATATACAACCAACATTGATGGGACCACTTTTCTTTTCTTCTTCATATTAGCCATATACCCCCACTAGAAAGAGATGATTCCACTGGCTCTGATACCAACAACAGCAGGATCTATAATGACAGGAATCATCTCAAATTTCAAATCTTCTTTTTCATTAATTCTTTTGCTTTAGCAGAATTTTTTCGAAATATCCCAGCTAACCGAGATTCCTTTTCGACTTCTTTTTCTTTTCCTTTGTCTTTTGCTGAAGAATACCAAAACTTTCCACCACGAAGATATTTTGTAACTGAGCCATCAGGATTAACATGAGAGTCAGGGTCCCATCGAGGATGGAGATCTTCAAGGGGCACAATTTCATCATCAAGATTTTCTTCTGGATCATGATTACTATCCCAATCATGATCACCAACTTTTTTTCTTTGGGAGATACTCTTCTAAAATTTGTTTAATCTTTTCTTCAAAATTGACGGAGTCAATAGACATGTCCATTGGCTCAAGAGATTTTTCTCGAGCAATTTCTTTGGCAATCTTTTTTGCCAAGAGATCAGCCATTAGCATTTCATTCTCAAAAGGCTTTTCTTCAGGGAGAGGAATTTCTTCTTTAACAGGAGGAGAGATTTGATTCAGATTCTCTCATAAGTATCATTTTCAATCTTAGGCCACCACTTTTGATAAAAAGTCTGATAAAGAGATGGTAAACCATATAAGTCCTTTTTTACTTCAAACTTCCATTGGAAAATATAAGGGATATGAAATTTAGCAAAGAAGCGAAGCATATTGATGGCTTCACATGGAACCTTTTCTTCAATTTGAGAAAACTTAAGAAACAAATAACGAAAATTATCAGGAAGGATTTTCTGAGAAGCACCAAAATATGACCACCAGGTGAAGAGAAACCAGGATGGGAAATTACGATGAATAGGAGTGACATCAGGGCTTTCTTCTTTGAATCTGATGAACCAAGAGTGATTATACTGGCGATTTTGCCACATCAAAGCAAATTTCCAGGCATCAATATAATCCCACTAATTAAAGAACTCAGTCGAATTGTATAATTGGACTGATTTTGTCATGTACAAAGGACCATCCCAATCTTCCTCAGTAAGGATTTTGAGAATAGTAAACTTTGAATAAGTGATGATACCATTAGGTGTCATGCATAGAAGAAATGGTGTCTTCATTCAACAAATGCTGAGAAGAAAAGATGATGTTGGTGGTGAAGAAATGTTGTTGCTAGTTATCATTGCTTGGAAGAAAAGTTAGCATAATATCAAGATTTGATTTGAAGAAAAGTTGGCATCTAGTCAAAAGAGAGCATATTTTGTCATGAAGTCGGTAGGAGCTGCCTTTTGAGATGCCACTTGTAAATAAAGTTGTTTTGTTTTGTTCCTTTGGTGGGGGTATGTTTAATTGTGCATTCCATGTGGCAAATAGATGTTCCACCTAAGGTACCCTTGCCCATCAACTTTTGAAAAATGTGTTTGGAGGCTTGTGTCGGGAGCCATTCCTTTTTTCTGTTGCATCTGATTTAAGTCCTCTCATGGTCAGATGCGAGTGGACTCTTTTTGTATGCTCCATCTATATAAGGAGCTGGTGTTTCCATTTGTGATCATAGATCAGAAAATTATATATAAAATATATATATATATATACATATATATATATATACATATATATATATATATATATATATATATATATATATACATGTAAGTGTGAGTGTGAGTGTAAGTTTGAAGTTTGAGTGTGCTAAAGTCTGAAGTCCTGTACAATCTTCTGTAAGTAATTAAGTTTTATAAGTTTGATATTAAATGCTTGTTGTTATCTAATCATGTTGTTTCTTTTGCTAGAATATGTCTATTCGTCTTGCTTTGCTTAGGAGGTACGATGATGATGTTCGAATATTAAAAAAAATTGAATTCTTGTTAGACAATATAAGAAGACATTTGCAAATCTGCACCCACAGAAATAATCCTCGCCATCATCAGTTTGAAAGAAGAATGATTGTTTTAATGCGTTCTTATGCTGTCTTCCAACAAGATAAATTCCGAACTGAATCAAAACTACAAGCTATGGCCTTCTGAGATGCATCCTCGTTCTATTAGGAGAGAAGAATTATTACGTGATCTAAGACGACGTGAAAACCAGCTTAGAAGATTAGAAAATGCTATCAGACAAATTGATGAAAATATAGCTGTAGGAGGATATCTTGTTATCTGTGTTCAAACTCTTAGAAGATCTATGTTAGTACGCTTGTATAATCAAATAAGAGAATATTGTAGTAGACTGAATGAAGAATTAGAATTATTATCTCGTATTTAAATCTGTGTTAAAAAAAAGAGGATTTTGATGAATTAAATCTATTATCCGGGATCTGACGCTCTTTAGCCAAGTTGATCTGTCCAATTCTCTTTAGAGTTTTTATTTTACTTCTTATTCTCCATTTCTTTGCCTCGTTTATCTTCCTAAGAGTGTGGTCGCGTTGTAAGTCCCGCTTCAGGCCGTGATCAGGCATCAAGGGCTGTAAATCGTTGACAAAACTCTTCTTGTTTCTTACGAGTTACAAAGATGGAAAATTCTAAGGAAAAAACAAAACTTTTTAAGAATTGGTTTAAATCATTTCAGTATCCTTCTAATAGATCTAATTTGTCTTCTTCATCCTATCAGTCTGCTTTAACCAGTTTTACCCGTAATAGTTTAGAAAAAGAAAATTCAGAAAAAAAAAATTCAGAAGAAATGATATATGAAAATTTTGACCAAGCAATATCCAACTGGAAGTTGCCAGCCTTGCCCGTAACAGAAATATATAGCAATGGCACGTTTTAAGAACAAAATGATTACCACATAAAAGCTGTTGAAAAAACTGTCTCTCTTTGGAGGAAAACAGAAAATTAAAGTTTTTGATAGAAGAATTATTGAACAAATCAAAACCAAATACAACTACCTGCACATAGGATTAATTCAGGTAGGAATCAAACCACTGTTTCGATTAGGATTAAATGTTTCAGCGTGTGCTTATGTGCGAGATCAGAGACATGATGAGTTTGATGATTCTCTTTATGCTATGATTGAATCAAGTCTCTGTCATGGACCTGTTTATTTTAACTGCTTTCCTAATATCACAATTGATGCTCATGATGATGATGTTCTTGATTGTGCAACCATTGGATTTCAAAGTAAAGGATTAAAGATGAGTCCAAGAAGTAAACCTTTTGCTATAGTTTATCGTGTGTTCTACAAATCCATGATCTCTGTCTTTCCCATGATAGCCTATAGAGATAAGGTTGATAAAGAAAAAACTACAGTTCTCATGAAAACAAACTTTAACAATAATGTGTTCATTCCAAAAGTCATCAGTTTGGGAAGAAGTTCTTCTCCCAGGAAATTGGCAAATAGAAGATGTTACCCCAAGAGTAAATTAAATAACAGATGATTTACAGAGTATAGTCAAATTACCTAATGGAAATGTTGAAGTCAATTTTAGGAGAAAAATGGAAAAAGCTAGAAGAAGTTTTGCCGGTTATACGGAAGGAAGAAAAAGTTTTAAATTAGAAGAAATAGATGATGTCCAAAGGAGTAGTGAAAAGGAAGAAATTGATCAAAAAGTTTTTAGGAACAAAGAAAGTGGAATCGAACACCCTGTGTATAAAAGAACTTCATCACAAAAAACGTATAACCCTAGTGAGAGTGATTTTCTCTAAGGAGCCATAAGAATGGTTAGCATTCAAAAGCCAGAAGAAATACCTGTTAAAAAATTTGAAATTGATAAACCATATCTTAAGGAAAATTTGAAAAATTATCCTTCAAAAGATTGGTTCTTTAAAAGGTTTAACACAAAAGAAAGATAAAATGAGAGAATTATGGTATTTCGAAATGGAGGAAGAAGAAAGAAATATACCTTTCTTTGACTGGTTCATGGAATATTTTAAAAAAAGGAAAATCAAAGAAAAAGAAACTCAAAGCCCAGAACAAATAAGAGTTATAGGAAAAACAACAAGAACCTGAAAAGACACTGAAGGAAAAGAAGTTGATAAATCTCACCCACCTTGGAAGAAACTTGATATTTCTGTCCCTAATACAGAAACCAAGAATTATGCCATGCCTGTAAAAAATGCATCTATTTATAAATCAAAATCAGACCCAAATGCTAGAGACATAAGTATAGGTATTGGAGATATAATTGAACAAAACAATTATACCAATCTATGTCTATTAACCATTGGAGAACAAACAGATCGAATAGAAAGAACAATCAAATTAAAACCCGAATTTAATAGAGATAAAGAAGAAAAATTAGAAGAAAGCTCTGCCAATGCAGTATATGTTCCCAGACAATTACCTAAAGGGATTATTTTGCAAGAAGGACCATTCACAATGACAGACGAAATGTAAAAAGAATTATCCAATAGGATGGAAAGCCTCAATATGGGAGGAAAAGGATTCAGCATCCTAAGAGTCTCTGCTTCAGAGGATTTATTAATAAATCGTCTAAAGAAATGGAATCCTCAGGCAAAATTGCCAGAGACAAAGAATTATTATCCTAGACCAACCCTTGTTGATCTACAACTCGAAGAAGTTCCATACACTTACACCTCAGAATTAACCTATTCAGGGAATTCTTTATATGAGTGGAACTTAGATGGATTAACAGAATATCAAATTGTCCAAATGGTTCACTGTATGTTAATGTACTGTAATGCCTGTGAAGTCAGAGGAAATACTCCAAGAAATATCTTTCTGATGATAACCACCTCTTTCAATGGAATATTAAGAGGATGGTGGAATTAAGGATTAACTGGAGCTCAAAGACTTGAAATAGAGAGTGCTGTCAAAATGGATGAATTTGGAAGAATCCTTTATAGAGACAAAACCACAGGAAACTTAGTTGATCCCAATGTTAAGCTTGAAGCAGGTACTAGTCAAATCCCTTATAATTGGGAAACTCAATCTGATTGTGTTAGTGTCTTGCTTCTATGCATCCTTAATGAATTCACTGGAGGAATTGCTCTAATTAAGGAGAAAAATAGACAGCAATTACATCGCTTGAGATGTAGAAATTTAGGAGAATTTCGTTGGTATAGAGATGTATTCTTGTCAAAAGTCTACCAACTAAATGATTGTAATTCTGATATTTGGAAAGAAAGATTTATTTCAAGATTACCACCCTTATTTGCTGAAAAGGTGCGTAATTCCTTGAGAGAAGAAATGCATGGTACTATTAATTACAGTTTGCTGACTTTCGGAGGAATTATACAAAGAATTAACAAAGTTTGCATGAATCTTTGTACTGATTTAAAGATCAGTAAACAAGCTGAAAAAATGAGAAAATATTCTGGAGATAAAGAATTAGGAGATTTTTGTTTCCAGTTTGGTTTAGATCAAACACCAGAATCAAAGAGAAAACCTTCGCGTTTTAAATTTACTCCGGATAGAAGAAACAAGATGGTAAGAAAATATAAACCCGGAAGATATAAAAAAGGGAGAAAATCCGATGACCTTATCCCATTTAAAAGAAAATTTAGAAAATATTTCAAAAAGAAATATATAAAAGAAAATGTTCCAACTTGTTATACTTGTGGGAAAAAGGGTCATTATTCAAGTAAATGCTTTAAAAAAGAAAATCCCTCTAAAAAGAAACTTATAAAAATCAATACAAAAAATGATGACGAAAATATTGGAAAAGAACAATCTGATTCAAGTTCCTCAGAAGTAGAAGAAGAATATGAATCTGATTCATCAACTGACATTGAAGAAAATAGTCCTCAGGTTCAGCTCATCAAACAATTTCAATCATGTACATGTCATTCAAATGATGAAGAGTCTGATGGAGAATGGTCGATACCATCTGATGAAGATCTTGGTATCCACATTCGTGTTCTCACTGCCCCTCAAAAATTACTTCTAGAAATGGTTGATAATATACCCGATCCGGAGAAAAAAGTTCAATTTTTAAATCAAATTTCAAAATTGTGTAGGAGTCATGTAATTTAACAAATAATTGAGTATTTCTTGAAAAATCTAGTAGAACAAACTTATTGATATAAGCATATTGTCTCACCTATCATGTTGTTTAATTATCAAACTAATAACTGCATTAGATGATCAAGTATATGAATATGACAATCAACTTTATATCTCCAAAGTGATGAAGAATGAGAAACATTTGCATTTATATAGCAATCATAACATATGTGCTACATTCACCAACGGAGCACTTCGAGTGATAAAACATTCAATTCATTACAAGTAGCTGGATATTTTCTTAATCGTGAATGGTGAGGATCCTCACTTTAACAATTGTTTACTTTTACGAAATCGAAGAACAAGTTAACAATTATTGTTTTAGGTGAATGTTTCATCATCTTAGGTGACATGTTAGACAGTTTGGCACATACTTAGATGAAAAATACATCATGTGCTCCTTATGCCAATGTAGCAACTCAAGCGAATATTATTTCTGTTTGCTAATGGAGAGAATCCTCACTTTAACGATTATTTACTTTTATGAAATTTGAAGAGGCAAGCCAGCAATTATTTTGTTTTAGGCTATGCATTGAATGTTCAAGCACCTTAGCTGACACATTGAACAATTGGCACATGCTTTCACTTGATGCACTCCCTATTTTGATGCAGCACCTCAAATGAATACCATTTCTCACTTAATGCACTTGTCACCTAAAGTGATGCGTGGAAATTCAATATTGAACTAGGAAGGTCCGACTCCACACTCTCTATTGGCCAATGCAACACATCAAGTTTTGTACACGAGTTTGAGGTTAAAGGAACTCATGGTTATTTTTTTTTTTTTGAAAAGTAACTCATGGTGATTTTTTCAAGAAGGAAATGACCCGTTGTTATACTTTCATCATGGATGTCATGTTGGGTTGCCATGGTCTCGAACACAAAATCAATTTATTTTAGTTAAATGATCACCCATGTAACCCTTTATAACCCTCATTTATGGCTTATTTTGTCCTATGATGATGGGCTTGATAGAAAGGTGAATCTTTGAATATGGAATCTACCAAAATTACACTTGATTAGATCAGTGAACGCATGCTTTTTAAGCCTATCAAATTTATAACTTAAAAATTAGTTTTTAATCTTTATACTTTTGTACTTTTGAATCAGGGGAAAAAAACGCCCGAGATATCTCATATCGTACGGGCGAAATCTCTGTCGATACGGCCGAGATTTGTAAAAAAAAAAGAGAAAAAAAATATTGACCGATATCGGCCGAAAAACGGTGGACCTCTGGTCCACCGTTTTTTGGACCCCTGTTTTGAAGTCATTGTTGATTGATTCAATCAAATCATGGGCCCCATTTTCAACCATTGGATCCATCACTATCATCATTGGTAGGTGCATATGGTAGGGGTGCTTGGGACCAAGCTTCTTACTTTGAAAATTTATGAAATGCTCACATGTACAAAGGGAAAGTTGATGGGGTGAAAATTAAAGTACCATGAATTTAATTGCTTGTAGCTTTAGAAAATCCAAGTGCAAAAGAAGAAGAAAAAACACCACCACCAACATTGATTGCATTTTTGTAGTACCCAATCTATAAAGTGCAAAAGGTTTATTTTGATATGTCAAGTACTAAAAAAGACAAACTAGCACGAATGTGTAATGAATCTAACTATTTATAGTATTAAAAGTATTGATAAAGAGTGATTGATATAAGAATGTCTTGAAATTTTAGCTTGCAACACTAAAAGTATTAAAAAGGAATAACTAGGAAACTATAATGGATTCATTATATGTGGCATTAGAATTATAGAGAGAGAATGTGCAGCATAAGAACATTCCAAGAAATAGTATGCATTACAAAAGTGTTATGCACTAAATGGTCATTAGAAGTAAAGAATTTATCAGCATGATATTGCTAATAATGTGTAAAGCATTCATTGACTAGACATCACATCAAATGGAGGATTCGCTTTCCATTATAAATGAAGATAACCCACAATTGAATCAAGGTGCATACTGTTTCCCCTCTTCACATTAGAAATGGAGAGAGAATCCTTAAGTTGACTAATAGCTCTAATGTGTGGTCATTGAATATTTTACATGTTACCTACAATGTAATGGCAATGTTGTCATTTGTCCTTAACAGCAGATAAGTGCACAAGACTCTTGTGTTGCATACTTTCCTCTCAATTTTTTTTTTTTTTTGTGTGTGTGTGTGTGTGTGTGTTTAAGGGTACGATTTTATTGATCGAAACAAAAGAATATATGGAGTACACTAAAAAGAAGCCCACACTAGAATCAAGAAAAAAAGGGCAGAAATCAATTTGCATTCTCTGTGTTGCGGACTCTTTCTTGGTGCCTTTTTGTGCTACACACTTTTTCTTGATACATCTAGTGTTGCAACTAATGAAATTCACATGTGTGTGCTGTTTACTTTTCTTCAAAACTTCTAGTGTTGCAGGTTATAAATTTTGACATTCTTGTGCTAGTTGCTTTTTTAGTACTTCTAGTGCTGCAAGTGGTTAAATGCTTAACACTCCTGTACTAGTTTGTCCTCCTTGGTACTTGTCATGTTTCATCAAAGCTTTTCATATATTATGGATATAAAATGATCACTCATGCACATGTGTAGAGTATCATGTGGGTCTGACTTTTGCACATTGTGGTAGGTCAATTAGAAAGATACATGCTTGAATATGAGGCTGACCAAGAATCGCCTTAATTGAATTAATCGAGTCATGAAAAAACACAATAGTTTAAAGATTAACAAATTATTTAAAGTGATATTAGTTCCTAGTGCTAAAAAAATGTGGTTTGGTTGATCTAATAAAGATAATTTTGGATGAGTTGCTTACACAAACACATACCTTTACAGTGGAACCATCCCACCCCAATTAGTAGGCCCCTCCAAGGTGCACATTAACTGCACACCATAACAACATGTGTGGATGGTTACTCTGTTTAAAGATTCTCTATTATAATAATATATTTGACCTGTTTACAAGTGATGTAATACTGATGGTACAACTAATTATATTCATGGCACTCTAGTATTATCTTACTATATTACAAGTGAGCACATGGTAATATAGATGTTGTTACCTTACTATTGTATAAGTGAAGACTTGGTAATAAATCAAGAAGCTTGATCTATCTGCACCATTTATCCTATATAGTATACACCATTTGCACACCTATGTAGGCCCACCAAAGGTGATGGTAATGGGTTCATTAGACAGATTTGTGCTCAAATATGGCGTTTATCGAAAATTACTTTGATTGAATCAATCAACAATGATTTAAATTATATAAGAGTTTAGAAATAAAAATAATTTTGTGATAAAAATGGGTAAGCTTGAAAAACATGACTTGATTGATCCAATCAAGGTAATTTTTGGTGGGCTACATATTCAATCATAACCTTTCCAAGGGATCCTTATTCATAAACCAAAGTGGGCTGGCTGCACATAGAAGTTAAAAAGGTGTTTTATTTAATTTACCTAAATGTATTTATCTTGTGTCTGAGACCAAGGCCACTTGCACATAGCTAATCCATGATTAGCTGCAATGGAATTTATATTGAATAGATTATGATGGTGATTGACAAATCACATAGATGCAATTAAGAAAGTATTTATGTCACACATGATGCAATTAAGTGTCACTTAGGATTAAAACTTGATGAGGCAAAATTTCATCCTACTTGTCAACTTGATCCAAACTTAGATAATATAATTTTCATTGCTAAAAGTGTACAAAAATCAACTTAGATAATATAATTTTCATTGCTTCAGTGAATGTATTGCATTAACTAACAAGTCACATGAGATGCTTTAGAGAAATATATAAAGTCCATCAACCTTAGACTCATGTATGATACTTGATCTGTGCTACATTGGCCAAGAGAGCAATTGTAAGTTAGACCTTATTTAGTAACATACTAAATTTCCTAATGCATCACATTAGGTGATAAAGTATTCAATGCCTCACTGCTCATTTGAGGTGTTGCATTGGTATAGGGCACACATGATAGGAGGTCTTTTTTTTTTTTAACAAACAAAACTTTGTGCTGAATTTCCAGGCTGTCACCTAAGCTGATGAAATATTCAATGCATCTATTACCAAAAAAAAAAGGAAAAGGAAATATTCAATGCATCACCTAAAACAAAATAATAGCTCATGTGAGTGATTACCTTTCTCGGCCTTTTTGCTAAGATTAAGTGTAGTATCTGTTTTTATCATGTGAGTGGTTCCTTTTTCTTTGAATTTCGTGAAAGTTAAAAAGCCATTGATCTCTCTCTCCCTCTCTCCTCTCTCTCACTGAAAAGAAAGGAAGAAATGAAAAAAAATCATATTTCCACTATGTTGTTCATTCATTTATTTATTTTTGGAAACTATTGACTTATATTCAGATAATATAATAGTGCAGAAGCAAATTGCTCAAAACAAAAGAAAGTTTGAGAACATGTACAAAGTTTACAAAAAAGATTCCAAACCGTGAGTCCAACTGCAAGCATGGTAGGAATTATGATTGTGGACTTACAGAAGTTCTCTTGATTGAGAGGTGGACCTCATCCAAGTTGTAGGATGGCCTCTTGGGCCTCCATGTTACCAGAAAATGCAACCTTGAGTTTGCCTCTGTTAGAATTTGTCTAAAGGCTATCGTCTGCAGATGATCCAGCTTGGTCGGAATCTGGTTCGGCACACGAGATCATGATGGGATGGAAATGCAATCTCCTTCAAATATCAAGTTGTAAAAATGTATAAATTGAGAAATAATCAAACTGTTCAGTAGAACTTAGAGTTTTGCCTTGAGGGGTTTAGTATGTGGTAGTTTGAGACTAAAAATAATTAAATACATAAGATACGGCCTTTTCGTCATCTCTAAATAAACCACCTTGGCTGCCCTTTACTTTGGGAACATTACATGAGTCATCATAAGTTTAATTTTGCCGTTGAAGGCTTGATCCAATAGCTCAACTCTAATTTGAATCAAGAATGGGTTGAGACTTTTTCTCCTTTCTTGCAATGCTTGCTTTGCCTTAGGCCTAGTGATAGAAGGATGAAGAAAATGACTATAAAATAGTAGTAGATTTCTACTTCTCCAAATTTCCATAAACAAAATCGTCACAACATAATTGTCTCTAATGGGCCTTTCAAAATTTTCCACATTCCTTCCCTATTAACTTTCCCTATCATTGACCCTAGTAGTGGCTTCCAAACCATCATATAAGAGTAGGATTAATCAAAGAACAAGTGCTCAATAGTTCTTTATTTGGACAAGAACCACAATTGGAAGGTAGGTAGGGAATATGAGTGTGGAGCTTACTTTTGATGGGTAGAGGATTGATGAATAGTTGTCAGGTGAAGATGTTTATTTTTGGACAAATTTTAATTTTCCAAAGTTCTTTCCAAGGAAAATGGCGGCCAAAAACTTTTTGCCAAATAATGTGATATGGCGATTTTGGTCATGTGGGGTAATTAGGACTAATACAACTTGTGGTCATGACTGGACCTAATCTTCGGCCATCCTTCCTTCTTGTCAGTTTCTCCAATTGATTGATGACTTCAAAATGCATTACTGTAATGAAATCCTTCCCTTTGAATTGGTTGGTCTTCAATTTTTATCACTCTTATATTCAATTTGATCATGTCATTGAGGTTGTTATTCCAATACATGGTGACACTTCAACCCAAAGAGGGTGCATTCATTAGATTTTGATCTTGCAACATTGCTTTCTTGGCTTTCACCAATCTAATGAAATATGGGCCAAAGCTTCACCAATGACATACTCCTCTTTCAAATTCCTCACTCATTAGATCCGTTCGTTGTTTCGTTTGAGTAATGGTGATGTCACTGGGAACACTTTAATGTTGCCTTCCCCAACCTTTGAAGTGATGATTTTTCCTTGTCTCAGAAACTAAAAAAGCAGATGGTTGGGAAATTGCCCTTGATCCTGCTTTTATTTCTTTGAGAGCTGCATTGCTGGGAAAGTGTATTCTAGCTGTCTTTGACTGGACATGTTATGGCTTCTCCTCTTTAGATGAATGGGTCACTTAGAACTAGAAACCTTCAATCGCCTTTGGATCCTTTGTTAGCATCCTTTTGTACAGAAACAAGACAAATCAACTCCTTGTTTCTTTTACAGTGGCCTTAAATGCCGATCGTATTGTCTAGTTCAAAGGATTTTGAGATGAGAACTTAAAGAGTTTTCGTAGTGCCAGGCTCTCCATTTTTGAGTTCCCTTTTCAAATTTGGGACCGCGTAGTTACTTCATCCATATTTTCTTGTGTTGGAGCAGTTCAAGATGTTCCCTTCATTTCCTCTGTTGAAGGAAATTCTCTTTTATAAAGAAGCTGGCATTCTGCCTTTAATACAGAAGCTGACAGTTTGCCAAAGACTTTGTCTATTATTTTCTGGCTTTTATGCAGAAGCTGACAGTTTGCCAAAGACTTCATCTATTATTTGTGAGAATGTGGTTTTTTAATTAGGGCCTAAGGTCAAGAAGCTCCTCTCATAAGGTAGGTCTTGATTCACGCTCAATATCTATCTAGGTCACTCTCTTTAATTGCTTACTCGGTATGTGTGTGTGATTGAGAAGCTTGCACATGTCTCAAGGACCAGTCGGATTAAAATGTCTTCTGTCCAATTATAAGTGAGACTCTGAACACTTTGGTCATAAAAAAAAAAAAATTAGGGTTGAAAGTCTCGTCTAGGTGATTGAAATTTTCAACGATCTCACCTTTTGTCGTAATTGCTGCTATATTCTCCGTTTCCAATTCTGGTTCATCCCTGAGCTCATTTATTGCAAGTTATTTGCAACATTAGAATGCTCCTTTGTTGAATTGTTGAATATTTCAAAGAAATTTTGCCAATTTCCAAGTACCATTTCAAGAGCAGTCACAACCATCTCCAAGCTGTTTACAAGGTGACTTAAATGTAGGCTGCGTTTGGATGGGTGTAATAGGGGTAATTCTCTATTACACCTGCTTGGTAACAACTAAAGGGTATACCTTTCTCTTACCACTTTTGAAAAGTCTTTTCAAAAGTAACCCTTGATCAAGGCTAACTCCTATAAAATTTACCCCTTATCTAAACGCAATTGTTGTTGCTCCCCACTCGTAGACCATACTATTTATTCCCTTGCTTGATGGAGCATCATGTGTGATAGACAATCTCACGTGAATAGGCATGATGTTTATGTCTTGGGTTGACATCTAGGAGGCCTAGTTCTTCCAAGCCCATTCATACATCTCTTCTCTAGGCCTTTTGGGAAGTTGACCCAACTTTTCACCAACCAAGGGCACTACTCGCGTCTCTCTTCTTGCTTCATTGTCCTCTTGTGAAGCTCTTCTTTATGTCATGTTGATGTAAGACGTGCTCTGATATTAAATCTGATTTAAATGCTAGATGGATGTTTTTATGATAATGCAAAATGTGTATGGTGAATTCTAAAATGACCTACAACTTATAACTATGATTCACATATGATGTTAGAAATAAAAATTTAGGCAAATTCACATTCACAATTAACCAAAGAGATTTAAAAAAAGAATAACATTTACGCATAAAGCCTTTATGATTGTATTTTCTGGCCTTTTGAATGCAAAGTCTATCAAAAAAAATAATTAAATCATACTAAATTTTGTCCTAGGTTCCAGATTTTTTAAAAAAAAATTGGCCACCCTGGATCGTGCATCTGGATCTCTCCACTACTATTTATTTCATAGCCATCACCGGCATAAGCTAATGACTCTCGCATTGCGGCCACCCTAGCTTGTGCGTCTGAATCTCGCTACTATTTATTTCGTAGCCATTATTGGCATAAGCTAATGACTCGCGCGTTGGAGTCTTGCCGCTAATCTCAATTTTGTGTCACACCTCCTTGCACTTCATATTCTCAACACACTTATCATGTTCTTCAATTTGTGTGTTAGATGTGTCTCTAGTGTTCTAACACCGTGGTTACTTCAGACTCAAAGCATTTACAACCATTGCATCATGCTATTCACAACCAAAATCGGAATTTCGTCTTATCATACACAACATCACCCATGTGAGGCATCTCTATAAATCATCACCACCTCAATCATCCATTCAATTATTTCCACATCATTTGGCACACCGTCATAACATACACAATATGTTAGATACATGCAGCTACATCATCATGCATTCCTAGTCCTATCCAATTTCATTCAGAAATAACTCTCACCTAGTAGTCGTGGGGTGGGTTCTTTCTACGGGTCGACGGTTGTCCTCACCAGCTTCACTAGGGGTTGTTTACATCGATCGAGCACAACCAAACACACACATGAGCCTCAATTTAAACAAATGGGTATTAATTCCACAACAAGATAAAAAGTCCCAATTTAAGAACTACCCGAGCCTCCAAGGTCTCTCAAGATCTAAGTCAGCCCAGACAGTACTCACATCAAATCCCCATGTTTTCCCCTTCATCTTCCTCCAACTCCACATTAGGCCCAAATCCAACACCCCATCTCTAATCCTCACCCTCCATTCGAAATCCTACCGAAACTACCTCTTTACAACCATCATTATGAACAAGCCTCTCAACTTCATTCCCAACCAACCTTTGATTTGTACTTCTAAACCATTCACCCGAAAGAAAGGGAAATTTAAGAAGAGGAGGGAAGAAAATTACCTGGAGAGGAAGAATGAAAGGTTAGAAGACGTCCTTGGTACAATGCAAATACATGCAAGGGCGGGAAATGGAGAGAAGTGGGAAGGGGAGGGCTCCCCCTCTTACGCACATGGCTCTGTTGGAGGGGCTGAGTTTCAGCGGAATTGAGAAATTTCGGTTAAACTGGGTTTAACTACCCACTTTTAGTCACGACATCGGTCGGACTGGCAGGACCTAGGTTTACTGTTCAAATTGCTGGCTCTCTGTCGGTTCGATCGGTACCTAATGTCGGTCGGACTGACGAAGCCTCTGATAAAATACTGCTCTCTATCGGTTTGAGTGATGCTTCCTGTTAGTCGGACCAACCAACAGAAGCTCTGATAAAATTATTAAGTGGGAAGCCCTCCTTCACCAACAAGAGGCCTTTTGTTAGATGGAGTTGGGTTGGATCGAGTCGTCACACTCGACTGATACCACTGCTGGTCGCACCGACCGAGACCAAACTCTCAGGATGCCTACTGACCTTTGAAGGTCGGACCAACACTCCTAAATTTTCACGTTTCCACATTTTTTTTGTATTTTCTTTCACCAGGGGCTTAAATTGAACAAAACTTGGGCCCACACACTATCCAAGTGTCACTTTCCACATGTACAATCCACCCAAATTTCCAAAATTTTAATAAATTAGTGGTCGGGTTGTTACATTTATATTAAGTTATTTATTTAAATGTAGACTTTTCCAACAAATCAATGCCTCAATCTCACGTGTGCATGAAGTCTGAGTGAGCCAATATTGTACAAGACTACAAGACACATACATTGGAATCAAGAAGGCTGAAAATAAAGGTAGCAATTTTTTTATTTAACCCCATCCAATTTCAAAATTCTTAATCCATTGTTTTAATTTTTCTTAGCCCAATGAAGTCCTTTTATTTATCATTTTCTATTAAAATAATTTTTATTCTCATTTTTTTTGAAATCTTTAATAAAAATTTAGGTTGAATAAGTTTAAGTTAAGTTGAATAAAATTAAATTGGAATTAAGTTAGGTTGGTCAATAATTAAAATATTCAAGTCGAATTAAGACAAGTAGGGAATTGTTACTAGTTATGGGCAATTGGACTCGGACCGACCCATTGTAACACTTGGCATGACACACTCATATTAACGAAAGACCAATGTTAGAACTCGATCCTCTTAGTTTTACCTCAATATAACTTTCTTTTTAAGTAACACCTTAAAATAAAATTTAAAATACCTTGCTATATAATGAATAAAATCCAGAGGCTTAGTTAGAATTTCTATAGATATCTCTATGATTTTTCATCAATTAAATTATATTTTCAAATGTTATAAAACTTTAAAAGATAAAAATATTTTAAAATAAATAAAACTGTATTTAATCAAATGAATGTGATTTTTTATACATACTTTAGTAATTACATCTCAAAGGTTCAAATCCTCACAATAACATGCCGTGACTTGACAGAGATTTTAGACAAGATTTTGGAAGAAATTTCGAGCTGAAAATTTAAGCCATAATTGTGTAATATCTTGGCCGAAATTTAAGCCAAAATTTCGAGTGAAATTTTCAATGGCAAATTTTTTTATTTATAAAATGGAATTTTTTTAATTTTGTTTCTTACCCTAGATCATTACAGAAAACAACTAAACTTATATTTAATTAGATGATCATGTCAAAAACTGACATGTATTTCCATATTTCCATATTTTGATTAATTAGACAACAACTAAAATTCAAAATAATTTTTTATTTCTTCTTTACTAACATGAAAACAAATCATAAATATTTAATAAATAAATAATCAAGATTCATTTAACTATCATTTAAATTTTTTTCTATAATGTTTTGTAATTTTTCATCAGTTTTTTAAATATGTGAAATTGTTGAGTCTCAAACTTAAAAACAATGTTGAACATGTAAATGAATGATATTTAATGAAAAAATTGCATATTCATGAAGTTCAAAAATTTCTTCATTTTTTTGTTATTTTTCTGATTTTTTTTGAAAAAAAATAAACAATTAAAAGGATAGAGAATAATCTCGGCCGGCCGATATCTCTGCCAGGTCATATTTGAACCCCTGTGTGGATGATAATTAGTTAATCATTTATTATGTGTAAAATAATATCTATAAAATTAAATTAAAAAATTCTAAGTGAAAATCTATTCAATAAAAGAGAGAAATATAATTGGAAGCTATAGTTTAATTGGCATTTAATATAGGTGTTAATAGGCACATGATTTAAAGAAACGGTTTATCAAATTCAAATTAAAAATGAACTTGAGATAAATAATATAAATAATTTAAATGATAATAATGAGTGTCTTTTACATGAAATTTCTAAAAAAGATGGCTCCAAAAAACAATTAAAATTTTCTTTGTTAAAAAAAAAAATTGTCAATAAACATAGAAGTCTTTTAGAAATTAGAAAATAAACATAAACTATAGCAATTTTGTAAATGAGTAGCTTGATTCTTTTGTAAATAACAATATTCTATTTTGAATTATGTTAAAATAATGGAAATTTGTTACGTTAATGATGGTATTAAAAATTATAATTTTGACCCCTGAAATACAATGAGCCATTGGATTATTTGTAGAGTATTATCTAGCCATTGGTTTGCTTTCACAGTCGCGTCTCGTCTTGCTCCAGCCGGCTCGACCCTCTCTCCCTTCTGATAGCTCGGATCTGCTGCTCTCCATCTGCAGTGCCCGCCTCATCATCTCCGGCATTCTGAACTTCCATTGCTGCCTCTCCTCTCTTTCTTCCCCAATCCTGCAGGCGCTCATTTTTTCCGCTGGATCGAGCACATTCAGCCTTGTCTACCGACGACAGACACAACCCCTTTGCTCGTTGTGTTCTGATCGACGTCTCCGGCCTGTTGTCTGAATCAACCCATATATCTTCTCCCTTTGGGCATTCGGCTATCGATTGACGCCTTATCTTTCCTTTACCAACTCTAAACCCCAGTTTCAACCTATGGCTGCTATTGGATAGAATATACCCATTAGATGGTACATTGGTTGTGTTCCTGAAATAGATCCTCTGTTTGGGCCCCTTGTAATTCTGAAATAAATCTTGGAAATAGAAGCTGAAGCCTTCGAGCTAAATAAATCCTACCATATAGAGAAACGAAGAATGGCCGACAATAGCAACAACAACGGCACTGCAAAGAGAAAGCCAAAACCGATCGTTAGAATGGGACTTTTCCTCATCTCCCACAGTGCAATTGTCAGGTACTTTTGCCCCCGTTTCCTTCTCTTTTTAGGCTCCATGGTTCTTGTAAGAGTTTTCTTCATTCATTTTCTTGCATCCCAATCCTTAACAATTGTTACATTGATTCAATGTTGAGCTGATGCAATCATGGTTGTCTATCAGCCTTGTGTGCTGTATTGCAGGGTTTGTCTCCCTTCTTCTCCTCCCTCTTCTTGCCAAAAATACCTATATTTCCGAGAATGCTCTTATGCCTGGTAAGATTACCTCCTTTCTCTCCTCTCTCCCTTTTAATTACTCAAAATGTCAAGGTTTTTTTAAAAAAAAAATAAAAAAAAATTAATAGTTTCATGACTGGAAATATTAATTTTATGATGGACACATGCTCTACACCTATCATAAGGTCATTTATTAATTTATTCTGTAACTAAAGTAATTAATCAATGAACAAATATCTAATTAAAGTTAAATCATATACTAATTTATTGAAACATTTAATATCAATGTGAAATACATAATGTTTTGAATAAACAGTTTATTTGTAGAAAAGCAAAATTAAGAAAAAAATAACTAATTTCTAAAATTGACCCAAAAACTGGTCAATCTTTCCAACTCACCAGAGCAAATCTTAAAATCCTCTTTTGTATTTGTAACTATTTTTTTACATGGTTTTTTTTTCTATTTTTTAGTTGCTGATATGATAAGATAAAGTAAAATCCTTTCAACTTATCATATCCATTTCTAAAATCTTTTCTATTTTTTGCTTTTTTGCTCATTTTTTTAAGGTTAAGACAGGTCAAATCCTTCCAACTCACTAAACCCAATTTTGAAATCTCTTTTTCTATTTTTAGCTATTTCTTGGATGAATTTTCCCAATTCTTTTAAAACTTATACGATAACGACATGTCAAGTCTTTTAAATTCACCAAATCTAAAGTTCCTTTTTTCTTTTCTTTTTTTCAATTTTAGTATTTTTTTGGACATTTTTTCGTATTTATTTGCTCTCTAGCATGGAAACAAATCTCAACCATTTAATGCATGAATGGTCAAGATTTATTTGACTATCACCCTGAATTGTCTCTTTTATATTAAGATAGAGCAATAAGATCGTTGTCATAGTGACTACTTGCCAATTGTGCTAAATTATTTTTCTTGTCGATGCAAGGGAAACTATCTATTAAAAATTTAAGATTTCTTAAAAAGATCTTGTTCACATACATTTTTGAGGTTCATGGTTCCCTTTTCACTCATTGTCTCCCTGTGAATTGGATCCTCACGGATTTGAGGTAATTGCCAATTTCACTAATTCTTGGATTAAACCCAAGGCCTATGACACCCTTAAACCTTCGTGGCCTTTCAAACTGTACTTTAAGTGTTACATTCGAGCTGATTTTCAGTGGGCCCTCACCCAGCTTAGGCCTTTCCATCCAACGCATCTCCATAGTCCAAAGTGGGGCCCACTTGAAAATCTCAAAAAGATCTCATTTTAAAGATCTGAATGGATCATTTCTTTATATCTATCTGCATGATGCCCACAAACTTCAAAGTGGGCAATGTTCCCATGTCGTCTTGTGTTAGATATTTCAAGAAATTCATTATGGGTTGGTTTGGATGCATTTGAAATGGGTAAATATGTCATTTTAAGAGTGTATGTTTTCCTAGATTCCTCAAACCAGAGCTTTTCTTTTTGGTGGGTGATATATTGGGACTAATGATTTGATTTGAGCTTTCGGGATGACAGACAACAAAATAATTATTTTCAAGGAAAGTAAATCTGGATAGCCAAACATTGTATGTAGTTATTTTTCTCTAGAAAGTGTTTCATAGTTGTTCAATCCTCTATTTGAATTCATGGAAAAGCAAATAATTTTTTTGGGAAGTATTTGTCTCTTAATTTAAAATAGAAATGAGTTAACTATTTTTGGATAACAATGGTTGTGTTTCAGAAATACATTTCCCATTCATCTGAATGGAGTGTATGTTTTTGCTAAGTTTCTAGGAAATCAAACCAATGGAACCAAATTAAAAAGTAAATACGTGGTGATTTGATGTTATATTTATACTTTTTGTTTTTTGAAGGGCTAACCAAATCATCGTTATATAGGTTCTGCCAATCCAATATATTCTGGTCAGGACATTGTTGGAGCGAACAAATTGGTGAAGCATATACTTGGTCTGAAACTTCAACCAGATGAAGCGAGCATGTATGTTTCATCACTCATCACCATTGTGCTAGACACATACACATGCATAGAATGGTCATATGATTTAACTCTCCCTGTTGAGGCGGCATTGATATGTTCATTGAATATGGTCTACTCGTCTTTAACATGATAACGGTATGAAGCAGTTTCTGCATTTTGCCTAATGTGAAACTGACAGTGGTAAAGTTATCTGGGCAGTTTATGTTACTATATAGCATCATTAAGTACTTATTTTATTATTTTGTTTATCAGCTGGAAGACTACTAAATGTACCTTCCTGAAGTAAAAAGTTCTAGGCAACTAAAAGCACCCAACCTTTAGGCAAAGAAGTGTTTTAGGAATATAAAGTTTGATTTTGAAGTTGTTATGGTGCTTGTAGATGTGGACTATACAAAGCCTCAAATTAGACATGATCGTCATTGAAATTTGGAACTGGGATGCATTTTCCTTTTCTTTGGTAATAATTGGGTTGTTTGTACTATTCTTCTCCTCCATGTTCTTCTATTCCTTTTTCCCCTCCACTTGACTACATTGTTTTGTTTTTTGTAGTTCAGTTGTTGCCATCTGAGGAATTACAAATCACTGGAGTTACATTGTCAATCTGAAATCTACATAACAAGTTATTATCTGACTTTTGTAACATTTAAACGAGTCTTTAGCCTGTAATAATTGTTTGAGAGTCCTTTAATTTCTCAAAAAAAAAAAAAAAGAAGTTTGAGAACTCCATTTCAAGGGGAAAAAAAACCAACTGTTTGAGAACTGAGATATTTTATCAAGAATTGTTCATGTGGTATCCTAGGTCCTTTGTTCTTTGAATGATGTTCTTTACCATCAGAGTCTATTTGTTACAGAAAACACGTCGACAACATATTGTTAGAGTGTTTTATGGAGATCCAAGATCCCAAGGTGTTTTTTTTTCCGATGACCGAAGGTGTCCAAGTGTCTCGCGGACTAGTCCTCTGGGGCATGTGCACGCCTCCCTACACACACATGCCGGGTTCAAGCAGTAGGACCTTACTCTGTACATATCCCACGGAGAGTAGCCCTTCATTGAAGTTACCCGGGATTGAACCCAAGACCTCAATCCTGAAGTCTTTTGTCTCAACCACTAGGCCAACCTCTTGGGGTTAAGATCCCAAGGTGTTAACGTCATTAGCTGAATCTGTATTGATTTATTTAAGGACATGCAGCCCAAATAGCATTAACCTATAGGTTGATGGTAAATCTCGACACCTTTAACCATTACCTTCTGAGGAAGTCCATTTTTCATTGACAAATATGTGATTCCTAAGATTGCTTGCTCAAGGGAAATATGGTTCTCATTTGGAGTTCGGTGTCACCAGGTGTCTTCTTTGAGTTTCTTATTTATTTGTGTTAGTTATGAACAATTTAATAGCAGAAGTCCTACATGCATTCCAATTTATATTTGCAAACAATGTGATACTACAATGAGACAAGAAACTGACTAAATAAAAAGACTAGAATAACACATGAAATATAAAGCTAGAATTATAGAGAAAAGCTTATGAGGGAAGTGATTTGGAAAATTAATCAAGTAGAGTAATATGTGTATAACTCTTGTGGATCTGAATAGGGAGGATGCATTGGTATTAAATGATGTGTCACATTGTTATCAAGTTTTGATGATTGGGTGCAATTATAGATCACGATAGGGGCTTTGATATGATGTTGTGGGTAGGATTAGTGCAAAATGGTCAAAGTGGTGACAAACTAGTGTAGTGTTGTGTGATTTCAAGTTGGGCGGTCTACCTTTATTATTATATGGAGCTGAATGTTAGGCAACAAAGAAATGTCAAGATGATGTGCGTTTGACATAGATGTCGATGTTAAGGTGGATGGATATGGTATCAAAAAAGATAAATTAGGAATAAGTATGTAAAAGGAAACATAAAGGTGTCTATAATAGAAGAGGAGATCGAGGAACAACCATTTATGGTTGTTTGACACATATTTAAAAGGCCGTAAACATCTCTAATATGAAGAATTGAAATGTTACAAGTTCAAGGAACTATGAATAGTAGCAAGACATGTCATCAGTCTTGCAAGATGTTAGGAGGAAAGATATAGTTATAAAGAAATGGAAGAAACTTAATGGCAATGCAGTAAAGTTCAATGTCGATGGTGTAGCTAAAGAGAACTGGATTCTGCAGGAATTGGGGGCATTTTGCTTGATTCTAATGCAAAGTCTTTCATTTTTCGGGTTGTGTGGGGAGAAGAGAGTTCAATGAGGCAAAACTTCCGGAAGGAAGCTCTGAAGATATTCAAGACTCACTTCCACAAAAAAACTTGTTATTTAGGGAGGCTCAGTTACTGCTATCCGTTGGGCACAAGGAAAGAAAAAACTTGTTATTTAGGAGACCTCAACTGCTAGCATGTGCACCCTTGTGTTTGGCCACTAGATTCCTTCCAAAACCTGGCAGGGAATCCATGCTTAGGGACCAGAAACAGGCCATACTGAATGCCCCCCACTTTGGGATCCCACCACTTTCCATATGTGGAAAAATCATCAAAAACAACAAAAAGCAGTTCCATGTTATTCCACACTCACAAGATCCTCTCCAGCTGTACTAGGATTCTACTCATCTCTCCTTTTTTTTTTTCTCATTGCATTTCCTTTCTAATCCAATCTTACCAATGGGTTTTTACTTACCAAATCTTTTTTTTTTGAAGTCTAACTTACCAAATCTTTCTACCTCTAACACTCAGTTTACATTAACTGAATTGATAAGGATACCAGTTTTTTTCATACAAAGGGAGACTTAAGTATACTTTTCTACCTCTTGGATGATGGCAAATGGACAAAAGGACAAATCTAGTATCACTTATTATCAAAAGGCACTGATATCCATATCAATTTCCTATGCTAATATGTGACGACCCAACCCTACCCTACCCATCACAATATTGTCTGCTTTGGGCCCCACCTGGGCCCGCCCGGCTTTGCTTTGGGCCCTGGCCCACTTGGCCAGGCACAAAAGGCCTTGTGATGGGTTGAGGGTTTGCCTACTCATACCCCCACCACCCACCTTCATAGGCGATGTGGGACTTTTCCCACATCCCATGTGGGTGGGGTGCTACAAATACATGTCATTAGCTACTTATTGTATAACAAAAATAAAGGGAACCCAACCCATACCTGAACTTAGTCACTAGATGGTGGATTAAAATCATCATCTCTAGCTTGGCAAGCTCATTCTTGGGACATGGATGCACTCCATTGCCAACTGGCATAAATGTATTGGACTATTGGGTTTTGCTGAAACCTACATTTCCATATTAAATGAATAAACCTGTCCATCAATCTTCTTTTGTAATCCAATAACTAAAGTGAGTCTTCAGTGGAATAGAAAACGGAGCATTCAAAGATTAAATTAAAGGAAGTCAACTTCAATTTTTCTACATTCCTATATCCGATATCTTCAGCAACCACCATACCTCGAATCTTGAAGGGTCAAATTTTTGAGGATCTGTGAAGAATTCTGGGTTGTGAGGAATGTTTCTGAATAAAGGCACCACCTTCCAACCTTTAGGAATCAGATATCTTGCTACAATTCCCAATACTTCTATTTTTAGGCCACTGATGAAAGAAAACAAGCAATCCAACACATCTTATCTGATCTCTCAACACTATATACTTATGATGCAGGCCTAGGGTCGAATTAATGAAAATTCACCAGTAGGCTGTAGTTTCAGAGTATGGTCTCTGAAGGACCTGCGCAACCGATTAAGGTTCGTAAAAGGATTTTGCCTTGGTTGGGGTTTTGTTAAACAGGACCCGAACCAAAAGAACAAGTTTCTTAAGTTCTAGGGATTTTCTAGATTAAGTTCTCTTCTTAATCGAAATTGATTATGAATTGCGGAAGCATGAAATTAAAAGAGACTAAAGGAGAATTCAAATTTTACACGACTTAATCTCTAAGAAAACCATAAGACTAATTGAATCAAAACACTGGTACTTGTATGAAGGAGAAGTCTAGATCCCTGGCCAACTTCAAGAAGAACACAACTCCACATTGTCAAAGAGAAAATTCTCAAAATTTATTCAATTCTAGTCTTGTTAAATTTGAATGGAATTCGTGGAGTATTTATAGAGAAAAAAGTGTAAAAAGACCTAATTGCCTTTGCCTTGGTTGACCACACCAAGGAGGGTATTTCCTTCTCTAAAATTCAAATAAAGAGAAAATTCTAAAGAGGGATTGCAGCCTTATTTAGACCAATCCATCTCCACCCTAGGATTTGCCACATGGATTTGAATGGACAAGATGAAATCCAAAAATAAACAAGACAAAAAAGCTAAGTAGGCAAAATCACCACCTACATTGTGCACCTAACCTCCTTTATGCGCCACCTACTCTTTGGAGAATTCTCTCCGGGGCTGCCATGTGTCACTTTCAGAGGAATGGATGAAACTTGGACGAATTTGGGCTTGGTGGAGCCTGTGGGCTTGGGTTTGGCCTGTTTAAGCTTAGACTGGGCATTAACAGGCTGATCTGACTCATTCTGCTTAATTGGGCCTCGACTTATAAAATTAATGGATTTATTAGACGGAGTCCAATTAGGGTCACCTCAATCAAAATGGTCCATGTAAGCCACGACAATATGCTATGTTGGATCAAAGTCCACTGAAGATGAGTCTAAATGTGGATCCTTGGCCTGAATGCCCCCATCAACTTACCCTTGTATTCCATCAGTTACTGCCTCCCTAAATGTGAAAGATATTATGCTTGGTATCCTTAGTCTCTCCAAGACAGCCTGAAAATTTGAAATTTTCGAATTACTTTCTCAGCCATTGAAAAGAATACCAAGGAAAAGCAGCTATACGTGCATAGAAACCTGTGAAAAACCTAACATATAATTCAAGCAGCAATCCAAATCCCAACCAAATAAAAAAGAGGAAAAAAAAATCAAGTTGGAATTAAGGGACATACCCTACGAGTAAGTGGCATGCTCCTAGTCTGAGACCATGTTAAGGATTGGATTTCTCCCTCATTTAATTCGTATATAGCTCTATGTTCAACCTGCTAGATATGATCATGGTTAATTACACTCGTCATGGTTAAGACTGTTTGGTATACTAACTTTACAGCTTCTAGAAGTTTTGGGTTGTCATGGAGGTATTTAAAATTCCATGTTAGTACACTGGCAGTAGTGTCTTGTGCAGCAAAGAGCACACCGATGACATTGTCTGCAATTTGATCTTCAGTAAGAAGCTCACCTTTTACATCTTTCAAATCCATAAGGCAACCCAAAAGATCCTTCTCTAGTGATCTCCGATGTTTCTTCTCACAAACGATCTCACTAAGAATCTTATTTGGCCTTCTCCTCGCCTTCAAGACTTCAGCACAAAGCAAAGAAACAAATGGTATGTTTAGGAGCTAAAAGATTGTAGAAACCACACTTGAAGATGATTTGAACTTTTACATACCAAGACAGCTTCGTTGTATGCAGATATTAGGAGAAGAGATGCTACTGATGGATTGATTTCTTTGATGAATCCAGTCTCTATTGCAGACTCTTGTACTCCTTATCCTCTAAACATTGCTGAACCATGAAATAAAAATCACTGTAAGTCATCTAAATTGGCAGCTATGGTCCTTCAGGTTCCATGCATAGTTGGGACCCATGTCTGTACAGCCATTAATATTAACCATTTGGATGGAGAAGCATTGTTCTTCTGTAGATCGATACTCTGTCAGAGAGAGAGAGAGAGAGATCCTTGTACTCTTTGTTTTCATTTCCACACACAAAAGGAGAAAAAAAAAAGGTTAGGTGGGCTTAGGCTTGATGTTGTGGATCATGATGATGGTTGATACATATCTTTATTAGTTCAAAATAAATTTCCTTGACATGCACATTTTCCCCAAGTTTTCGGTTGCTTAATCTTGTTTGATTTAAATTTGAGTCAAGTTAAGGGTTTTCATAACCTGACCTAGATTTGACTCAATCCTTACCTGACCCATTGCCACTCTCTTGCATATGCGCATG
Organism: Chimonanthus salicifolius; assembly: GCA_013350335.1. Taxonomy (NCBI): domain Eukaryota; kingdom Viridiplantae; phylum Streptophyta; class Magnoliopsida; order Laurales; family Calycanthaceae; genus Chimonanthus; species Chimonanthus salicifolius. The sequence continues at coordinate 15,260,545 of CM023532.1, forward strand.
GACATATGCACGTCAATTTTCCCATTTTCTTGGGGAAAAAGAGAGTAGTGTGCCTCAAATCCACACTCGTCGTGATTGCTGACACCCATGTGCCATCGGCTCAAGCCTTAAATAAATATGTTCGTGAAAGCTTCAGAACCGAATCGTTACATGCTTTAGATATATGAATTGCACAAGCGATTATGTTGTACTAAATATATCAAACAATATTTACTTTTGGATGGTATAGGAGTTGTACGTATCTCTTCACAGTTCCCACAAACTAACCTGGTCTCAAGGGGTTGGTGCAGGTTATTGCAACTTGTTGAAGATAGAGATAGCGTTGCATTTAGTGATCATATGTCTGATTTTTTGGGAAACACAAGCTCAAAAGCCTAATACTAAGATTCTTAGGTTTGCAATAACAAGAAAAATCAAATTAACAAGAAAAAAGGCCATTGAAAGTCCAGAGAAATCTGAAAATAGCAGCTTCATTCTGATCATGAACAATGCTACTTGTAGTAGCCCAGTGTCTCCAAAAGAACCATCAAAATTTATTTATTGGAAATATCCATCCTCCAAGGGAAGGCAGGTAATGGTCCCTCTAAAAAAGAAGGGTCAAGTGCTGACAAGACCAAGGTGTCACCTGCAGGTTCATCTGGCTGGTCACAGTAGTAAAAATGTTGGAAGGCATGCCTGTTAAAATTTTTCGACTTCAAGCAAGGCTTGACTAGTCTGTAATATGGCATTCTTAGTGGAGATTAGGGTGTTAGCAAACACTTGTTTTTTCCTGATTTTCCATATGGTCCAACTTACATCAACGATGCAAAGGTAGTCATAACTGTCAGCATAGACTCCTCATTACTTACAACAAACAAATCCTTCAAGTCTTGTCCACTCTTCAGGGCTTCCTACAACTTGGAATTCCAAGCTTTTTATGCAAAACAGAATTACATGAAGAAATGCTCAGTTCACTTAACACCTCATTATTAAGTGGGCGGACATCAACCTCTACTATTCCCTCTTCTTCAACATACATGGGGGCATTATTTGTATTCCTTTTAGAAAAGGTATACAATATTTGTATCTTGAATGAAAATTTGTCTGTCATTCATTGTTGTATGGTCAGGATGCCATATGATTTTATAGATTGATTAGCAGAGTTCTCATGTATCCATCTGGATTTCATAAGAAGCCATGCCATCAATATTAGATTTTTTTGTTTATGATTATATATGTTTCATTTAAAAAAAAAAAAAAATTATCTACCATTTGTTATGTTTTGCTGCAGAACTTTTTTGGCTATCTTTTATACTTTGACTTGAAATGGATGTGTATCTTATTCTTGTAACTAATGCAGAGGAATTTCGAGGTTGATAGCACAGCATATGAAGGATTCAGGTGCTGAGGTTTATTTTCACAAGTTCCATCGACAGACAAGACAATTCCACCCACTGAGCTTTTTCTCTGATATCCCACATTCTGAGTTGCGACATGATAATGCTAGTTGCAATTCAAATGGTGTTAATGTTGTTGGCATAATAAGAGCTCCACGTGGAGATGGAAAAGAAGCAATTGTCTTGGTCACTCCATACAATGCGGAGAACATTGAATTAAGTGATGCTATATCACTTGGCCTCGGATACTCTGTTTTTTCTCTCCTTGGCAGAGTTACTTGGCTTGCTAAGGATATTGTGTGGCTTGCAGCAGATTCCCGATATGGAGAGTATGCCTCAGTTTCTGCATGGCTTAGAGAATACCACAACCCCGTTTTCATGCGATGCTCAGGGAAATTAGAAATTGACATGTGTCCTGAGAGAAATATCCTTCATGAATGGGAAGATAGTCAAGTTAGGAGAACATCTGATGTTTTCAGACGTGCAGGGACCATGGCTGCTGCTCTTGTCTTCAAGGTTGTTGAGAGAGAGGAAGAATTGCAGAAAGATACTGTTAATATATATGCGGAGGCGTCTAATGGACAGATGCCAAATTTAGATCTCATCAATATTGTGTATTATTTGGCTGTTCAGAGACAAGGTCTGCGTGCAAAGGTGGAGACAGCATTTTTTTTATTTAACTCGGCATTTCTTAAGCTTGTTGGTGAAATGCTTGAGTGGCTAAGTAAAATGGTTAGAAACTGTAATCCAAAATGGAAATTTGGAATTCCTGCTGCAGATTATGTTGAAGGCATTGCTACACTTGCAAGTTCCATGTATTCCCAAGTAAGTGTTACAATTGGTCCAGAGAGAGAGAGAGAGGGGAAGGGGGCTGAATTTTTCTTGTTGCCTTGTGCAAATTCATATTCTCTTCTTTTTACACGGCAGGCTCTCGGTGTGCCCACTGGCTCCCATGGTGCTTTCCGCGACTATCAAATTGATGCAATAACGTTGGAGTTTTCCTCCAAGATATCATTGAAAAGTGACATTGGACATTCAACATTTCTTCTGAGAGGTGGCAGGTCAGATTCTATCAACCATGTAGAATTGTGCCTTCATAATGCACATATAGGAATATCATTTCTCTTGGTAGTTATCTGGTCCTTGGTTTTATTTTCTTTTACATGGGCACATTTACTTGGAAAATCAATCTGCAAGATACTGGTATCTTTTCTTTTAACATCTATCGGACACTATGATGTCTCCTTGGTTTGTTGCTGTTCTTGACAAGTACTTACTAGAATCAATTCAACAGTGACCTATCCTGCTTAATTTGATTCCTGGAATTTATGAATCTTATAGTTGCATATACATTTAATAGTCATGCTTAACTTAATAAATTACAGTGAAATGTTTGATAAATGAATGGATGTTCTTGCATTCAGTACATGCATGCTGGATGCACTGTCAATAATATATATGGTTTGCTTGCACCTGTTAATATTGACCAGTCGAATTTATTGAAACTACTGTTATGATGGGCCTCAGTATGGATGACCCACGCACCAAAAGCATTCCAACTGGGAGATTCCAAAAGTCACAATTTGTGGCCAAATGTAGATATTCTAACAAGAATACAGGCCACACTTGGTAGAAGTAGATATTTTATGTATAGAATGCGCCTCAACAGGAAAATGAGATTGTATAATTATTGCAATTTTTCAATCTTGAAGTTTTTTGTAAATACCATCCAATGGTCCATCTTCTCATTCATTGTTGGGCTGTAACAATGGTGACCGGATGATCCAAACAAACTTCACACATTATCAGGACAAGTGTCATATAGGGTTGGGGGGTTGGCAGGCAGCAAAAGCTAGTTTAGTAAGCACATTGTGGTTTATAGAATGCAATGAAGAGTTTGTGATGATAATTGCATCTTTAATCTATGAGGTTTACTGATCTGACCTTAAAATGTTGGGTATGCAATGCAGGCTGATTGAAGGAGTCGTACGTTCTGTAAATAACCTCCTTGAGAAGTTCCATCAATCTTTTTTCCTGTACTTCTTAACATCTCCCAGTAAGTTTGTTTCAGTGGGAGTGTACATGATTGCCTTTGTGCTGCTTGTTACGCCCCTTCCAGTACTTGCAGCTTCTCTCTATTCTAATAATAGGCCAGGTAATGCAAATAGAGGAAATGTAACACCTAGTGCCTCTGCTCAGAGCAATACTGGATTTGCTGTTGGATCATGGAGATGGCTTCATGCAGCGAAAGTTGTCTTCATAGTTCACCTCTGGGGAGTGATTGTCTCCTTACTACCCTACCTCATCTACCAGTTGCCCAGAAGAAGTCCCACGATCAGCATGCTAACTTGGGTTATGTGTTCCGTCTTCATCCTCCTAATCTTGTACCAGATTGCAGGATCCCCTTATTCACATTCTGATTGGACCATTTTGAAAGCTGTGACAGTAGCTACTGCTTCTATTGGTTTGGGCCTCATGTCTATCATTAATTTTGCAGCAGCTCAGATTGGAGCTATACTCTTGGTTCCGATGTGCCTGATTGTGTACCCACTGAAGCAAATGAGACAAATGATGGGTCTGAAACCAGTAATTCGCATTACTTGTATTTTAGCATTGTCTGTGATTGGGTTTCCTCCAGCTGCGCTGTTCCTCTTGAAAGGTTCAGTAGATGGTTTTGGCATGGCCAGTCTTGGCGACTTTTGGAACTGGGTGGAATCTTTATGGGCATGGAATAGCGCCACCTACCTGTACTTGGTTCTGGTCCATCTTCCCTGTTGGGTATTATGCATGCATATTTTATTGCATCCACTGTGACTATCTTGTTGGGAAATGCTTCATGGTTGACAACTTACAGCTTCTGCAGCAGCTTCACGGTCCATAGCCAAAAAGATGTTGTAGTCTCACTGCAGTGGAATACATCATGCACGCCACTTTTGACACAATACATCATACTCCATACCAAAAGTTATTGTGTCATTAGGAAGAATATGGATGCATGCACTGATGCAGGCAAACGGGATTGAAGTTCCTCCTCTGGTACTTTTTCAGAATTAAGAAATTAATTATAGGATTTTTTGTATTTTGTTTCCTAATTTAAGACACCAGTGAAGTGTTTTGTCAATTTGGTGAATGTTCTTCACCATCTTCTAAATTTAGGCAAAGCTGATTGAAAGGAAGAGATCCATTGCCTTCAGGAGCGTGCAATTTGTGCCTCAAGTTTTTTCTTTCTTTTCTTTTTGCCCTTTTTTCCTTTTTCTTGAGTGATGGCCACATTTACCAACATGAATTTCATGATTAGGCACTTGTTGTTTTCCTGCCAAACTAATTCTAGTTAGTTGCCACTTGAAGTTACAGATGTGGAGAGCATTCGAATCACTATCAAGAATGATCTGACACCCAACACAAGCAGATGTTTTCACTGGTATGCTCTAAATGAATGCAATTATTTTAATCAGTTTTGTTTTTGTGTTGGTGATGTACGGATTTGAACCACTCGTTGCCATGTTAATTATTTGAGGCACAAACACACTGAGAATAGGTTGGTCGCATGGGCTATTCATCCCTGGACTCGGCAAACGAAATAAATGGAAGAGATCCCATTTTTTTCAGAGATTTTTTTTTTCTTTTTCTTTTTCTTTTTAAATCTTTATATTTCTTCTTGATGTTCTCTTTGCAAATTCATTGTTTTCTGTGAAGGGAACGATTGCATTAGTTACATGATACATAGGTCCTTGTTTGTGCATACAACATGAACAAATATGATACAGAATGTTTTTGGCAACTTCGTTGGAGCACACAGGGTGTGTAGCTCCTAAAATTCAAGCAGGTCCATGAACACATATACCAAAGAAGAAAGGAAACCTGCAGTACTTACATGAGGAAACTGAGGTTGCTCCAGAACAGTGAAAGATTTTGATCTGGTGGTTGTTCTTGCTTGTTTCTGGTGTGTGCCTGTTGAAGCGTTCTCATATTGAATTGTCAGTATATCAATGAGTTAATTTGATGTTCGTTCATTTAGTAAGTGAAGTTGCCATTTCGAAAGGAAGGATAAAAACTGATGATTGTCCATCACTGGCTCTGCTTCTATGCTTTTTGGTAAGGGTGAAACTTGGGTTGGTTTAAACCCGACCTGCATGACCCAACCTGAGAAATCAATTGGGTTGGGTTTTCCATTTTTAAAATTAGGGTCGGGTTGGGTTGAAGAAAAAAAATCCGAGTTAAATTTTTGTTGGGTCAAGCTTTCTTAAATTGATCCAACCTGAATTGACCAAAATTGACCCAACTCAAAAAATTTAATATAGCACTTGGGTTGAGTCAGATCAGCAATTCAAGTTGGGTTGGGTTGAGTAATTCGGGTCAGCAATTAGAGTCGGGTTGGGATCAATAGTTTATTTTATGGGTTGGGTTGGATTTATTAAAACTTGGCTCGACCCGCTTGAATTTCATCCCTACTTTTTGGTGCCTAGTTGCAATGTTTGTTTAGGCTTTATTTTGATGTCTCCAACATAGGTGATAAAAGAGTTACTTGATTTTCCACATCAAATACACCCTAATGAATTTTGAAGTCAATGGAGAAGGATACTGATCATTTCTTCATTGGAGGCCCAACAGTTAGGAGATTTTAGACAAACTTTGCCAATCTTTTAGACTTACCTTGGGTGATGGATCGCACATGTACAGGGTTACTGGAGTCCTTGTCTTTCGCTAGGCTTACCCCTATGTACAAGCTTGTCTGTAACATGATCCCTACAACTATTTTTTGGACCATCTGGAAGGAAAGAAATTCTTAGATTTTTTATAGAAAATCAATGGAATTAGAGGAGCTTTTTCAAAATATTAAATAGAGACTATGCGTATAGTTTCTATCTAGTACGGAGTTTAGCGGTCTAAAACCTACGGATCTCCTATCATCTTGGGATGGGTGTTTGAATGGGTATACAAGGAAAGTGCAACCCAAGGAAAGGTGGAAAAACCGAGAACAAAATGTTATGAAGTTCAACATAGACGAAGCATTGAAGGGAAAGTTGGGTCAACAAGAATAGGTGGTGTGCTTAGAAATCATGAGGGAATTATCTCCATTGTCTTCAACGACTCAGTGAGAGTTAGGGACTCAAATGAGGTAGAAATCCTTAGCATTAGGAGAGCTATGACTATCTGGAAAATGTATGGACAAAGAAAGTTCATCATTGAGGGGATTCAGCAAATGCTATTAAATAGGCTAAGGGACAAAGGCGTCCTCTCTAAAGACTGATCACTACAGTAAAGGAGGTTAGGGAGTTGGTATCAGGACTTGACGTATCCTTTGCTTGTATCGGTCAAATAACGAATGACGTGACTGACTACTTTGCCAAGCTCGGTGTCCCTGATGTTTTCTTCCTCGGAGTTGAAGGATCACATGATTTTTGTAGTCTTATTTCTTTTTCAGTTTTTGTTTGTATTTTCTGTCTCTTTCTTGGCCTAATTCTTTTAGACATAGATATCTTTGTAAACGTTCTCTTTCTTTTTAATGAATTGTTTTGGTTACCATTAAAAAAAATTGAAGTCATGCCCATATATATGAGTTGTCATGCAACTCGATTTTACCAAAAAAAAGTTGGAGTTACAAGAGCCTGATGTGGGTGACTTAAACCCATTAAGTAGAATAATTAAAAGAAAAGGCATGTTCTTTTGTATTATATTTTGATCAACCAATAGTCGCAAAGAGCACAAGAATCATATGGTTGTTAAATTATGAAGTCCTCCAATAAACACCTAATATATGAGGCTGACTTGGGCTGCGAGTTAGGACTCACAATTCTTGTCTTTCTTTGCAAATGTTGCATCATCCATACAATCTGGCCCTAATTTTGGCAGACTTGTATACAATGCTAATTAATTAGAGCAAACGCACCTTATCACGTATCTTAACTGGTTGCCTCCTACCTCAAGAAGTCGGAGGTTGTGGGTTCAAGCTCCTATGGTTTAATCTTGGTGTGTTTTAAGGGTAGTGAACTCACCGGAGGGGATTTTACATTGGGTATCCTTTGGTTTCACACACGTAAATTTAAAAAAAAATTGATATGTATTAAACTCAAACTCAACCAACTTGGTCTAAAATATGAGTGGGTTAATCTGACCACTTCAGTCCAAGTAAATAAAAAAAGGAAAAAAAACATTTCACCTGTTTTTTATTCTGAGTCGTCCAAGCTTAAGCTTGTGTAATAGGACTTGCTTGAGTATGATATGGTATTAATTAATCTACATAATATCCTTAATTCTAATTTTATCATCTAAAGCATTCTGTCATTCTCCCTCGATGCTCTCACTAGCCGTCACTCAATTCCTTTCCTTTCTCTCCTTTCCCTCACTTAATTATATAATTAACCCTTAATCTAATTCAACTTAATCTTAAATTGATTGATCCAAATTAAAACTGATTGAAGTTAGCTTAGATTGAATGCTAAAATACGGGCCTACTAAGAAAACAATGAAATCAATTTAATTCAAGTCAAATTAGATAGAGGCACACAAGTTGATATAATTGAGTCATCAAATTCTTGTGACTGAGTTTGAGTCAACTCACATTTGACAATGACGTGACTTTGGATGATCTTACAAAATCAAAGAAATGATTATTGATGTAAGATTAAAAAAAAATTCCATTAAACCACATAGAGTAAATAAATAAAGCGAATATTTTTGTCTAACTATCAAATTTATTTACCTAAATTAAATGATTAAAATTATTTTAATAAAAAATATAATCTATAAACAATATATCGGCAATCTCTAGTTGAATTGGATACAATTCGTGTATCTAATTCATTAGAATAGAAATAATCAATTGTTGAAGACTTGACTTTATTGTCCATTATTCAAATTTCAGTTTATAAATAATAACTAATAAATAAATAATAGCTACATGGGATTTCAACTATGATACAACTGGGCCTGTTTGTGGGCCGGATTTGGGCCATACTTTGTCAAAAAGGCCTGAGTCCATTGATCGGTAGATTTTTGGCTAACATATCATCCATTTTGACTATTTTGGTGAAATTCGGCCATTTTAACCTATTTCTCAGGCCAGCTAAATTTGTCAGAGAAAAGAAAAATGAAATTTTATAAATATCAACTAATATTTCAGTCAATGTTTATTTCGTTAATTTTTCAACAAAAGGTGATATTTACCAAAACAAAGTTCATAACAATCTCAATACAAATTGCAGCTGGAATCAAATTTTTTTTGTTGAAATTATCTTCTTGGGCCCGGGCCAAAACATAAACATTTGGAAATCTGTGGAAATATTGGCCAAAGTTTCTTTTCTATTTTTATTTCTTTTTAATAATTTTTTATTTATTCTTTACTAAAATGAAAACAAATCATAAAAAATTAATAAATAAATAATCAATATTCATTTAATGATCACTTTAAATTAAGACAGAGGAGAAATCAAGGATGAACCATAAAATTAGAAGCAGAATTGATTTTGTGACATTTTGATTTTAAATACCTACCTAGTAATTTTTTTGTAAAAGTAAAAAAGAAAAAAGCATATTCGAGTGAGGAAGTAAATTTATGAAGTCAAAATGGCCGTGTCGGGCTATGTCTAATTATGTAAATTGCTTTAAATCTTAAAATTTGAAAATGTTATAAGTTTGAGACATTTTTAATTATTTATTTTTTAGTAAATATTTTTATATTTAATATGGTTGTTAAATACATATTAGCTCTTGGCAGTGTGTATCTAACTTTTGCTAATATTTTTTTATTAAAATCAATATCTCTTACATTTTCAGCAATTCATTAACAAAAAATAAACTCATAAATCTTATATTGGGTTGTATTAGCAATATGACGTATATGGCCTTTGCCTGTTAAATAACATTACCCTACCGAGTATAAAAGCGCACTTCTGAGAGAAATGAAAGGGGCATCTTAAAAATTAGGTTAGGGTTTTGGTTGGTCTCCGCAAAACCCTCTCCACTCTTCCAATTTGTTGATCCTCTCGTTTTCATATCTTCAACATGAGCAGGTCGGGTCAACCTCCGGATCTCAAGAAGTAAGATCCTCTCCTCTCCCCGTCTTTTTTTAGGATTCTACATTTGTTCCTTTCTCCATCTCACCTCCCCTCCTCTCTGTTTATCAATTCGTCGACTGTAGATTCTAACAATTCTTTCTTTTCTTTGTTCTTTTTCCCCCTTATGCAAATGCATCAGATACATGGACAAGAAGCTCCAAAGTAAGCATTCGATTCCAAATTCTCTATTTTCTGCTTAGAATCGGAAACATCTTTTAGTTGCCTTTTACCATTTGTTATTTTGTTCAGTGCAATGTGGGATCCATTGATTTTATTTTGTTAGGGGTCTTGTACTTAGGGTGTTACTTAATATCCATGTGAAAGGATCCGCATGTAGCTGTACATGGAGGGTGTGGAAGCTGTTAATGTTAGTGAGTGACTTGGTTTTGAGTCAAGGGTTTTGTTACTGCAAAAGTAGAGTTATGGAATCATAGGGTTAGTGTAGGAGTTGTGGAGTCATGGGGTAGGAGCAGTTTTTGAAACTTGAAACTTGGACATCGAGTTGACAAACTTGATATCCCATCGAGTTGACAAACTTGGCCAAGTTTTTGGAAAAACTCAGAAAAACACGTTGACTCACTTGACCCAAAACCTTGTGTAGTCGAGTCTGAGTCTTTTTGAGTTTTTAAACAATGAATAGGAGTTTGGAGTTGTGGATAGAAGTAGTGGAGTAATGGGCTAAGTTGTACAATCAGTCTATAAATATATAAGGAAACAATAACGAAATCCTGATCTTTAGCCATTATGCATTCATGTAACTTGTGTACACATGGAGGGTGGCCACATCAAATCCAACGAACACTTTTTCTTTTCTTTCACCTCCAAACACCCCTCTCTCTCATCTGTTGGTTTCTTCTTTAACGAAACACCATAGGGAAGAACAAGAAGGCCAAGCGGTGGGCTAGGCTTGAATCTTGAGATTTCATTAAGGAACTAGATTGCTTCAACTTTGTAAGGTCCCCAAAGAAGACTTTGTATGATGTTGGGTCATAGCGAGAATGAAGACCCCTTTTCAACACATCATATGGCACCATCTCCTCCACATTCAACAACTGGTGCAATTGATAGGCAGCCAATGGGACTTTCTTGTTTCCAAGTGTATGTTGGAAGGCAAAGAATTCTTCCACCTAACATATCTAGCTAGTACAATTGTCCCCACCATTGAAATGGGGGAACATCCAGTTTGGCAAATTTGGGAACAGTGGTACTAGCTAAGTTAGTTTAAACCATACCTAAAAACCCGTTGGCTCTTCCACCTCTGTCTTTGAAGTTTGAGCTATCCCTTAATTTTGTGAAAATTGTTTCGTTTCATAAATCGTAGAATCGTAAGATTCGTAAGTGCCATTCTTCAAAAATTATAACACATGAATCATAAGTGCTATTCTTCAAAAATTATAACACATGAATATGAAGACAATAGATATTTAAAAAGTAATAATATGAGCCATTCTTTAATTTTCTTTTAATATTAAGTGAATATTATATAACTATTTCATTGAGTTCAAATTTCAAAGTTCCAACTTCCAAAAGTACAATACTAGTAGATACTCCGACTGATGTTGTAAAAAGTAAAAAAAAAAATTAAAAGGCCCCAAAAAATCCAAACCTTTTATATACCCAATAACTCAAGCATTGAAAACCAACAAAATTAAAAGTTTCACGCTTTCATATTCCAAATAAGTTCATAATTGTATCACACATATGGATTGTAAGATTTCTAAACTAATATGAATTGCTCCCCTTAACATGTCGAAAGAATCATAAGATACAAGTCGTGTATCAATAGATTTTAACAATGCCCTCTCTAGTCTCACGGGTTCGACTAAAGATTTCATATACTCAATGTTCATAGTAACAAACATTTCCTCCATTTGTTTCATCTTTCTCTCTTGTCCCGTGGCCAAGTAACCCACCTCAACTTCAAAATGACGAATGCTTGTTTCCTCCATTCCTGGCTTTTATACCAACTTGATATGCTCCTCTATGACATCTAGAGATACAAGCGTAGCCCTCACTTGGCTTTCTTGTTCTTCCTTATGGTGTTCAGTTATAGAAGTAACCAATATATGAGAGATAAATAGGTGTTTGGAGGTGAAGGAGTAGAAAGAGTGTTGGTTGGAATTGAGGTGACCACCCTCTAAGTTAGTCAGAGAAGTAACCTATATATAAGAGATAAATAGGTGTTTGGAGGTGAAGAGAAAGAGTGTTGGTTGGGATTGAGGTGACCACCCTTTAAGTTAGTTAGAAGTAACCAATATATGAGAGATAAATAGGTGTTTGGAGGTGAAGAGGAAGAAAGTGTTGGCTGGAATTGAGATGACCACCCTCTACGTTATTTGTATATAAGTTACACATTCTAATAATGGCTAAAAATCATGATTTCTTTCTTGAATACTTATCTATTTATAATTGATTGCACAACTTAGCCATTGACTCCACTACTACTATACATCACTCGACGACTCTTGTGTTAGGTAACCTATGATCCCACAACTCCTACACTAACCCCATGATTCATAGCTCTTACACTTTAGATAACTAAGGCCATAACTCAAAACCAAGTCACAAACATTTAACAAATTTCATCCCCTCCATGTACATCTACGTGTGCTTGCGTTCACATGGATATTACAATCAGACCCCCAAGTACAAGGCTTGTAACACATATTTTAGTAAAGCAATGGTGAAAGAGATGCATATGACTATATAGGATAAAATTATAAATGACTTAGAGGAAGTCTAAGTTTGTATTTGTTTCAGGAGAACACAAAAGATTTTTCCTGCTACAAGAGAACCTAAGGGACAAAAGTTTTTCTTGAGAACTCCCATTTTCCATTTCTCCTTCTTTCCAAGTTTCCATGTTTGGATGTTCCTTGAGTGGAGAATTGAAGGGTTTTTTGGCATGAACAAATTCTATTGAAATGCAGCACATGTATTTCCTTGTATTGCAGGAAAATGTATTTATACTGAATTCTAGCTAAAATTTCACTTTTTTAAAATTTTGAGAATTTGTATGGTTGCTTGGGGCTGAATTTCCTGAACACAATTAAAAGTTGGTTAGATACTTGAGTTGTGTTTTATGGAAATGCTGAATAGTTGTTTAGATGTAATTTTATGAAAACTGACTTTTACAAGTTTTGAAGACTTTTAAAAGTTAAAACTTTGCTAGACTTCTTATTTAGACTGTTTTGACCTTATTAAATAACAAAGTAATGACTTTATAGATTTTTTTTCCAATTGTTTTGGTTAATTGACCCTTTTACACTTTCATTAAGCTTAAACTGTCAATCTCTAAATTGTATTTAATAAAAACCTAAAAAGGCTGCAACTTCAATGTAAGAGAGATCAATTGACTATTTTTTAAATATCCTCAATTAAAGAAGTGGTTGTAAATTAGCCAAGTATCTTAAGTCATCTCCCAATAATAGGGATTTTATTAAAAATCCCCCAACTTAAATGGAGCTTTTCATAGTTTAGATTGATTTTAGACACTTTAAATGACACTAGATTTTGACATGCCACTAATCTAGGGTGCTATCTTTCATTTTATAAGTTGGATATTCTCACATTGTATGATAAATATCTTATTTAGTGTGGTTTTGATTTTGCACCGAATATTTTACTCGTTTGTGCACCGAATGGAGGGCAAAATCGCCAGAGACATTTTGTTGAATGGAGAGAGAGGAGTGTGGTGAATCGAGGAGGTCAGAGTATTCAGGGACTACATCGATTGGCGCTTTCACTTTCCAATTCCAGTTAGGGAGAGAGAGAAAGATGAAAGGAAAAGAGTTGCAGTAGCAGCAATGAAAGCAAGCCCATCTTCTCAGCTGCATTGGAATTGGGTCCAAGAATTGGGCTAGCTACTCTTCTAGGTTGAGTTTTGCGGCCTTAAATCCCACCACCAAACCAAAATTCAACTCACCCAACTCGTCTTTTCCTCCAATGCTGCTACTGTTGTGTTTTTTATAACCCCATATCGGGTCACAACAGTTGCTCTCGAGGATGGAAGGAGTGAAATGGGCCATGGAAACAGACGAATTGGATGAGTCGTTGCTGTCTTGAATGTGAAGGCGAAGGGTTTTTGGAGGACTTGTTCTCTTGTTGAATTATGGTGGACAAGTGAGGAATGGAAGAAAAGGAAGAAGAAATGGGTGGGGAGGGGAAGATGAAGACGACACCGGACTGGGTAGTGAGACCTGAACAATGAAGGGTTCTGAGTAACAAGAAGAAATTGTTATCTTTGGTGGTTTCATTGAGATGAGCAACAAATGTTTCACTTATTGCTCCGTCTCCTCTCTGGAAGAGAGCGCCCATGCCTTGGAGGATGAAACAGGCATTGCTGGGGCTGTTCTTGTTGGAATGATAGCTCTTCCATATGTTTTTCCTCTTCTTAAACAGCCAAGAAGAGAAGGATCTGGGGTGGTTGTGGTTGTTGTTGCGGAAGTGGGGTTGAGATTTCGGACGAGCCATCTTCTTGGGAAAGAGATTTCGAGGTGGGAGGGAGAGGAAAGGTCGGAGGTGGAGAGGATGAAGAGGAGGATGGTGAAGACAATTAAGAGAGCGCATAAGGAGATAATGTACTTAGCTCTGCTTATGAAGCTTGGGCACTTCTTTTTCTTCCTGCTACTATTGAGGAACGTTTCTTCGTCATTGTGGAAAAGAACCAGCAGCAGACCAAGTCCCCAACTTTCGTTGCTGCTGCTGCAACTCTTTTCCTTTCATCTTTTTTTACTCTCTCTCTCCCCCTAACTGGAATTGGAAAGTTAAAGGCTCCAGTGCAGTCCTTAGATGCTCTGAACTCCTCGATTCACCACACTCCTCTCTCTCCATTCAACAAAATTTGTCTCTAACGATTTCCCCCCCCATTCGGTGCATAAATGAGTAAAATACTCCTGTGCAAAAATCAGAACCCGTGGGGTCCACATATAATCTCTATAACCTATTTTACTTATCACTAAGTAGTTCCATTATCTTCTTTCCGAAGATGCAACTATAAACCTGGAATAGAACAAGCCCTTCTCCTTGGTGCTTCTCATAGTCTCTGAAAATATGTGGCATCTTTATCTTAATTTTTTTTATGATGCATTTATTTTTCTCTCACCAATATCAAAATATACACATAAAAACTCATAATAGAAAAGGGTTTTCTTTTTCTCTTGGATTTGATAAAAAGATTAGAGACAAAGTGGTGATGGGAGCGTCTTGGGCAATCTACAATTAGTTCTCTTTGGCAACTTTTGATGAATCTCAATGGTGTTGGGACACATGCTCTTACAATCCTAATGTAAATATGGAAATCTCTCCTTGGTTTTCGCATCACTTTTCCTCCTAAATCCCCATCAGCCTATTTCCTAGTCATTTGTCTTGACAATAATTTGAGAGGAAATGTATGGACATTTTCAATTTAGTAGCCATCACTAAATGATTTTAGATGTTGGAGTATACTCTCCTAGGAAAAAGGAGCTTACTTGCATGGATCAAGTTCCAAGTGATCTTTTACATTCATTTCCCAAGCTTACTTACAGTCATTTTCAACCAATTCATTTGTACAATTTAAGGTGGGTGTCTCAGAAGGACCTCAAGGCCTCACGAAAGTCTCATTGTAAGTCTCTTTTTGAAGCACTTGAGAGGGTGGTGGATCTTTTAGTTTTATTTTCTTAATCTAAATTAGACTAAAAAATCATAAAAATATATAGAATGTAGAAAAAGTGGAGAACCTATAACTATAATTTTTTTTTTTGTTTTCATGGTCTATTTTATTGGTGATTTTCTAACCTCAGTACCTCACCAACTATATAATTTTTTTTTTTGCTATTTTTATATTGAATTAAGTGTTTAGAAGTATGATGCATTTTCAAAAAACCCAATTCATTCAAATGAGAGGAGAGTTTTCGATTAGCAATATGAATTTTTTTGTCTCACCTCCGTGTGATTAGTCTCGCCTCCAATGTGGGGTGGGGATACCCCAATTTTTTTTTTGAAATAACATTTGTTATTCCCATGACCATCCCACGTGGAAGTGAGACAAATCTGTTGGATACACCAAACCGTTTGCAAGCATCATGTATTGGGTTACTTGGGATGGGTTCAGTTCGAGACCTTGTGTCTAATCCTAGAAGCTCAAGCTTTTAATTTTAGTCATACAAAATGGTGGTAGTTGACAAACGAAATACATCTAATTTTGGTATATAATAAGAAATAAGAATATTAAGGGATATATTAATCATGTCAAGGTGATTCAGGGCTTTCATAATGTGCCCAAATACAAGCATATTTATCAAAAAAAAAAAAAATCTAAACATATAGAGAGAGTGGACATTGTGTTCTCCCAGCATGGGTAGAAAATTCATTTTTCTCCTGCAACAAAAGAATCTCTTCTCGTAACCTAAAAATCCAAATAAGAGAAGATTTGAATACCTAGAACTTTTTAAGTTCTCGTTGTCCAAACACAGCCTGAGGGTTTCCCCAATAGTAGAAAAGATGAAGGAATGCCATTTAAAATTGTTTGGGATATGTGGAGAGAATTAAAATTCTAGGAATACCCATAGTATGACGAGCGCAGGAGGGTTACAAGTAGAAAGTACTGGGAATAGCAAGAGAACCATCTAAGACTTGAATTGATGTTGTAATGAGGGAGATAATAGATTGTGGAATGATGGATAACATAATTTTTTGTAGTGATGTGTTGAAAAGTAGGAAAAGCAGGGCTCTAAAATGTAAATCCCACATAGATGATGGGTAAATGGATTTGAAGACTACAATGGCAACAATTATGGTGATCATTAAAAGAAAATGATTTGTGTACCACACTAAAAGGTGCCCAAAGAATTACTCTTACCAAATTTGCCAACCATCTGATCTAGAGGTTATGAAATGCACGGTCAGATTTTTGCCCACTTTTGACCTTCATTTCATGGTCAGATCAGGTAGCTATTTGTGACTTGTGAGAATAGTCCATGGGGCTCAGAAATTTCAATATGGCTGATGTTTGGCAGATGAATCTGCATCTCTCCATGATGGACATGCAGTGCCCACAAACATGCTACCTCCCTTGAAAATGATCTGAAATGCTCTTGGTAAGTTTTTTGGGGTGTTTAAATTGGGCATTTTAAGCATTCTCCATAATATTCTCCATAAGTGAAGCTAGGGTTACTTCTCTCCTTTTCCTGTTTTCTTTCCCAACAGTCACACTTGGTTATAGTTTAGCCATTCAGGAATAAGTTAAATGATGTGGATTTATATTTTAGATTGTCAAATGTTTTTTTATCTTCGCTTATGGTAATGATGCAAAGTTTTTGGAGGTTTATAATTGCTTCAATTTTGTGCATTTTGGTGGCTCCAAGTAGTGTTGTTAAACTCTTACCACATGCTCTTTGTATCATATCTGTATGGTGACACTGCAGAATGCAGAATCGATTTATATTAACATTGGTTGGAGGATACTTTAAAAGTTGAAACTTTACCATCTTAAATTTCAATGATAGTATTTAACTTCTTACAATATGTATGCATCTTCAGTTAATATTGAAAGAAAATTGGAAATCCCCCATATTACGTTATTCTATGTGTGTGTATATATGTATATTTGGGGAAATTAAAAGTCATACAATTTTGCAATTTATGATTCATGATTTGTGATTTAAGGCATAAAATAATATTACAATCCATTTTGACTTTTAAAGCATTGGCTCCAGGTTTGCTTGTTTTGATTCATATGGCAAACGATACACAAGGTGTCCCACTCTTGAAGTCCTCCAAAATCAGGACATATTTTTTTTTAATGTTAAAACAAGGACCATTTAATTATTGTAATGATGTAATCTCTCGAAAGGAATCTGTTGCCATGAGCTGTTAAATCTATCAGTCTTGGTTGTGTACTGAAACTTCGGGGTAACGTTATGGTTATTATGGAAGTTTAGAGTCTGTTAGAAATTAATAACATATGTTATTGGGGAATATTAGACATTGGGCAACAAAATCTTGGTGGCTGTTGTGAGAAAGAAAAAAAATGATCTTGCTCGATGGTAGTCACATGACCGGCATCATTCAGAAAAAAGAGTCATGACCAGAGTTCTGAGGACATGGGCTTTATGTATTTCTTGGATTTGCAGAAAAAATGTGGAATTGATTGTAACTTGTTTACACATTTTGAAGGGACAAAAGGACCTTCTTGGGTTCAACATAGGAAAGTTACAATAGGATCCTAAGAGGAAATGTTTCCTGGATCAGGGGGCTGTACTCTTGCAAAACTTTTTTCATTGGAAAGTTTGGGGGGAACCATTTCTATGAATTGATAACACGATTTGAACCCACAATCTTTAAGGGTGCAAATTGTACTACAAACTATTGTTACTATCATCTTTGTGTGGCATTCTTTAAAATTTCAAGAATCTTGGTTATGATTAAAAAATCCTAGGCATGTTAATTGGAGTTCAGTTCTTCTGGGCTGTTTCTGGATTCAGTTGGCCTAGTTGTATTGTTTTGTGTTTAATGTTATAACTTTCATTTATATTAATAAATATAATTATATTTGTAATCAGTATTCACCACTGTCCAATCTATCTAAGATTGGCTTTTTGAGTTCCACTTTCCATTGAACCCTTCATAAACCATAACCTCCTCGATTTACATTGTCTTTCTCTCTTCCATATGTCTTCCCTCCCAAGTTTCTACTGGCCTTCTCTCTTATACCTTCAACTTGTAACCTGGGGCCATAAATGTTGTTTCCAATTAGAAAGTGCCAGTATGAGAGTGTTTAACAAAAGCACTGGTCAGACCTCTTATGATTTACCAAAGCTTCTTATTTGCCTCCTAGGCTCATGCAAACTTTAAATTATTATTTACTATTTTTGGAAATGGTAAACTTCCACTGTTACTCTTATTGTTGAAGTTTTCATTAATTTCAAATGTTTCAATTTTGATCTGCAAGTTTGCTGAAACTGAAACTCTTCCTTTTGCAGTTAAGCTGAATGCAAACCGGGTTGTAGTTGGTACATTACGAGGGTTTGACCAATTTATGAATCTGGTTATTGATAACACTGTGGAGCTTAATGGCAATGAGAACAACGAGATAGGGATGGTGGTGGGTTCTCTATTGTCTCTGCATTTTCTTTGATATCCACTTACGTTCAATTTTTCATATTTTGGATCTCCTTTCATATATTCCTGATGCATACTGTTTAATGCCATGTGCAAAACATTTCTTCATGGGTCATGACTAAGATCTGGTGTTTGCATGTGCAGGTTATTCGAGGTAACAGCGTGGTCATGATTGAAGCTCTTGAACCAGTAAGCAGAACACAGTGACTCTTTTTTTTTTTGCTCTGGATCACCTATTTAGTGTAGAATAGGGATGCATCTGTCGGAGACCATCTAAGTTTGTTGACTTTCCCTCCCTTTTGTATGTTACACATTCATGGTGACTGACCGACAATGGCTTGTGTCTGTGGGTTAGTTCTCATTGTGGGTTCATTGGCTGTTCAATGATGTTTGTAAGAAGTAAACTAGTTTTGTCAATTTAGATGTTCTGGCAAGGAGGTGGGCATGAATTAGTCTTTTTTGATTTTCAGAATCAGTTCATCATAAAAAGAACAACATCCATTTGATCTCAATCGCCAATTTCAAGTAGAAGCCTTGGAAAGGCTTGATCATCCGATTGTGGACAGCTGGATCCAACCTGGTGATCTTTTGTGTGCATCTCCATGTCAACAGTGGACCCATTGGATCAATGATTCTTTATTTATTGGGCTGAGCATCTAGGATAACTTGATTTGTGATTTGATTTAGGACTTAACTCATGCCCATGGCCGGACTTGACCAAAGTATGATCCATGATCCATGACCCATGACCCATGACCCATGACCCACCCAACCAGCCCATATCCCATGCCCATGGTTGACCTATGACCCAGGAATTTAACAGACCTCTGACCTTTGACATGGGATTTTTCAATCTCAAGCTTAGAAAATTTCATTGATGAATTATTATGAAAGCCTTTGCTGCACTAAACAGTTGCAATTTATAGCTATGGAAAAAGAAATTTCAACTTTTCTGGATCCTATCACTATAATTGTCACTGAAAAAAACACCCTATTATACTGGACAGGAGTGTGTTGGTCCAAACTGTTGGTAGCCTCATTCTGGGGGAAAAGAATATTTTTAATTTTGATATACATCTTTCATTGTGTATGTATCATGAATATGTTAGTCCCAGTTTGTGGCCCATCCCCATCTCTCTACCCCCACTGAAAATTTTGTGATAGGCTACAAAAGATTCAGCATTCTGCTGCTATGTCATGATCTTCCAAGGGGCCTCTTGTATGTGATCAGACAACCAATCAGAGTCTTGTGCATCATCTTACAACATTTACACCTCTTAAACCACTCCATTCTTTAAATACAAAGGGGAATCCATGAATGGAAAACCTTTCTTTCAGTAGGTCAAGAGCCAAGCAGTCTCCTCCATCTGGCATAGGCTAGCATGAGAAGAAATAGCACAAAACATCCAAACAAAGTCCCTCCAACGATGGGTCCAAAAATGCCATTGATCTTATACAATTGAATAGGGATGTTCATACCGAATGCTCCGACTATCAGCGTCTCGATGGCTATGGAGAAGGATGCAATGATTAATATCAGTTTAAGCTGAATAAGTTCATTTCTATGGTTGTCAAGTTGGATGTTAACGTAGTCTTCTGTATCATCAATGTACTCACGGACCTGTAGATGAACAGTGACTTCCATTGTAATTCTATACTTCCCAAATAAATGCAATTGAGAGACAAGAAACAAGTTCATTTCTCCATGTCAGATTTAAATCATGGATTAATACTTGTCTAAATGAGATAGAACAGGAATTGGCAACCTTGGGTGGACAAAATCCTACTGGATTAAGTTGATGTGGATGAGAACCTGCCCTCTGGTACCAGAGAACAAAGTCATAGATTGCCTTTACGTGAAAAGTATTTCATTAAGGACTGAAGTACTCGAATTAATTCGAGTTAAATATTTCATTAATTTGATTTCTTTTAGGACGTGTTTGTGCAAAGGTAAGATTAATAGATTTTTAATTCTCAGTTATTTTAGAATTCAAAGATTCTAACTTTAAGGATTTAAAATCTTATTTTTAAAAAAATTCTATGTTTGGAGTTCATCCTTGATTTTTAAAAATTCAATTTTTAGTACGACACACGAATAAAAAGGCATTTTTGAGATAGCGTAGATAAAAATTATTTGAAAACAAAATCATACATGTCCATGCTGGTCAACATGACTGGCAATATATACTTTAATTAAATGTAGTTGATACTATATTGTCTCTGTTTTTGTTTTTCTTGTTTTGTATATATTGGCAACGGAGTTGGGATGCTCTAAAAGTACATTTCTATATAGTGCTCACTCTCACTGGTGTCTTTTTTAAGATTAAGGTGTCTAAATCTTTTAGAGGATTTGACTAATTCTTGGGATATATGCAAATTTCTCTATTCACACGAGATAACATTATGAAAAGTGATCCTTTTATGTTAAAGAGTGACTTGAACTGAAGACTTCTTGTATTTCAGACAGGTTTTTAATAGCCATGACAACCTTTATGGGTTCTCTCATTGGTTCTTTTAATAAAATATTATTTAAATTGTCAATTATTATATCTGATATTTAAATAATATTATATTAAATAACCAATGAGAAAGGGTGTTGTAAGGTGGAGCAGCAAGCTGATAAAATTGGGGGTGTGAGCAATGTATTCATTCGGCTAGATTAGATTGCCCTCCTTGTTTTTGAGTGGATTTCTAATATTAGATTTTGATATCTCTTGGAATAAGATAAATAGGGTGATAAATTTGAGAATTTGTGATCAATTGTGGTTATATAATTCAAAAATTTGTGTAACACCAAACTATAGATATTAATATCATCATGAATTTAGATTTTTAAATTCATGGATTTCAATGTGCAAAAATGGACTTTACTGATTAATGAGTCGATGAATCTTATTTTTCAATATCTAAGCAGTTTCAGTCAATAGAAAAGAAACAGTTGTATCTCAAATACAGCAATTTAGAGTCCTTATAAGGTGGTTAATGTATGTAACTTTAATGTGGCGTTGGCCTTGTAGGCTCCATATTTGCTCCAATCACATCTCATAGCTTTGTATCTTATAAGGAGATGATTTTTTATTGAAAAAAAAGAGAGTTTTGGAGTGTTTCAATTTATCAGTCTTTTTTTTTTTTAAAAGACTAAGGTATACAAACGTCTCACTTAATTAATTCTTAGAATATGTATAAAACTCTCAATTTGCATACACTAAGTACAGAATAATAAAGAGTAATCATTTTTGTGTTGAAGGCGAACTTGATCCCAAAATTTCACGCAAACAAAGGCGAGTTTTGATCACCAAGCCACTTTTAAGAAAATCCTATTGGATTTGCTTGCTTATTTGAAAGAGAATTTATACTACTGTTTCATAGTGAAGTTAATGCATGATTTTGAAATTCTAAAATTGGTCTTTTTCTTTCTTGAATTTTGAAACCTATCAATGGATTGCTTTGACTTTTAGCCATTGCCCAAAGGATAACAACATAAAGAAAAAAAGAAGACAACTCTTAGAAGACTTTGGAGTTCGTATATTTTAGACCTTTCTTATATGATGTAATGCCTCCGCTGCACTTAATTTTCTTATTTAATAAATTTTTTTTACCGCTCAAAAGAATGTCTTCTAAGTGTAGGGGTTTTTTTTTTTTAATGACCAAGGTGTCCAAGCCTTTCAGAACACCTTACTAACTCTTAGGGCATTTGCAAGCCTCTACTCACACACTGGATAACTCTACGAAGAGTGACTTTTTGGGTGGAGTGAAAATTGAATTTAGAACTCCCATTTCTTGAGGTAGATTCCTGTGAAGTGAGTTACATCCCTCTATTGCTGTGTTGGTTGAGTTCTTCCCTTCCCACAATTTTCATTATTTTAGCAAATGTGGTCGATACTGAGAGGGAAAAAGAATGAAAAACAAGAGCTTTAATGAAGAAAATCTACATCTCCTTTTTGATAAGCTTTGATACAAAAAGAAGAAGAAGAAGAGGTGAAATAGTCATCAAGAACCTATCCTGTTCAAGTTGCATTTATTACTTAGTGAAATAGAACTCACCGATAAGATCTTGTTACGTATCCCATCCAACTGCACAAAATAAGCCTCAAGTAACATCTCAAGATCCTCAACATCATCATCAACATAATGTGTGCTAGTAATTATACTTCTATTGCTCTGAAAGTTAGAAGAAGCAAGTCGTAGCAGGTGCGGAACACAGTTACTAGCAGTATTAGAAGCCCCTGTTTCCATCAAAGCTTCAATTTGTTGTTTTTGAATCCATTTCCTTGTCAAGTACATATCTTCCATGTCTTCATTGTCATCCAAAAGGTGTTCAATTTCATCCCTAACCTAGTAAAATGCACTATATATGAGCTTTGAGGTACAAAATAATATCATAACCAAATCAAGAAAACAAAATCTTGAATAGAAATGGATGAAACACAGACATGGAAAGAAATCCACTGACCTTCTGAACGCGTGCGAATAGATGAGTAACATTGCTTTTTAGACTTCGAACACGCTCAAGGCTCTTAGTGCTGATGTTTCTAATTAGTTCATCCAATGTAGGATACGCATTGAGTTCGAGATCTGTCACACTGGAGTCTAGATATGTACAGACAACTTCCAATGCAATTTCAAGAACATGAAACTCAAATGGAAGTTCACACGGCAATTCTATAGTTGCTTTTCCACTAGTAGAAAGGTCTCTTATTTCTTGCACATCTGGAAGGCCAGACTCGTGGGTAGTAGATGGACTTTTCAAAGGAAGCTGCTGTCTTAGTTGATCTACAAATAAGAGGACATCTTGGCCTAGAGGATCCGACACCACGACTTCTTCTGTAGTAGCTATGGCCTTTATAAAATCTAAATTGATAACTATTGCTTTCTCTCTGGCTGTTATGGATTCAAAGTAAACAAAATAATAAGAAACTATAAGTTCTTAATATAAACAACAGTAGATTCACAAAATTAATATTCTTATCATCATCTAAATATTTTTTCCATCTCTAGGGTTGGCCTTTATATTTAAATTTGGTAGCCGATTGCCTATCTGATGCCAATGAGACTTGAACCCACAAAATTAATACTCTCTCGACAAAAAAGAATTTGAGAAGCATGCCATTTGATAATGCCTTGGCAGTATGAATAACTAGCCATTTGAAGATGCATTTGGGGCAATATTGAAGCTGAATTTGTTGGCAAAATCGTTCTTTTTCTTTTCATTTTGAGCCATGTTACTGAGTTACAGGGGAAAAGATCTTTACTGTCATTCCTCTGTAAGGCCATAATGATATCTGGTTGAAAAGTTAGATAACAATTCCCACTGAATTTTTCTCCCAGCCATTCATTTTATTATAAATAGTCATGGACAAATGCAATTTTGGGAAAAACATTAACCAACATTAGACGTAGACTTGCACTTTACACATCCAAGTAGGAAGTTGATCTGTTTTGTCACCTTTAGAAAACAACAATTAATTATATTTTGTTGAGATTTATCAATGACTTAGAATAAAGGATGTGATTTCATGTATTCCATAAGCTCTAGAGCTTTTGGCATATTAGACAGGACTATAATATTGGTATCAAAGGGGGTTGCATGTCCCATGCTCAAATCCTGGTGAAGCTGTTGAAAGGGCTTACTAGTACTACAACATTGTGGTTTGTTATGTAAGGTGTCATTGATGAAGATTCATTCATAATTTACACTAAAATGTGTGATTTCACATGTTCCATAACCTCTGGAGTTTTTTAGTGTATTGATCAAATCTTTTAACATATTTCACAAGATGTAAAGCTTTCTCATTATCACAATGCATTCCTACTTACAAATGATTGCAAACCAAATGCTAATTAAGGGTGACAGTAGGCTGACATGATTGACCCCTTCCCCTTAAATCTCAACTCCCAAGAGAAGACACAAATAACTTTTATTAGTTAAAAACAAACTCCAATTTTGGGATTTAGTATTTTTCACCAATTTATGTCTTGTATGCCCTTAGATAATGTGTCTTTACCACTCTTAGTTGCATAAAATAGAAGTATCTTATGACATTTTGCTCCACATTCAATTGTACACATTCATTCTACAAAATCTAATGCGAAGTCCAAACTCCAAACTTCAAACAGTATTAGCATTCTCAAATGGCCTGATTGCCCAATGCCCACTATTTCCTTTTCTTCTAATATCTACTCAGAAATCCAACAAAATCAAAACTATGATCTTGGCCCTTGCAAAATTCACACACCAACTAATTTTCATCTGGAGTGATTTAAATTTTTGCCAATATCTTTTACATAGTCATATAATATGTTAGTATCAGTATTGTAATTTATCTTGTATTATTTTGTTATATATTAATAGTAATTGATTTTTTTATAAAGGTGGGATACAAGGCAAAGCGACCAACTCGCATTTACACTTATTTATCGAATCTTTCTAAGAGTTCTATCATCGTTTTACCCTCTCTTTTCTTGATATATAAGTCACTCTATAACTCTTTAGATTGTAGAGTGGTTGGGTTTATGATGAGTTCAATTGGAGAACTCATAAAGTCATCTTCAGACAATAGGATGACAATCCAAACTAGATTACCTGACTTGGAGGATCCAAACTAGATTATCTGACTCTGACCCATTCTATTCAAATTCTATTCAGTGACAATGTCATGATATTGAGGTCTTAAGTTCGATTCACGCTCAACCTCTCTAGGCCACTCCCCATGGGTTTACTCCTCATCGACTTACACAGGCTACGTTTGGATGAGGGGTAAATTTACATGGGTTACCCTTGGGAAAGGTTACCCTTACACAGGTCTTACACTTATCTTGTTTCGTAATTATAGGGGTAAAGTTAAAACTTACCCTATCTTGTTTGGTAACTGTAAATAGGGGTAACCTGATATATTAACAATTTTATGAGAATTAATAATTTTTATTAAATCCATGTAATATAAAAAATAAAAATAAAATTTTGTGAAACATAACTATTAAATAATATTCATCAATTAAAAAATATTTTAAAATATTTTTGCTCCATAGGTGCAAAGAGGGGTAAAGAGGGGCAAGGGTTTCCTGAAAACCCCCATACTCAAAAGGATTTTCAAAAATGGAGGGGGAGGGGTAAAAATTCAAATTTTACCCTCACCTCTCCATTACCAAACAAGTAAACCCCCGTTGCCCCCCATCCAAACGCAGCCCCAGTGTGTGTTTGGATTGGGAAGTTTGCACATGCTCGTGGAATTAGTCTCACCTCCAATGTGGGGTGAGAATACCCATGTTACAAAAAAAAAACTCTCTCCCCCTCTCTCTTGTCTGTGTGTATTTCATTCCCATGAAATATCGATTAACCAAATTTGTGGGGCTTCACAGGCCTGAAACCAAATATATCATGAATGAAATCCAATTCGGCTAATATTTTCTCGAATTACTTAGAAAAAATTCAGACTTAACAACCTACACGCACAATAAAAAGCAAATAGAGTCGAAAACTGAACCACATGGAATAGGTAAAGAAATAAATACAAACCCACAATGCTAGATGAATGACAAAATACAGGGCCAAGGATCCGCATGTCTCGTGGGGGAATAGAGAAGTGTTTGATGATGGTGCTTCTGTCCCATTCGAGAAGCTCTGATTGACCACTAACATCAAATCTCATCCAAAGGCTAGATCCTGACTTCTTCTTCTTGATGGGTACTCCTCCGGCATTAATCCCATTGTCTTCCAGAGAAGAGTTGTTGCTTTTAAAGCGGTGAAACTCCTTCTTCCCTCTCGCCTTCCTCTTTTGAAGCTTCCAAGATGAATGGCTCAATTTCCCCATTCTCTCTCTCTCTCTCTCTGCATGCAATGCTAGAAGAGAAGAGAGGGAAGAAGGAAGAGAAGAGAGAGAGGAAGAGGGAGAGAGAAGGGGAACGACGTTATTATTTTGTGATGGGGAATGGGGGATTTGGCTTGAACGTGGAGGGAATGTTTAAATATACATGTACTCTCTCAGATTGATTTGAGATTGATTTGGGTACTACTTGGGCCAACTCTTTTGTTTGGCCCAGGGGTCAAAATATCGGCCGATAGTGTGCGTATCGGCCGATATAATTCGGTTTTTCAACCACCGAATTATATCGGCCGATACGTATAGTATCGGCCGTACAAAAAAAAATTCGGCCGATATGTCCGAATTTTTGACCGAATTATCGGTCATCATATCGGCCGAATTTTAAAAATTCGGTTTTTTGTTTTTTTTTTTTAAAAAAAAAACTTTTTTTTTCATAATAAATATCGGCCGAGATGACCGATATATCGGTCCAAATCTCGGCCGAATCTGGGCCGAATCGGCCGTTTTTTCCCCCTGAAAACAGTAAATCTCGGGCCTGGGCCCAACTCAAGTTCGGCGATATTTTGCCGATATATCGGACGATATCTCATGTCCGATATATCGGGCGAGATCTCGGACGAGATCTCACCTGTCAACCAATTTCTCCCCATCACATCTCTGTGTACAGCGGACTGCAGGATTCGGCTGATCCGGCATGCCTGAATATTTTATTATTTTTTTTAAATCCAAAAAATCGAACCGGTCCAATTTTTTCCTATAAATACCATTCACCTACATCTAAAATTTCACACCTTATTTTCAAAGAGAAAATCAGATTTTACTATTTATCTTTAAAAAAAATTACACTCTTCATTACTTGATTTAAGTAAGTTCTAAACGACCCGGATTTGTTTGAAACGGAACGATCCAGACCGTTCAAAGGTTTCTTCATTTACAGATCTACTGATCTTGTAAGTTTTGTAATTTATTTCGATTTATCTGTATTTTATTTTAATTTTTTTAGCCAAAAATAACATAAAAGAAGTTAAAAAATGCTTGAAGTTAAATAAGATATGTAGTAATAAAAGCTTTATATAGGTATTATAATTTTTTTTCCATCTTAATGTATCTGTAGTTAGTTTTTGTGTACTTTGTTAGTTACTATTTTTTTTCATTTATTTATTCATTTTTGTTAACTATTTCAACATAAAATAGCATAAATGAAAAAAAAAGTTAGAAAATGATAATACCTATAAAATAATAGATGAACATTTTTCATTTGCTCTTAGTTACTGTTACTAACATGTTAAAATTTACAGCAACATTTTTTACATTCACTTACTCCTTATTTTAATTATTTCATTATTATCTATGGACTATGATATATAAATGTTAGTAAATGGTAAAACCTATAAAATAATACATGAAATTTTTTTATTTGTTGTTATTTAATGTATACTAACTTCTTTTACAGGGATGAAATTTTTTTCCTTTTATTTTATTTCTTTTTGTAATTATTTCATTATTATCTATGGACTATGACATATAAATGTTAGAAAATGGTAAAACCTATAAAATAATACATGAAATTTTTTTATTTGCTGTTATTTAATGTATACTAACTTCTTTTACAGGGATGAAATTTTTTCCTTTTATTTTCTTTATTTTTGTAATTATTTCATTATTATCTATGGTCTATGATATATAAATGTTAGAAAATGGTAAAACCTATAAAATAATACATGAAATTTTTTTATTTGCTGTTATATAATGTATACTAACTTCTTTTACAAGGATGCAATTTTTTCCTTTTATTTTATTTCTTTTTGTAATTATTTCATTATTATCTATGGACTATGATATATAAATGTTAGAAAATGGTAAAACCTATAAAATAATACATGAACTTTTTTTATTTGATGTTATTTAATGTATAATAACTTCTTTTAAAGGGATGCAATTTTTTCCTTTTATTTTATTTCTTTTTGTAATTTTCACCATTTTATTACTATTTATATAATTTCCCACTATCGTAACTTCAAAAATATATTAGATGTAAATGTCCGATATTTTATGAAAAAATTACATATTCAATAAGCTCATAATTTTCTGCATTTGCTGTAATTTTTTTGGATTTTTTTTAAAAAAAAAAAAAAAAAACGGGGAGGAGAGAGAAAAAGTTCGGCCGATATGAAAAATCGGCCGGGATAACGGCCCGGCCGATTTTTTTACCCCTGGTTTGGCCTGAACCTCTTTAACTATGTGATGGCTAAAATATTCAACTAGGACTCATATGAGTTTAATTTGAAAATTTCAAGTTTGGGTTAAATGTTTTGTAAAAAAAATATATTTAACCCAATTCAATGCAACCCAAAAAAAATCCAAGTTGAATTAAGAAACGATTCTACTTAGAAATACCTATATATCATTTATTTTTAGTATGTGGTTTTAATAAATATATCCCACCCAAGTGTAAAAATATTAGCATATTACTTTCATTTCTTATAGTCCACTGCTCATGCAAGAAAGAAAAATCTACTCTTTTTATTTTATAAAAAATGGAAAAGATAAAATTAGAAACCATGATTTAAATATAACTTTAATAGATTGTGCCCGAAGTTAATAATGAATCAAACAATTTTACTGAACAAAAACTTTTTTAAATCATATGAATCAATCAATTAAAAAGATTAATGTTTTGATGATATTCTCTATGAATTAACTTCCGATTAAGATCACTCCTTAATTGATTCTCAATTGAGTTATAAATTAGATGAAGAATAAATATTATCGATTTGTTAAAAGTGGATCCCCGATTCCTTAGTGTTCATTAGACATTGTTTTCTTAAATTTATATTTTTTGTTTGTTCTACAAAAATCATTCAAACAATCAAATTTTAAGTGATTTTTCGTTTTCTTTTGTTTTACTTAGCATATTTGGTATCAATCCTATGGTTCGATACTCGAACTCCCAAGAATATATTACTTCATGACAACTTGCGATTGGGTTTTCAACCTTAAGTTGCATAAAATTGGATTTCAACCACAAATTGAATCTTACATCTAAAAATCTGACATGATTCAAATTCGATGATATTAAGCGGACGCAGATGCAGACATTACCTATATCTGATCTGAATCCAACCCATTTACATCCCTACCTAATTCAAGGCATAAAGAGAAAGTCCAAGCTAAACCATGTGTCTTTCCTTAAAGAGTTTTCACAAACCTGAATCTTCATTCTTCAATCACAATTTCTAAAGCCAAGGCAAAAAAACCTCTCTCTAGTCATGGGCTTTTTGTGGATATTATATTTGTTTTAATAAAAGATGAAACACTAGTTATAATTTGTGCCGTTAACAGGAATTATAGAAATTGCAGACCTTTGTAGAAGCAAATATGTTTCCTCAAAAAAAGTTCCAAGGGAAGCTAATGGAGAAGCTCCTTGACCAGTAGACATGTTTCAAGTTTTTGGAGAGGAATTTGCTTAGTTTCTGGGTTTTGAGGTGAATCCTAGATATTGAGTGTATTCTGGTTCTGATATTTCTTTTTGAAATGATAGATGGTTGGGATGTACCTTGTTGGCATCTAGATTCCCTTTTCTCTTCTCATTTGCTTCAAATAGAGCGGCCAAGGTCATGGATTGTTATGAGCATCATCATAATAGTATTGTTTGGTGACCTAAGTTCCATGGGGAGTTAGAAGATTAGATGGTTGATGATTGGCTATCTTTAATGGGTCTCTTAAACTGGGTTTTCATTTTAGAGGTTGGTAATGACAAAAGAATATGGGAACCTGATATTTGTGGCCTCTTTAGTGTTAAATCTTTCTACTGAAACTTAATGTGGACTAGGGAAATTCCTAGGATGCACTGGGTATTTGAGAGGGAGATGCACCCTTAGGGTGGAGGTGTTCGGCTGGTTTACTGGGTTGGAAAAGATACTGACTATTATCATCTCAGACCAAGGGTTTAAAAATCGGCTAGGCCGATATATAGGCTGATATGCAAACATCGGCCGATATTTCGGCCAATAATTTTATCTCTCATACCAATATTGACATTTTCTCTCTCCTCCAATATCGGAACCGTAAAAAACTGTGACGAACCGTGAAAAACCGCAAAAAATCGTGAGAACTGTAAACCCTGAACCGCGAAAAACTGCAAAAAACCGTGTAAAAACCGTCAAAAACCGTATCGGTGTTTAAAAAAAAAAAAAAATTTAAACACCGATATTTATGAATATCGGCTGATATTGTGACCGATATTTCGGACCGAATATCGGCCATATCGGCCGATATTAGGTATGTACGGCCGATATTACTCGGTCTTAAAAAACCGATATATATCGGCCGATACAATATGTATCGGCCGATATTTGAACCTTTGTCTCAAACATCGTAGGATGATTATCGTTAGTGCATGCCCTTTATACCTATCTGATACAGAGCCGATTAATCATCTCCTTCTACGATGCCCATTTGCTTATTCATTTGGTCTCATTTTTTTGAGCTTTTGGGTATTGCTTTTTATTTTCCATCAGCTCGTCACTTAATGATTAATGAAGCAGTTATAATGAGCTTCTTCCATAGAAATATGTGGAAAGCTATGTTCCTTATAATTGTTTGGTCAATCTGATTTGAGAGGAATAGAAGGATCTTCCAAGGGAAGTCTTCCAATGCAGTCCAAGTTATCTGAGGTTATTAAGTTCAAAGCTGCATTTGGATTTTGTAAAGGTTTTCTTTTCTTGAAAATAGTTTACTTTAAAAAAAGAAAAAGAAAAGCTAATTGAGAAGCTGATTTACTTGCCGAAAGGGGTATAGGGGGCTAGGGGTGATGAATCTCTCAATTTTGTTATTTTGTTTTGTCTCTCCTAGCCCTCAGGCCTTGTTGTTGTTGAGACTGCAAAGGAATCCCACATCAGTTAGAAAAGGAGAGAAATAGAGTTTTAAACGGCTAAGCAACTCCACATATCAGGTTAGTCTTTTGGGCTAGAACCCAAGCTCAACAAGTGGTATCAGAACTAGGCTTCCGAGCCAATGCATGTGGACTCAGAATCCCTTAGCCGAACGAGATGTTGACGACGATGTTTGGTCCATTGGAGAGCCTCGTTTGAGGGGCCGATTGTTGAGGCTGCAAACGATTCCCACATCGGTTGGGAAAGGGAGGAAATAGAGACTTATAAAGGGCTGGACAACTCCACCTATCAAGCTAGTCTTTTGGGCTAGAACCCAGGCTCAATAGTTGTATCCTTAGTTTTTCGTTTTTTAGCAATAAAAATATCATTAAAAAATATTAATAATTACAATTTCTTCAGTTGGTAACAAAATTATACAAACCTAACTCATCAATTTTATTCATTTAGACATCATGTGACATGAAATTTGGCCACTAAAAATAAAATAAAAAACTCGGAAATGATATCAAATCTAATCTAAATCCTGAAAAATCCTAACATTGGTCATACATCCATGTGGGTCTCTTTTTTCTTTTCTTGTGCTTGATCAAACCACTTTAACAATTGCAATGTAATCTCTACCATTGGATTGTAGATCTTGACACACACAATAAAAAAAAAGGATGTGGGAAGCATTTAGCACATTTAGTCAATACAATCTTCTTTAGCGTAGTGCTGACGCACAATATCTTGCAATGAATGATAATTTTTTGTGCTTCTCTAGCTCAAAGCAACTCAAGGAGAGTAATGATTTGTAATTTATGACTAGGCCCATGAGTTGTGACAATCAAGATGCTCCCTATGTTTCTTCCAACTCTGTGTTTCTTGAGCACATCTAAACACAATAAATTGGTTGTTATTCTATTTCAGAGAGAACCACATAAAGGAAATTGTTACTTTCATGTCAAATCCAGAGATCAATTTACTAGGATTAGACTGATTTTTAAAGTAGGACAGGTGATACCTAGAGTTCAAGTCAAGCATGTGAGGATCAACTCGTAGATTATCATCATTATTAGTGCTGGATGCAACAGTTTCTGTCGCGTTTACATCGCTACAAAGAAGTGAAATACAGATTACAAATAAAAAGATAAATATGATTATAAACATTTATACATATTGTTCTATAATTTAGTGCTTAAATTCCCTATTTTATGGAAAGAAAAAGAAAAAGAAAGAGAAGATGATGTAGAAGTACAAAAAACTTCAAATCCTTTGAATTTTGACATGACATGAAAATACTCCAAAATGTAAACAAATGCCAAAATAGCCTTCACCCTCTAAAGATATCACAAGGCATCTTTTGCTCAAAGAGAGTTTTAGATAACTTATGCACGACAAGAGCTTTTTGGCCGAGTCAGTAGTGAGTCCCATCACAGATACTGATACAATGTACATGTTGCTCGAGTCTCATGGAAATCGAAGCTTCCCTTGACACCAAAGCACACTTCACTCGAGGTGGTTGAGTCCCATCCAACTCAGTCAAGCACTTGAACTCAGACAACTTTTCATACCCTGCTACTAACAGGATACTTTGGTTACCCATATCATGTCTATGATAAGGCATTCACAACTCCCCCACTCATGACTTGATACAATCATTCCCATCCTTATAAATCATTTAGTACACTAACTACGCGTTGGTAATGGACAGATGGGATCATAAAATCAGCCTTATTTTGCTTAATCCCTTGTAGAAATTTAGGCTAGATTAGAGCAGATGAAATTTCCAAACCTTCGAAATGGTGTGTGGATGTGTTTATTTTCTGGTGTGGAGGTGATAAAACCTGCGGCGACAACAATGAGAGACAAACCACCTTTACTGAAGCTTTTAATTCAACAGCACTGCAGCATCTATACATGCACATGTTTCCTGTTCTGACCAACCCCACCCCGGCCCGGCTGCCTCCTCCCTCTGTTTTCCCACTCTCATTTACATCAATTATAATATGAACATATATTTGTTTCATTGATGAAATGTGGCCATTTTCAATTATTTACGCAAGGGCCAACCCCACAATTTTCTACAAATTCACGCTTCTGAAAATGATACATTGGCACTGCCAGGAAACAGGTGACAGTTGGAAGAATCTCCCAAGAAACATACAATGGGGAGGAATACACGTATCCTGACGAGATCGCAATTTTGAACTGGAACACCAGTGAAAATCCCTGGTTTTAGTTGTTGGGGGAATAGCCCCAGCCACAACAAAAACTGTAACTGCATTTCTGATCTTGAAAAACAGAATCCCAGCTGTTTTTCATGGTGAATAGAGCAGCAGAATTCAGCATCACAGATGACCCAACAATTATGTATCTGCCAAACATGAAATAGTGAAAACAGTCAGCTTGATTCTTTGAAATACTGGGATATGACATAACAAATAAATACATTTTGAAATTGATAAACAACATAAAAAGAAAAGGAAAACAAAAATACAACCAAATATGTCAAAATTATCCATGCATTGAGCCACTAAAATTCCTTCTGAAAATTTGGAGGCTTTCACTGTGGAAGGGAAGAAATAACAAATTTTTCACCATCTCAAAAAGAAAAAAATTACAGATTTTTTGGGATTTAGTGATGTCAAAGAGCAGACGGTAGGAAGGTTGCAAATATCCTGACCTGCAACCTTCAATGAGGATTACAAACAATCCTACTAATGCTGCTGAAGTAAAAATAGACCAATAAAATCTCACTAGTAGTGACACATAATAAGAGATGGTCAATAGACCCACTGCCACTGAGAATGAAAACAGACCAATAAGAATCTCACTAAATGGGTTACACAATAAGAGATGGTCAATAGACCCACAGGCCCAACACAAAAGCACACAATGTAAAATTCAAGGATTTTAGAACACCAAAGAGTAGGCATGGCCCATTCGGCACTTGATCCCTTTATACAGCTAGAAGATTTTCTACCCCTGTATTTCTCATAAAATCTCTCTATAATTGCCATCTTCGATCTTTCTATTCTCTCTTACATCTCATTCTTCTCAATCTGTCCCTAGTTTTACTTTGCCAGTATCTCTAATGTAAGGTTTCTATTTTTCCTCTCTTTTTTCTAGCAGTAAACATGTCTCCGCCTTGATCTCTCTCAGCATTAGTTTCTTTATCCAGATGTCACTCTTTGTTTCTGGAAGTCAGGAACCGAGACAAAGGACAGAGAAGGTTAGTTCGTTATCTTCTGTTTCTTATTTAATAATAATTCTCCTTTTTGTGATGGACCACTATAAGAGGTAGAGTGGATTATTGAAGTTCTTTTCTTGCGCGTTAGATTATCGAAGATGATTGTATGAGCATATATGCAAAATCAAATAGATATATTATCCACCAAGTTTGGGACCTACACAATTATCCTAAATCTTGATTTTATGGTCCAAAGTTTTAATGGTAAAAAAATGAACATGTTAAATCCAATAATAAGGATCACTCAGATTTTTGTTTGAAAAGGTGATTTCAAGAATCCATGAGATGAAAAGGGGTATGAAAGCTTATGATTGGATTAGAGGTCTTGAGTTTGACTCTTCCTGAGCTTACTTGATACACCAAGCTTGCAAGTGATTTCGTGTATCCGTTAATCTTACCTCTAATGTGGGGTGGGGATACCCATGTTATCCAAGAAAAAAAAATCTTAAGATTGGAAAAAAAAAAAGTGGGATATACTTCCAGATATACCAAAAAATATTTAAAAACATCTTCAGACATTTAATGAGTGATACCACTTGGATGGAGAGAATCTCAAAGTTGAGATGCACAGATGTTAAGGGATGACTTATTTTAACATATGTTAAATCTAAACAATGTGTTATCTAAGTTACTTTTTATTAAATTTAGCTATTTATCTTTTATTATGTTTATTTTATAGTAATCAAATGGGTTTATAGGTGATAAACTTTGAGGTAATTGGATTGGGTTTAAGGGCATTCTCAACATTAGACTTAGTATATCAAAAATTATAAATTTATTTATTATGGCCCACTCAATTTAAAATTCCTGGTTCCACCCTTCAAGAGTAGAATTTTTTTTTTAAGAATTAGTGGAATTAATTAAAGAAAAGAAATATGGAAACTGATAGAAACTGTATGACTGTACATGGCATGGAATGACAAACTAACGATGGAATTTAATAAATAAATAAACTGTCCATAAGCTTTGCATAGGCTTTAATTTACAAATCACTGTTAACTTCATAAGTAGCTTTAATAAAAGTCGAAAGAGGTTATGCAATCGTTATCCAGTTCCAAAGCCAAAACACCTACAAAGAGTCTCTTCCAAGGTTAGGATTTTACAGGATATGGCCTCACAACAAAAAGCTTTGACCCAGGCAAGGGCCATAAACTACCATACAATTTCATTGAGTAAGTGCTGGATTTGGAACAGATCTTAAAAATAGGTTTACCTGTTAATTTTGTGGGTGATAAAATTGGAGGTGTGAAACTTAGTATCAGGGATGATCTAGAACCAAATTTTGGGAGGATCCTTGAGTGGGTCAGCAACCCCTTGGGGATTCCTCCTTTACACAATTTTCTATCTTGACCAAACAAAACAATTCTACTACGAATTGTGTTGGTACAGAGGTTTAGCCCCTATTATTTAGAAGAAACCTCATGGATCATGAGATTGAACGGTTTGAAGCTCTCTTTACACCATTAGTGGTTCATCCCGTCCTTAGTAGTCAACAACAAAGAGGTATGGAAATTGATCACTGTGGTCAAGGAGATTAGTTTGTTAGCTGAGGGGATGGAGGTTTCCTTCAACAAGATTGGTAGATCAGCAAATGGAGTGGCAGATTTTTTTGCCAAGTTGGGAGTTTTTGATCTCTTTTCTGGAGTTTTTCTCCTTGAGGATTGAGGAGTTTTTCTCTTTTGCTCTCTTTGTATTTTTTGTTTTTTCTCTCTTGTTTGGGTCTAATCGTGTTAGACCCTCCCCTTCTTGTTTCCTTCTTTTTAATATACCTCTCTTTGTTAAGGTATGCAGCAAGGAATCTAGAAGGGTCTTTTCAAGCCAATCCATTTTTTTCCCTCACTACACCCCCAGCCACTCTTTTCCCAACTCAGAGTGGAAGAAACTCAGAAAAATGACCCTAGATAGATGGAATTAGTATCTTTGAAGACGATGAGTTGGATCAGATTCTTGAGAAAGGTGTATCTGATGAAGCAGTGAAGTTCATAGCTCAGGAGGACGTAAATCAACTTTTGCAGTCATTGTTTTTTCACAAAACCATAGAAATAGCAATGACGGTCAATCACCACACAAAGGACTAAAGCTATCAAAGAGACAATGGAATCCCTTGTATCATGTGATGACATCTTTTGTGTTCCTTGTGTTGGTTTTGTCCAGTCCCTAATTGACCTGAAGTCTTGTATTCCCTTTTAGTTCAATACAGGTTTATCTTCCCTTTCCTTCCCCTCCCTCCCTCCCTCCCTCCCACCTAGACCATACCAGGAGGCTAGAGACTAAGGGTGAGTCAAGATGTTAGGGTGGTGCCTATAATGCTTAATTCTGGGAATGGGCATATCTAAAGAAAGCAATGAGAAGTGAATTCTTTGCTTGATAGAAGATTCCACATGGAGAAGATTTTATCAAAGTCAATAATACAGAAGATCATATAAAAGGTGACAAGAAGCCAAATCTTATTAGAGGTAAAGCCCACAAAGCTTCATTGATCCAACCAGTCATTCAACATGAGTACATTGCAATAGATTTCTTTGTTAAGGTTGGAAGAATCAACTTAATGTCATGTTCAAAAAAAGAACCAGCTCAATGTCCACAAAAAGACCTTGTGACTAATAATTGGATTGTCAAATGGTTTCAGCAAGTTGGTGCACATTGAGGTTTACAACAAGTTCCAACCATCATATGGGAAAAGCAAGTGCCCAAGGTGAAGATTGAAGACCAGGCAATATTTTTTCAACAAAGATAGTAGAGGCATGAATGTTGTTTGACTCTAACTGAAAGAAGCAGCCTAATCTATATTTACGCCCAGGCCTAGGCGGTGAGTTAAAGTGTTAAACCATAAAAGAGTCCCATATGACCATTTTAAAAAAGAAAAAGAAAATAGAAGCAGTGCACATGTGCTTGGAGAGAGACATGACTAATGAGATTGTCCCGAAACAATCCACACATGTAAGACTGCATGAAAGTCCGATGACATGTAGAGCTATAAACAAGATGAGCTGAGGCAAGTTGACCTTAGATCAAGCTTGATGCAA
This sequence comes from Chimonanthus salicifolius, assembly GCA_013350335.1. Taxonomy (NCBI): domain Eukaryota; kingdom Viridiplantae; phylum Streptophyta; class Magnoliopsida; order Laurales; family Calycanthaceae; genus Chimonanthus; species Chimonanthus salicifolius. Next base: position 15,298,053 of record CM023532.1, read on the forward strand.
TGCATTTTATACCAAGCTCGATCGATCAAATCGGCTTGACAAAATGACAATTCTACTTGGGCACCCATAATTGGGTCAATATTTGAAAAGGTTGTTAATAAGCATATACAAGGATACATATATAATATAAATATGCATTAACACATACACTCTAATCCATATAAAAAATTAACATATAAATATGGATATATAAATAAATGTCAAGGGGCAAACTGAGTAAGCTCTAGCTTGAGCTCATATCACAAACCAATAGGGCCATTGTTCCTACATGCTTGTAAATTTCTTATACACACCTTTCACCTTTATTGTTAACTTCCCTAAACTGGTATTGTCTATATATATATATATATATATATATATATATATATATATATATATATAGAAATGGGAAGAAGAAACAAGAAATATAACTCATTTAGGTACTATGGCCCTAATGCATTCTGAAAAACAGTCGAACCATAGTCCTTCAACAATTGACAACCCTAATAACATGTTTGAGTTGCCTTCATATTATTAGTTAACGTCTAAAATATGGTAGATCATAAAATATGGTGGGTCATAGTCTAGGAGTTTGACTTGGAATACAATTACAACTGTTTGGGAAACATACAAGGATTGGACATGTTTTCTCTATGCCGTTCTTTATTAATTTCAATATGAAGAGAGTCTTTGTGAAAATTCTGAGGAGAAACCAATGGAGACATGGGACTGTGATTCAGGTTGTTGTATGGACTACATCTACAAGCTATTTTTCCCTGTTTTCCAACTCTGCGACGAATTGCTCCTTGGGTTGGACGAAGAACCTCTGACAAAGGTGTAAGAAAGACATTTCTCACATGTTCTCAAGTTCTTTCCAGTGTTTTAGTAAGCTAAACCTGGACCTTTTTTTTATCATCATTATTTGGTTGAGTGATTTGTCCTCTTGGGCTGGGTTATGTGGAAGTGATTTAAAATCACATTTCATATAACAATCAATTTGTGGCTAGATTATTTGGTTCCATCACCTTTAAATAGTTTCCAGATAGATACAAAATTCAAACCAATAGTACCTCCCACAGATTTGACATCTCTGAGTGACAGATCCGAGCGTGTCTAAGTGCCACCAAGAGACACATTAAGGAACATGTGGATGTCACCAAGGACATATTATGTTCTACAAAAGGTCATATTTCAAACAAAATTTGGGCAAAAACAATTCAAAAGTTAAAATTGTAAAAGTTTTTTAAAGCTTCTAAAGCTCTTCTGCATACTGTTTGTTTCTCTTTGTTCTCTAGGCTTATTTGGTGTGCTTGTACTTCGAGGATCAGGTTAGTCTTAGACTTTTGCCAGTACAAAGCTTCAATCAGCAGGAAGATTTTGCAGATTCTAGGCTAATGGTTGACTAACGCCTTTTTCAACAGCTAGATTTATCTTCTTCCTTTTTTTCTCTGAAAGATTGACCAGATTTATCTTCAAGGGGCATCAAATTTGTCTTACGAAATCTTTAATTTTCTCAGTCTCCATCCATACCTCACTACCCCGTATACCTATCTCCAACAGCTAATCTAGAGAGACTTCGCTTTCTCTTGGCAAAATCCCTGCAAGCCACATATATGTCACTGGACCATTTTAAGATGCAGAGAGAAATCTTAGTGGAATTTTCCATTGGGTCCAAATTCATCAAATAGATACAGCTAGCCATAGCATAACTATAGATGATGATCCCAAGCGTGTTTTAAAAGGGGTTGCTAACGGATAATAGGTATCTCACTGATGATGGGTCATTTTCTTGGAGATCCTAGCTATTGTCTTCAAAATGAGGATTTGTTGTATACTTCGAATATACCTTTCTTTTTAAAGTTTTATGTACAGATTGGTTAACGAGGAAGCCGATTCCCTCATGAGACAAGGAATTGCCCCATTAACATCATTTGATTGGCAACACTTTGCCTCTGTTTCATTTATCTCCCTGCAATATATATGATTTCAATAAATAAATAAACCCACTTATAATACAGCATACAAAATAACTATGAACTAACTGCTTCTGAAAATGTAAAACAGAATCAAGTGAAGACTACGCAAACTAAAAATGGCATTCTGCCAATAGAAGTTTCTGGTGAACTCAGCACATGGAATTGCATTAGGACACTTGAACAATCCAAATAACCAAGTAACTGTCCATTTGGTGTTCTTGTACTACATAGGAAAAATTACAAATCAGGCAATTATAACAAGCTGATTAACTCAAAAGATGTGTGAATTAGATTAACCTTTAAACAGAAAGAGTCCTACTATCAATTAAACTCATTCATTTTCCACGACCCACCTTGTATTGCTTATGAATCTAAAGCATACTCCCGTCAGATGATTAACCATTTTATTTTAGGCATGTAAAATGGACTGCCAAGGTCCAGGTTGCAGATTTTAGGAGGACAATGTCATTTCCACCAGTTGGCTGGTAAAGCTAAGTAAACCAAGTGGACAGTCCTGTTTGGTGATATCAACTATCCATCTGCAAAAGTATCCTAAGCACTGGATGTTTGATGCTTCCCTGAAGCCAACTATTTTATTTCTTTGTTTATTTATTTTTTGAGATGTGAAGGCAACTAATTATTATAATGAAACTGGTAACCATTACCTCAGAGAGCTGATAGTTGAACACAAAATTCAAGTCTGTCTATCACTATTACTTGAAGGAACAGAGACTGAAGTAGCTGGCAGTGGCCGCCTCACAAATGGATGGTCCAACAGCTTAGAAGCTGAAGGTCTATCATCTGGTTCAACTTGCAGGCATTGGTGAATGAAATCCCGTGCATCCTTTGAAAGAGAATTTGGAATGGGTGGCGGTACACCCTGACCGATCTTAAATAATGCCTGTGTCTGTGACACAAGAAACAACCATCATGTCCACCTTCCAACATTGTAAATATACTATCACCAAAAAGAAAAGCATTGTAAATAATCATGACGCCCCAACACACCGCGAACATTATTGGAGAACAAAAAAACCTAGCACTGAGTACTCACTAACATCATCAGTAGGCAAAAGAAGCCAACTACAAACCAAACAATGGGTATCTGCTCGAAAAATCTTTGATGGAAGAACTAAATCAATTTAAAAACATTGCGAAACTAAACATTAGATGAGCAACAAATTTGAAGAATCAATAACAAAACCACACATTCCAGTACTAACACAAACAATCTGTTGTTGACAATAAGAATAGAAAATAGGAGACGAGAAGAGAGTTTGTTGTGTCTTTTTTAATCAAGGAGAGACCCTACCATTTATATTTATAGAGAAAAGGGAATACAAATATGGAAGATAAAATAAAAGAGGAAAACCCTAAAATTGGTAAGTACAATTTTGGTAAGCACCAATCAAGGAAAAGACTAAATTGGAAAATACAATAATAGTAACTGATAAATTAAATAAACTGCTAAATATATCTCAACATCTGTACTTGAGAATAATGACAATCCATCAAGTTAGAATGTTGTCCCATCCCTACTACCAGGAAAACATCCAATAGCATGCAAAACTGAGAAGACAAATCATAAAGCATGCCAATGTGATAATGGTGATTGCACCAGCTATAGAAATAAATTTATTTTTCCAAACATCAAATCCATGATTTGAAATTACAGAAGCTACAATTATCCATTCACCACAAATGTTTCTTCAGTAGATAGATTGAGTATTGAAGGACAATGTCAGTCTTTAGGGATCACAGAACAATGACAAGGATACTTTTTCAAGTCCCACTGCTTTGATTTTTTTTTTTTTTTTTTTCAAATATTACTTCTGAAATCGTAATGTGATTCAAACAGAAGAACTTCAAGGTTGCACAGATATGGTTAACTAGCAAACCTTAGCACATCAATCTCACAGAAGACTGAAATGACAAATGATATGATATCTGCTTGTCAATTTCCAGATTCATCATCTTTTTTCTTTCCTCTATCTTCTTTTCTTTTCTGTTTTGAGAGAGAATCATTTTACTTTTAATTTTAAGAATTAACCGATTTCATAAGAGCAACAACAAACAGATGTAAAATAGATGGTGGGTTCACAAAGCTAATAGACTGAAGAAGAATGAAGTGTGTCTCACTCCCTGCGATTATCAAGGTTCCCTCTTTCAGCTCCTGACTTTGCTAAATCATTTGCCACTTTATTAAACTCCTTTGCAATTAGGCTGAACTGTGCATCAAAGTTAGAGGCCAGCTGCTTATTTCCTTTATGAAGAGGTTCACAGGATAAGATTTCAAACGAAGTTAAACCCAGCTGCTTATCTCCTTTATGAAGAGATTCACAGGATAAGATGTCACACACGTCATCCATGTGGAGGATTATTTTGGCTGTGTGCTCATGAGGACCATGACGTTAGGAGATGACCTTAATCCCTAGATTGGTGTACTTGATTATCTTAAATCCCTCCATTGGAATAATTTGTGTGGGCTGGGGTAGTACTATTGTTTGGTTAAATCCCTCGATTGGTACAATTTGTGTGGGGTGGGGGGGGGTATAATTTTGAGAATATGGACTGGCCACATTGTTTGGTTAGACCATGTCTCTCGGTGTACTTGATTATCTTAAATCCCTCCCTTAGTATAATTTTGTGTGGGGTGGGGGTAGTAGTATTCTTTGGTTAAATCTCTCAATTGGTATAATTTGTGTGTGTGGGAGGGGGGTGTTGGGTTATAATTTTGAGAATATGGACTGAGCACATTGTTCAATTGGTATAATTTGTGTGGGGTGGGGTGGGTTATAATTTTGAGAATATGGATTGGCCACAGCCACATTGTTCAATTGGTATAATTTGTGTGGGGTGGGTGGGTTATAATTTTGAGAATATGGACTGGCCACATTGTTCAATTGGTATAATTTGTGTGGGGTGGGGGCCACTCTCTCTCTCTCTCTCTCTCTCTCTCTCTCTCTCTCTCTCTCTCTCTCTAACAATTCACCCGGGCTTCACACTATGTTTCTCCATCCAAATGGATAATATTAATGGCTGTACAGACATGGGTCCCAACTATGCATGGAATCTGGGCTTTTCACTATGCTTCTCCATCCAAATGGTTAAAGTAAATGGCTGTACAGACATGGTCCCAACTATGCATGGAACCTGAAGGACCATAGCTGCCAATTTAGATGACTTTGGGTGATTTTTATTTCTTGGTTCAGCAATGTTTAGAGGATAAGGAGTCTTGCTATAGAGACTAGATTCATCAAAGAAATCAATCCATCAGTAGCATCTCTCAATAGGATAATGAAAAGCAGGCTAACTTGCTCATTTAGGAATCGGGTTACTCATGAAGGCCTTTTTTCTTTTCTGGGGGGTGTGTGTGTGGAGGGTGGTGGTTCTATCAATAAATTATCAGCATATCCCAAAATTAAAAAGAAACCTAAAGCACAGCTGGCAACTGCTTACAATGCAACCAAAAAGATTGCAACATCAAAAGGAGAGCGGAAAAAAACTAACTGCAAGCAGTAAGGCCTTGGGAACAAAAAACAATGATGTATTACACCTCAAAATAATAAATAATAATAATAATAATAATAACAGCAACAAAACTGAACATAGTGCAAAGAAGATCTACTTATATCTAGTTTTTGTAAATCTCTAAAAAAGTTATTCAAACTGTTATTACTTCTGATCAATGTGAGATATCTCAAACTAAATGCAATACGTTGAAAAAAGACTCTTTCTTGCAACAAAGCGCAGAACATTCCTCAAATTAGCAGCCATGTTCATTAAGAAATGTAAGGCAGAGTCCAAGAAATTGGCTCCACTATACCTACCCATTCCAAATGAGAGTACGGAACCTGACATGTCAACATCTCTAAGACAGTGCAACCAAGGCTCCATATATCAGCTGCAAGTCCATATGTCTTGCGAGGATTGACAACCTGTGAGAAGTTCACAAGTGACTAATTATGGAGAAGGGAAACTATTACAATATTACAATTCACGAGGGACGAAAAAATAGAAAAAGAACATGCATTATGCGTCAATCTTAATGTAAAAATGATGCTATTCACAGAAATTGACTTTTCCAGATAAAAGAAACCTCTCAAAGCTAAAATTTGTGAAGGCCAAGAATTGACCTAAACTAGAACATGAAGTATATAACAGTCATTATTGTAGTTTAAAGGTTGTGTATTTGAGTCCCATGGGTGTCAGATAGGCAGTCAGCCCATAAAAAGCAATTTGCCAAATCTAAATATAAATGCCAACCCTAGATTGATGGAATAAATGGCTAAATTATGATGATGATGATAATTCGCATCAATGAAAAGAGTGCATTCCATCAATGGAAGCTAGGTATGGGTTGGAAGATAGCAATGGATGGGGGTTAAGCGACAACGTTGAGAAATTTGGTCCAAGATTGTTTAAGGCTTGGTGGAGGCAGAGTCAGGATAGATCAATGATGGGTAGGATGTTAAGGGGGGACATATTAGGTGGTTGGTTGGTAGAGGAGACAAGACCTTTTTCTAGAAGGACCTTTGGATGGGTGATCGACCTTTGAGAGAGGTGTTCCCTAGACTTTTTCGAATCTCTAGGAACAAGAGCGCCCTAGTACAGAACTGTTATAGGATTGAGGGTAATCACATCTCTTGGGTTCTCGATTTTAGGCATGAGCTATGATCTTTCGAGACTGGAAGTAGGTAGACCTGTTAGCTTGATTGAGGGGACGAGGATGAACTTGTTTGGACAGGGGATTCATCGGGTATTCACTCGGTTAAGTCGATGGTGGAGTTATTCATTCAACAACAGCATAATTCGGACTCTACCTCAGGCTTAGCTTGGAATGGCCTAACTCCCCCTAGGGTTCATACTTTTGTGTGGTGTACAATAAAGGGCAAGATCCTTACTAGAATGAACCTTAGAAGAAGAGGCTTATTGAGGACAGAAGAGAATCTTGTTGCCCCCTATGTGGTCACCTAGAGGAAAATGTCGATCATCTATTTGTCACTTGCCCTTTTGCCAGGTACCTGTGGTCAAATTTTGTGAAGATATTTGATATCAAAAGTCTTTCAAAGTACTTGTGTAAGGGTAGTGGAATCGTGGTCTTTGTCGAGACTTAGACCTAGGATGAAGGTAGCTTGGAACATGGTTCCAACGGCGTGGACCTTGTGGAAAGAGAGAAACTCTAGAATCTTTGAAGGAAAAATCTTGTGAGGTCAATAAACTCTTTCAGAGGGCTAGTGGAGTTTATGTGAATGGCTTCTTTCGGGGAAGGAATTCAAGGGGCTCAAACCTATGGGTTTATTGTTGTCATGGGAGGGTTGCATGAGTGGCGTCAGTAGGGCGTGAAGCCAAGTGGTTCTTGGGATCCTTAGGGAGAATTAGGAAATTCAATGTTGAGGGAGCGTCTCAGGGAAAGCTGGGGTCCAGCAGGAATAGGTGGGGTGTTTAAGGACAACAGGGGTAAGACGTCAATGGTCTTTACGGAATCGGTAGGGTTGAGAAACTCACATGAGGTGGAACTCCTTAGTATCAGGAAGGCATGGACCATTCAGAATGTCTGCAGATGAGGTTCGTTGGTAATTGAGAGGGACTCAACAAATGCAATCAAATGGGCAGGAACAATCCCAATCTCAAATAACAGTCCCATACCAAGGATCTCACTAGATGAATAGTAGGACAGGAATAAAACAAAGCAGAAATTAAAAAAAAAAAACTACCTTTCTGAAAGAGAGAATGAATTTTTTATTAAATGCAATAAAAGGCACAGAAAAAAGAAAAACTGGCCCAGCAAGAAATTGGACTATAAGTAAATAATGTAAAAATCTGGCGAACTGAATTTCACCTTTCATTAAGTACTATATATAATACACATAACCAAACTTTGCTACACAAGAAAGGAGTCACTTAGGACTCTACAACCGTCATACACAAGGAGTCCTCTTAGGACTCTATTGACTTGATACAAACAAAGTAGGTGTCTGTCCCCTAACAAATAAGTTCCAACTCAAACATCCAGAAGGGCACAAAAATCAGAAACTGATTTCCAACTTCCATTAAATTGCAGAACTGAAACCCCAACAAAGGGTTTAGTGACCAATGTCTGTTGGACTATGTTCAATTGATCTTGCAGAGTATGGTCTCCATGGGCAATGCTTTGTCTTCAAAAATTCTTCTATTCTGCTTCAACCAAACAAACCAAGCGATGGCCCAAGATACCATTTTCCAAAGTACTTGGCCTCTCTTCAGGATACAAAAAGAACCCCAACCTAAAATGTGAGCACAGAAAGGAAGCAAAAACAACTATGCAAGAAATTGATGCCAAACAGGGAGAATGAATGGACAATGGATGAAAAGATGATCCTCTGATTCTTCAATCCTCCAAGAGAGAGCGCAAACATTGAGATTCACAAACAGCTGGATTTGAGGTTATCGGTAGTCAATTTTATTCAAGAAGGCTGCCCTTCAAAAACTGTTTTGATGGGACCAAGGCTTCCAAATGGGTTTGAAATGGAAGAAAGATAAAGAGTTGGATCTAATCAATGAGAATAAAGATTTGCATGAGTAAAATCCATAGGCTTCCTTTTCCCAAGCCTCTTATCCTCACTACACCCATAGATGGATGAAACCCCCCAAAAAAAGGAATAGAACTTCTAGATCAGGAATTTCATGATCCATCAATTCCTTTGAAAAGAAAAGGCACATACGATCTGCCCCCAGATTCCACCACCTCAGAAAAACCCCCATAAACATCCAACACATTGATCCACCAAACAGTCAATCATGGACAACTAACACTCTCAAGCAAATCAGTGACTAGGTCCCAAGAACAACAATATAGGTCACATCAACATGAGCACACATGGCTAGAAGAAGAAAGAGAAAGCACATCCCAAAGTTCCTTTTTTTCCGATACTCCCGTTTCATACAGAAATTGTGAGTGGTTAGCAAAGAGTTGTGATTACACTCGACATGGATGAGATATTGGAATTGTCTGAAGGCAAACTAGTAAATGTTTTGGTGAAGAAAGTACGACGTATGACCATCTCATCCCCGTGGAGAGGGGATCTGAGAGATGAAAGGGATTCCCTTTCATTAGGAAACAAGTTCTGCTATCAAAATACTTGACTAGAGAAGGTTCAACCGCAAGAAGATGAGGGTTAGCAACACTCGGTTTTGGCCTGGGGTGGTAAACCAAGAAGGTTTTCTTCAAATGTGAATAATAAGATATCATCGCTTGATTGGTTCTAGGATGGGAAACTCACATGGGCAATAACTTAAGTGTGAATTGGAGAGGATCTTTATTATGGAAGGATGCCTTCATTGTGATGGCTAGAAACAGTGGTCATAGTTGATGTAGTCTGTACCAACCATTTCTAACCTTTGTTGGTAATATCTTTAAGCTGACGGTTTTCATGTGTATGAGAAGGGATGCAAACATATGGAAAGGGATACATTCACGACCCAAATCGCTTGATAGATAGAAGAATGATAGATCATCCATAAACTAACTTTATAAGTAGAATGGACTGGTCCAGCCAACTCCAAACGAAAGGATTTTTTTTTGTTGAAAGATAATTTCATTAAAAGAAAAAGGAATATACATGAAGAATCAAAACTAAGGCTAGAAGAAGCCTACCAAACCACACCCCCCCCCACCCACCCAACCCAACCCAACATTAAAAGAAGTTATGAACAACTTCTATGACTAGAGACAACCCCTGTCGAGCCATTTCGTATGCTACGGAATTAGCCGATCGAGGAACTCAAGCAACCTTAAACTGAAAGGAAGCAATAATATGCCGGATCCTCTCAATTTTGTCCAAGAAAATCCACGGACATTGGGAACCCAAAGCCCACCCGACAACTACCTGATGATCACCTTCTACAATGCTCCCATAAACTCCCAACTCCTCCAATTCCAAAATGCCTCGCCATAAGGTAAACAATTCCACATCTATTACTGAACCATTAGGAATTGGACCTGCAAAAGAAAGCAGTGTAGACCCTAAATCATTGCGGATGATCCGTCCATAATCTGCCAATCCAATATTTCGCACAAACTTCCATCAAAATTTAACTTAAGAAGGCCGCTAGCAGGAGGAGTCCATGAAACTTGTGGTCGAGGCTCCAAAAACTGTGAAACCAAATCTACAGAAGCCCAACCTGCAAAGATCTGAAACGAGAAGAAATTTGAGGGGGGGAAAGCTACGAAAATGGGAGGAGATAAAAAAAGAGCAAAAAACAAATTTGAAATTTGAACTTTGGGGGATAAACAAAGTTCAATCACACATGTAGTTGAATTTATATTGCCTTTTTTGGCTCTTGAGGCCTGTAAAACCTTCTCTGTTATATTTTCATTAAAGAAGATTTGGGCTTCCTCCTCTCAAACACTTGGAAAATTTTGGAGGAAAAATATAAAAACAATTTGGGACTTGAAGCTCAAAGATCTTTGGTGTGGTTTGGCATTCACACAAAAAGACAAGATTCATACTGTTGACTAGGCTTTTTACCCCATCAACACTTCCATATGCAAGTCTTGTGCAGGGCTTGTTACCATAATAATACTCACAAGGAAGTGTAACTTGGAGTACATACCCACCATTAGTATGTCATTATCATTCTATAGTATAGGGAATTATCCTAATGGACACTTAGGATTTGAATATTAACACTTTGCTTCATCCTTCAAGTGTGGATAAAGCCATCAAGACACTAACAAAGAAATTTGTGTCAGAGATAGTTGTACATTGAGATTTTCTCAGAAAGTTGTATCAATTGAGAGGAAAACCGTGGCTAGCTGTGTATAATTAGGAGATAATTTTGGATTTGTATCATGGAGTCAGAAGAGTGATTGAGAGTAATTAGGGCGGTGATAAGAGTAATTAGGAGTGATTTCAGCTAAAATGTATATTTATATGTAAATCCATTGTGTATTTCAATGAGAAATTGAGGGCAAACCTAGCCCTCTCATTGATGTAGAAGCACCGCTTGCAACTAGGCAGGAAGAGGTAGATAGTATGTAACTTGACAGAGGTAGGAGATAAACAAACCAAATAATCTTATTCTTCAATTCATAATTCGTATGACGAATGTCCCTCTACTTACAACCATGCTTTATGTAAGGAAAAAAAAAAAAAAATAGAAGAGGACTCCTAAACAAACTAAGAAACTTATTAATTATTCTAAAACGAAAATAAGAATTTCTAAGCTTATCTTATAGTCCTAAACTAACAAGGAAAGCCACCGACCTGACTTTATTGCTTAACAAGAATTCTAAAATAATGCGAAAATACAAAAATAATAAATATTAAAATTGGGCCTACGAGCTGCATGTCCTACATCATTCCCCCAGTCTTGAAAAGAACTCGTCCTCGAGTTGAAATCAACAAAAGCATAAGGCACCAAACAAAGATGAAGACCAAGTCCAAATATGCGAATCACGAAGCGTGGAACTGCACAATCTTCAAGGCACGGACGATGAGAGAGTTCCTTCTATGAGACAATGAAGCCAAGGACCGCAATCAGTCTCAAGCATGGATGAAGCAAGCTGATGGCGAAGGGGTCTTCATATGGCACTGGAGTAAGCACACAGTCTTGATGCTCGATCGGACGAGGCTCCAATAAGAGGATACAAAGTGAGCATGATACGGTACGGAGAACCATAGATGAATCCTGAAGAACTGTAATGGGCTCGGGTTGGGGTATAGGAGAGGGTTGGGTAATTGATGGTGGTAGTGGAGGAGGTGGTGGTATAGGTGGTAGTGGAGAGGGATCGACACACGTCGGTTGCATCGACTGTGGTGCCGGCAACACAACTGGCTCTTTCTCCAACACAGTCAATGGTTATGGGGTCACGACCTCTGCATGAGTATGCATGAACTCTGAGTCTGGCTCCGGGGCAGTAGACACGAACTTCGATGGTGACTCTAGAGAAGTTGGCACACATCGCGAGGAAGCGGGCACGCATTTCGAGGGTTTGTTCACTTTGTAGTGGCTGTGTATTTTCGGCCAAGCAATAGTTCTCTAAATTCTTGGAAAAATTCGTGAAATTCAAATCGCATGTCAGAGCTAACTTCAAAGATAAACTTGGATTTAAATTCATTGAACTCAGAGTCGTTAAGAGATTGACCACCATTGTTGTTGGATGTTATCGGGTCGACTTGATGCAGGTAATCAAATCAGGGTGCCACATAATCCAAGACATGACAAGTGGAGTGGAGTGGAGAAAAGGTTTAATGGATGGGTGAGGTGGGACCCAATGGAAAGACATGGAGAGAGGTTTGGTCAAAGGAGTCCAATAGGTGGGTCCTACTAAAATTCATAGAAAAGTAAAGAAAGAAGAGAGGGAAACTCGTGGGTTATTAAATGGGTTTAAGTGAAACAGGAAAAGAAAAGGCACATGTGCAACTCCCTCAAGTCTCTCACACGTGTAAAGGTAAAACTTAAAGGGTTGCTTGCGGCACGTGGGAAATAAGTTTATCTTAGGGCTACACTTAGGTAAAAGGATACGAATGGAGTTTTGGAGTTTTAGAAGAACAACGAAAGAGGGTGTAATGGCGGCGGAAGGAGGAAGGGGAAGAAGAGGAATAGCAGAGAAGACGACGAGATGGGCGAAAGGCGAGCGGCGGAAACAGAGAAAGGAGGGAAGGAAAGATGGAAGAGGGAAGAAAGAGATGAAAAAAAAAAACCCTGGGTGGCAACGATGGAGTCGAGGCGGAAACAAAGGAGGCTCGGAGAGGGTGTATATCGAGGTTAAGCAAGGCAGATGGGTATCGTCTACCTTTTTTCTTATTTTTTTTTTCAATGGGAGGGGCATAAGATGGTAGGGGAAGAGGGTTAAGAGGAAAGGCTGACAGTGAAGGGTCTGCGTAGCATGGATGGTAGATCTGGGCAGTTCCTTCGGCAACTCAGATGTGCAGAGGAGGCGAGATGGGCGATGGAGACACCGCAGGTAAGATGACTTCAAAAACCCTCTTCTTCTTTTTTCAATACGAATCGAGACCTAGATCGTCCCTAATAATGCAGGGGTTGTCTTCGAACAAGGTCGTCTCTGTATAACAGAGATACAGAGAACTTGGCTCTGAACTAATTGATGTAGAAGCACCGCCTACAACTAGGCAGGAAGAGATAGATTGTCTGCAACTTGGCAGAGGTAGGAGATAAACAAACCAAATCATCTTATTTTTCAATTCATAATTTGTATGAGGGATGTCCCTCTACTTACAACCATGCTTTATATAAGAAAACAAAGAAATAAAAACAGAAGAGGACCCCTAAACAAACTAGGAAACTTCTTAATTATTTTAAAACGAAAATAATAACTTCTAAGCTTATCTTATAGTCCTAAACTAACAAGGAAAGCCACCGACCTGGCTTTCTTGCGTAACAAGAATTCTAAAATAATGCGAAAATACAAAAATAATAAATACTAAAATTGGGTCTATGAGCTGCGTGTCCTACACCTCTCATCCATCCCAGAGTTCCCCTCCCTAGGAACCCAGAAAACCGAAAAAGGACACTCCGAGAGTACCAAATCTTCTCAATTTTGTCCGTAAATTTCTATGGGCAAATGGACGCAAAGCCTAGCTCAGAACCCCCTAAAAGACACCTCAATCAAAGAGCATGTAATTCAACTTTTGTCACACCCCGACCCTCGAGACATGTGACCATTTTTTTTTAAAGTCCCATTCACACATCAAACCCACTCACACGTGGAAAACACACACCTAGTAGTCTCCACAATCTATAAGTCTCCTCGGAGTTCGGGAATTCTATCGAAATTTCGGCAGTCTCCCCAGAACATGGGACTTTAGGGACCTTTCCCCGGTCAGATCATTAGTCTAGGTTTATCAACCAGTCCCATTCATGAACACAATCATATTCTATTTCATCTTCTATTTGTTCTATTCAATCACTTCCCATACCATATATCGATGGTCTCATAATACTACTAGTCCAAGTGTACACTCCACCTTAATTACAACCCATAAAAGTCAGTCTTAAACATTACAACTATAGAATAATAGAATGAAGAAAAGAGAATATGGAGAATGGAGAAGAATTCTCTGATTGTTGTATTGATTGTGTATAAACTGAAAGAGGTACATGTATAAATAATAAAAGGAGAGCCAATCATGGTGGCTTAAAAAGGAAAAGAATAAAGGAATGATTATTTACAATAAATCATACAACTAATAAGATGTCTTTCCAATATAAGATGATTCGAGTGCGATACTTGGACACCTCCGGACCTCAAAAAAAAAAAAAGATGATGATTTGTGCCAATTTTCATATTAATGTTCGGATTCTATAACAGATTGTGGAATTCAAAAATTGAAATTTGTGTCAATATGGGATGTGATCATCAGATCTCCAAAAGGTGACTAAACATCCGAAACTTCTAGATTGTCGAGGGTACAAAGATGAAGCTAGAAGCAAGGTGTTTGGGTGTGATGAGTTCGTTGTTATCCATTAGGACTTGACCCCGATACAGAAGTAATTAGCACCTGTCTAAGTTTGGCAAGGATTAAAACTCTGGTTGTGCCACTGCATGCATGGGCCCCCAAGCATTTGTCCAGCTACAGGGAATGATCAATGGGGACAATTCTAGGGGTGGATGAGGTGCAGAAAGATGAAGGTAAATTCTCTAAGAAGAAGGTGCTGCATGAAAGTCCAAGAAAATTCCCTATTGGATTTGGGGGTGAAAGGAGTTAGCTTGGTATAAAGGTGATGGTGGGGAGATAAGGTGGAATGAATTTAATCGTCAAGAGGAAGAGGCAAGGAGGTGTTTTGTGCTACAACTTTGAGGATAAGCGTTGAGGACTTGAAGGCAGCATGTGATGGGAATTCCAGGATCCTGAAATAAATGAAGACAATGAGCATACTGGATTCAGAAATTTGACTACTCAAATAGTTCCCTATCACAAGGAGATTTAGGAAGATTTCTACATTTTCTTATAGTTCTCCCTCCTCTCTTCTGCATGCAGTTCAACATGTAAATAATGCACACAACGCAGAACAGCACAAAGGATGACTTTAACTAGAAATATTACATTATAAACTACCAATTTGGAGTCATGGGTTCTTAGCAACCCACAGATGGCTTATTCAATCATCACATTGAGACCACAGACTATCTGAACCAACTTTTTAGTGCTAGAGATGATAATATCCAAATGTTCAAAATGATTGACATTCAACACTAGCAATACTGTAGAAGAAGAGAATATGCAAACCTCAGGAGCCATCCAATATGCGCTGCCCTTGCATGATTTCAACACATTTAATTTGCTTGTCTGGAAAGGTACACAGCTAGAAACATAAGACAAAGGTAATTCTAACTAAACTAATAACAATAAGAAGCAGGCAAAAAAACATACCTCCTTTGCCAATCCAAAATCTGCGAGTTTCACGGATCCACTTGCATCCACCAATATATTGGTACATTTGATATCTCTTGAAGACCAGAAAACAGAGACAATTTAATCAATGCAAATGAATGAGCTCCAATTTGACATACAAAGTAATGTGAAGAACACATCGAACTTGCAACATTCTCATAGAAAAGCTTAACAGACTTAACAGAATCATCTAGATATAAATAGAAAATTATTTCTCAAAAAAGAATGAAGTTTATTGAAATCATGTGCTTCGGACATGCACCAAGATAGTGATTTTAGGGGCATCCCTGTAAAGGCATACATTGTGCATTATGCCAATTTTGACACAAACCAAGAGTGCACTTAGATTATTTCTCCCCCCCCCCTATGGATGTTGACAGAAGGAGTTTGCTCAACTCATTATTCATGGGTGATTTTTCTTCTGCATTACTACTGCTCCTCCTACTACTATATGTGACAGTTGCATTTTCCCCTAAACCACTAAAAAGCAAAAAAGAAAATTGACAATAATCTTACTTCTACTACTGGTTTCAAGGTTGACTCATCTCGGTTATATACTGGGTTACTAAGTAGGGTCATACTGGGTGGAACCAAGTTTTGTCCTAACTAGGCCAAACTTTTGGGTAAACTTGACAACTCTGGTCTCATTATATTTTTGTCAGCCAACTTAAGTGAAGATTGAATCACTAGATTGAATAGATTATGACTTTGTACAAAAGACTTGGTTGTTATTCTATTACTATTGAAGGAGCTGTAAATTATGCGTTTACCATGTCAAAATTCTACCACAAGGGTAACTATGATGTATATTTGTAGAGATTTTAGAATTCCTTAAATTTGGAAAATCATCTGCTGAAACTAAGGTAAGATTCTTCCTATTTGTTGCTGTAATCAGCCAGGAAATCCTACTATTTGTATCTCATATTGATCATGACCTCAATGGACTATAGAAAATTTCCTTCTTCATATTTCATTTCAAATTCAAAGACTACAACTTAGTATGCAGAGAAAATTGCCCAGCTGTGATTATCAGATCGACTGACAAACTTCAAATCCCAGATTGACTTCCCTACTCATCTTTTTGGTCATTTTTCCCTGATTTTATCAGTGTTACAAGTAGTCAACCTTTTTTTCCCAGTCTTTCAAGCCAGGGAAAAACATGCAGACACTTCTCATCTTAACTATTCATCTTTTTCTCGTTTCTGAATTTGATTGTGGGACCCTACCAAACAAGTGAGTTTTTTGCTTCTCTATCCATCTCTTGGATCTTTCCTGTGATCAAAGCCTCTTTGGGGACCATCATTGAGCAATCTTTCCTGCTGCCAAGGATGCCTGCACCCTGTTTTTACAATGATATTTATCTGCAAGTTAAGATTTTCCTCAGATTTGGCTATTAATCTATTATACGTAACTTGCACCTGTCTACATTAACTTTGTGGCTCTATTTGTCTTTGCATATTGGTTTGCACCTTTCCTCCTTGTTTCTTCTTGAAAAGCTAACAAGATTACTTTATTAAAAAAGAGAAAAGTATAAAAAGAAAGTGACCAAGATGGACACAAAGAGACGGAAGAAAATAAGAAAGAAAAGAAAAGGGAGAAGGTTAAAAAACAATCAGATATGCAATCAAGATAGAGAAAAATCTAAAACCAAGTCGATCTAGACATTGTTGTTAAAATCTTACGATACACAATTCGTATCTTACGATTTATATGATATGATAAAAGGAATGATTCGTATCTATTAACAAATCTTATGATTCCTATAAATAATAGAATTATGGGGTTATTTAGAATGTGAAAGTATAAAATCTCTTGTTTTGATAGTTTTTAAGATTCAAGTCATTGCGCATTTAAGACCTTCGGATTTTTAGGAGTTTTTTAGTTCATTATTAACTTTTCACAGTGTACTTGGATTACATATTGTCTTATACTTTTGGGAGTGGGAACATTGAAATTTAATCTTCAATGAACTAATTATATAATATTCACTTGATAATGAAATAAAGTTAGAGAATTATTCACATTATTACCTTTTAGATTGTAGTACCCCGCCCCGGGGGGGGCCTGTGCCTAAGCCAAATAGCGCCACAACAGAGAGAGAAAATCGCCAGGCATGGGGATTAACACCTAGGGGTGTGTGCAGTAGTCCCACATCGCCTGGTGAGAAGGATTTCTCATGGTATATAAGTAGAAGGCTTCATCCTTCCTAGCACAAGGCCTTTTAGGGTGTCTCCTTGGGTGAGACCTCCAAAAACAAAGGCGTGCAGACTCAGGTGTGGCCCAAAGCGGACAATATTGTGCTGGTTGGACTAGTCTTGAAGGGGGTGGATTGTAATACCCTTTGTTTGTATAGGCGTTGATGGGAGAGAAAAGTAGCCAGGTTGGGAGCTACTTGTCCCACATTGCTAGTTATGTTAAAAATTCTCTGACATATAAGTGGTAGTCTTCCTCCTCCTAGCATG
Source organism: Chimonanthus salicifolius (assembly GCA_013350335.1). NCBI lineage: Eukaryota > Viridiplantae > Streptophyta > Magnoliopsida > Laurales > Calycanthaceae > Chimonanthus > Chimonanthus salicifolius. The sequence continues at coordinate 15,315,870 of CM023532.1, forward strand.
AGGTCTTCTGGGAGCAACAATGGGTTGACTCGCCAATTGAAAGCCGTGCGGGCCGTGTGTAAATCCCAAAGCGGACAATATCATGCTAGTGGGACGGGTCGTTACAAATGGTATTAGAGCATGATTCAACTCTCTGCCAGTGAGTGTGGGCGTGTTTATAGACAAAGCCGAGATTGTAATACCCTGCCCCAGAGGGGGTCTAAGTGGAGAGTGTGCCTATGGAGAAAAAGTCACATATTGCTAGTTGCGTTGGAAATTCTCTAGTATATAAGTGCTAGCCTTCCTCCTTTTAGCATGAGGCCTTTTGGGAGCAACAGTGAGTTGGCTCGCCAATTAAAAGATGTGAAGGCCGTGTGTAAGGACCAGAGCGAATAATATCATGCTAGCGGGATGGGTCGTTACAAATGGTATCAAAGAACGGCTCAACTCTCGGACTGAGGGTGTGGGCTGCTGCGTGTTAGACCAGCAGTAGAGCGAGAGGCGGCTCTGGTCTTAAGGGGGTTAGGTTATAGTACCCCGCCCTAGGGGGGCCTGTGCCTAAGCCAAATAGCGCCACAACAGAGAGAAAAAATCGCCAGGCATGGGGATTAGCGCCTAGGGGTGTGTGCAATAGTCCCACATCGCCTGGTGAGGAGGATTTCTCCTGGTATATAAGTTGGAGGCTTCCTCCTTCCTAGCACAAGGCCTTTTGGGGTGTCACCTTGGTGGGACCTCCAAAAACTAAGCCTTGCAGACCTGGGTGCGGGTCCAAAGTGGACAATATTGTGCTAGATGGACTGGGGGCATTATATAGATATATTTTACATTACTTCATATATTGAATATTTTTTAGGAAAAACACTTATGAATCTTACGATTCTACGGTTTACGATACACGATTTCCAGTTCAAAATGTATAATGATTTTACAATACGATTCGATTTTCACAACACTAGATCTAAAAATACCCTAATTCACCAAAAAACTGGCCAAACCATTTGCTGATCTGTGGACAACAAAGGAAATGTCCAGATAAGTGGATAAATCTCTAATCACTCTAAAGGGGCCATAAGTTTCCACATAAGCTTCTTCCTACCTTGAGCCCATCCTTAAAGCTACTTTGATGGCTAACAATTCAGCTTCATTCGAGTCTTTGACACCCATTGGACTGAGAAGAAAGCAACTACCTTGCCTTCTGAATTATGAAGAATTCCACCAATCCTCAATGGCTCAGCTTGCTTCTAGCTACTCCATCCACATTAAGTTCACCACCCCCGGAATAGGGTGCTTCTATCTTTCCTTGATCTTATCTTTTTTTCTTCTATCCTTAAAACATATTTCTAACCTGTAAATATTTTCATCAAATATATTTCTCACAATCAGTTACAATCTATTTGTCACAAGTTGGGTATGACAATTCAGTCTATGGAAAAAATCATGAGAAATTTCCTTTGGGGCAAAAAAGATGATCGGAAAAAATATCACCTAGTGAACTGGCAGCAAGTTTGTCTTCCCATTAGTGCGGGTGGTCTTGGTGTGCGATCCATCAAAGAGGTTAATGTTGCTCTTCTATCCAAATGGCTTTGGCGATTAGGCACTGAGGGTAAATTTCCTAGGAAGACATTACTGATACAGAAATACAGAGTGGGAAACCTTGGTCGGGAGATCAATCCTTCCCCTCGCAGGGCTTCTGGCATGTGGAGAGCCACTGCTGCGTGTGTTGACAAATTTAAAGATGGGATCAAATTTAAGGTGGAGCGTGGCAACAGAATTAAGTTTTGGACTGACTCCTGGTGTGACAATTCTACTTTGGCATCTTGTTTTCCGTCTCTTTACCGGCTACCTCAAATTCTGACTAGGGTCATTTCTGATTTCTACTCCATTCGCAGTGATCAAGTTGTTTAGGATATCTCCATACGGCGTAACCTTTCTGACGCCGAGATTGATGACTTCTCAGCTCTTCTTCATTTTATTTCTGCTTATCGGATCCAAACCTCCAACAAAGACTGTCTTGTTTGGTGGCCGGACACGAATGGTTGTTTTTCTGTCAAGTCATTCTTCAAGTGGAACAATCGGGTATCTACTTCTACCATCATCAACCCTGACATTTGGAAGTCAAAAGCCCCTCCCCGTGCAATTTGTTTCATGTCCAAGACAACTTGCAAAACCGTGGAAAAATCATTAGTGCTTGCCCCTTTTGCCTCCAAGCCTCCGAAGAGACGAATCACCTCCTCATGCATTGCCCATTCTCCTATGCAGTGTGGAGTTCTGTTTTGCAAAAGTTTGGTGTGGACTGGGTAATGCCTTCTACGGTTGCCAAGTTATCCTATGCTCGGGCATTGTTTTGGTCTGCCCAAAATGCTCCTCTTTGTGGCGCTTGACTTTTTTCGCCACTATGTGAAGTCTTCAATGGGAATGCAACAATAGAATTTATAAGGATCATGCAGAATCGTCTGATGTCGTTACTACAAGAGTTTTTGCCAAGAGTGCCTCATGGGCTTCTACTTTAGCGATTTCAGGAATATCTCTACTACTGATATCTTGCGTGCCTAGAAAGATTGTATCGACTTAGCATTGGTCCTTTTTGTGTTTCTTCCTGGTTTTATTCCTCTCCGTGAATGTTGTGGGGCTGCGGGTTGTTTTGTTTCCTTGTTTTTCCATTTTGCTCTTTGTATTTGCACCTCTGGTGCTCTTTCTTTTCTTAATATATTAACCATTAAAAAAAAAAAAAAAAACAAATTGGGTATGATGAAACTTACCAGTGTGAAGGGGGATGTTGAAATAGCTATAGGTTGTGTGTTTACTGTATCTGTATAGATTTTTGCATACTTGTGAACATCACATATATCTAAAGAAATTTTAGAATCCCTTAATTTTGGGAATCTAGTAGTTGAAATTAAGGCAGTATCGTTGTTGATTGTTGATGCAACTAGGGAGAAAATCTCTCCCCCGTTGGATTGCATATTGACTAGAAACCTCAATGGAAAACAGACATTTTTTAAATTCATACATTACAAGAATTACAACTTTGGACTTGGGTGAGTGGACAATGTCATGAATTATGCCATTATTGATTTTGGTACCTCACTTAGAAGCATTACATTTTCACTATGTATAAAAGCTTGATTTTGGTACTCCTATAATTTGTTAAGAAAGTTTTTAGTAGCTTTCTATTTCATTGTATACATCTATTTGGGTTCAATAGAAGTTAGGGAAAACTCCAACAAGAACCTGTAGCACAATTGGCTCAAGTGTTTGTGTTATAGCCAAGAGATAGTGGGTTCAAGTCCCATGGGCGTCAGATAGACAGTCGGTCCATGGAAAAAAATTGTTAAATTCAAATATAATAGATGACTTAGACGATGAAGATGATGAAAAGTTTGGGAAAATTCTAAAAATCTGCTTGAGTTTCCGCAAAATTCTAATAACAAAAAACACCTTGAGTCTTCAAAAGAATCTCAAATGCTCCCCTTGATTGTTAGCCAAGGGATGCCATACCCTTTTACTAGATGGAATTATGAAAAAAAAAATATATATGATTACTAATTCTCATAAAAAAATGAACAAATAATTCCATGGAGATAAGTACAAAAAATAAAGAAAATATGAGTTAGGACTGAGAAATGAAGGTTACGGATGACCAAGAAAAAATTTAAAATATAACCATGAGTTTTAGGAGGTCTATAAACCCTCTCATGAAAAAGTATGATTAAAAAAGAAAAATAATTGAGATTACTGCCCTATTAGAAGGTAATTGAGGGGTGGTAACTGAGAAATGAAAGACCAAGAAATATTTCTTTCCCTAAAATATAACAACATTCTTGTTATTTGTCTACAAAGGATAATTTTGTCATTTTAAACATTTTAATGTTGAGTAATGGTAATTAGGATGGTCATCCCTTGACTTTGTAGTTAAGGGCAGCATTTGAGACTCTCATGAAAGCTCATGTAGTTTTTTAATACTTTAAACACACAGGGTGATTTTAAGTATTGTAAGAAAATTCAATGTGCTTTTAATTTTTCCTAAAAGTTATTTCATATAAAAACTAAATCAATTTAGTTGATCAACTAATTTAGTCCGCTGGTGATCCAATGTAGCTAATTGAGTTTAGGTGGGCCCCACAGGTCCCCTGGACAATATCACACATATGCAACATCATGCAGGGGAACCTACCTTTATAAACTAGTGCGCCCCACCCCCCAACCCCCCACCCCCAACAACAAACAAGCTTGCACAAAGTTTGGTGAAAACTCCCCCATAAGCTCATCTGGGCCCACATGAATGGGTAGGTTTGAAAGGCTTGGCTCGTATATGGTGCCTATAAAATTTCATCTTGATTGGAGAAAAAAAAAAGCATATTTTTTAAGGCCCTCAAATTTCAACTTTATCTAAACAATGGAAATTCATTGGGTTTAATCAATGGGCTTTAAAAGCCAAATTGGGTACATGTGCAATTCATGGAGAGTAGGTGGGGTGGGGGTGGGAGAGAGTGGGGAGGGGGGAAATGGATCAATTGAATCCACTAAGGACCCCACAACCCAAAGTTTGCACCAAACTTAGGTGCAAACTCGTTTGCAAGTGGAACAAGAATCACCCACAAACTTCTTCACTTTTTCTTTTTCCTTTTTTTTTCTTTCTTTTTTTGCATTGGTAACTATAACTATATTACAAAGAGAAAGGAACCAGAAGTTGGACAACAGAAAAAGCAAAACACACAAAAAAAAAAAAGGAAAAACCGTCACCCCCTTAAACCCAACAAAACCAAAAATGCAAGGGCATTAGGATAATCCAAGAACTCTTTCCAAGCTCTCTACAAATCCAAAATGGAAAAATCCTAAGTTCGACTAGGGAAGATCACCCACAAACAAGTTTGCATGAAGTTTGGTGCTAACATTGGATAGTTCTCAATTATCATTTCAAAAAAAAAAAACATTGGATAGTGGGGCTCATAATGGATCAAATGGAATCATTCCCCCCTCACACCCACCAACCTCCTGTAAACTGTACATGTGCCCAATTTGACACCAATTTCACTTTTAAAGTCAAATGATCTAACCTGATGAACTTCCATTGTTAAATAAATGTGAAATTTTGATTAGCTCTAGGCGGAAGATTGCTTGGAATACAGTCCCAGCAGCCATCTTTTAGCCCATTAGGAAGGAACGGAACTCTAGGCTATTTGAAGGGAAGCCATCTGAGGTCAACAACATTTTTCAACAGGCGAAATGGAGGTTGAGCATGTGGTTATTGTCTGGTCAAGAATTTAACGGACTCCAACTTGACGATTTCCTAACATCGTGGGAGGGTTGTCTAAGTGGAGGTAGTAGTAAGATTAGACCTTTTGTTCCATGGTATCCTCCTCAACAAGGTGTGATGTTAATGTTGATGGAACAGCAAGCGGAAAACCTGGCCCAACATGAATAGAAGGTGACCTTAGGAACCATAGTGGCATTACTTCAGTGGTATTCACAGAGTCGGTCGAGGTTAGAGACTCTAATGAGGTGGAACTCCTCAACAATAGGAGAGCTTTGACTATCTGGAAAGACCACAGACATGAGTCATTAGTAATTGAAGGGAATTCGGCAAACGCAATTAAATGGGCAAAAGGGCTAAAGTGACCTCCTTGAAGAATGATTACCATAGCAAGAGAAATAAGGGTTCTTCGAGTTTGGATGTTTCCTTTATTAAAGTTATCCGAACAATAATGGCGTGGCAGATTTCTTTGCTAAAAATGGAATCAACAACTCAGTGTCTGGGGTGTTCTTTATTTGAGGATGGGGAACTTTGATTTGGTTATTTTGATGTAGTGCTATGGTGTATAGTTTTGCTTTCTCCTGGTCTAGCTCTTCTAGACCTTTTGCTGTTTTTTTGTTTCTGCCATTTCCACTTGTACTTTTTCCTTTTTAATGAAATTTTTAGTTACCTCTCAAAAAAAAGTGAAATTTTGATGACCTTAAAAAACATGGCTTCTCTTATCCAATCAAGACGGAATTTTAAGACACTATATACAAACCATGGCCTTTTAAACCCATCTATCCATGTAGACCTAAATGGGCCCATCAAGAAGTTTGCACCAAGTTGGATTGTGGGGCCCATAATGGATCAAATGGATCCATTTCCCCCCTCTCGAATTGCACTCACACCCAATTTGGCACCAATTTGACTTTTAAAGCCTATTGATTTTACCCAATGAATTTTCACCATAAGATAAATGTTTTAAGGGCCTTAAAAACAGAGCTTCTCTTATCCAATAAGACGAAATTTTATAAGCATTATATACAAGTCAAGACTTTTCAAACCCACTCGCCCATGATAACCCAAGTGGGCCATAAGAATTTTGCACCAAACTTAGTGCAAACTCGTTCCTCTAGTGCAAACAGTCAATGGGTGTCACTTAGGCCCACATGAATGGGTAGGTTTAAAAGGCCTTGGCGGATATATGGTGACTACAAAATTTCATCTTGATTGGATAAGAGAAGTCGTGTTTTTTGAGGCTCTCAAAATTTCACAATTATATAACGGTGGAAATTCATCATGTTAAATCAATGGGCTCTAAAAGTCAAATTGGTGTCAAACTGGGTACAGGGTGCAATTCACAAGAGATAGGTGAGTTTGAGGGGGAAATTGGATCCATTAGGTTTAATGTGGGACCCACAAGCAAAGATTTCATGCAAGTCTCGTGAGACCTATTCTTAGAGGGAACTATTATAAATATAAATATTGGAACGAAACAACAAGGTGTTTCGAGATATGGTGAGTCACGTTTCGGCTATATTGGATTTAATTAAGTTTCGTGCTGCATAGTGGTTGGTGGGATCAGATAAGATTCGGGGTTCTTTCTGTTTCAGATTTATGTCGTGATTGGTCTTCTGTTGATTTGGTGGTTCATCATTCAGAGCCGACCCTTCATCATATTTGGACTCCTCCATCTTCGGGGCTTCTTAAGATTAATTTTGATGGAAGTTGTATGCGAGAGATTGGTCGGTCTGGATACGGTGGGATCATTCGCAATGACTTGGGAGCTTCTGTGCTTTCCTTCACTGGTCCACTTCTTAATGGAACAGTAATTGAAGCGGAATTATTTGCTTTGTGGCGGGGCATGCTGGAGTTGGAGCAGTTAGGAGTGTCGGGGAGTTCAATTAAAGGTGATTCTAAAGTTGTTCTAGGTTGGGCTTTGGGTTCTAATTGCCCTTGGCTTTACTTAGACAAAATTGAAAGAATTCATCATATCATTGCTTCTTTTGAGTTTAAAGTGGCTTGGGCTCCGCGGTCTATTAATACGGCTATTGATGCCTTAGCTCGTCAGGGGATATCATTAGCTTTAGAAGTTGTAAAATGTGGGGTTGGGTTTTTGCTCCTTTTTAGCAGATTTCTCCGTTTGCTTGTTCTTTGTTCTCTCTTTTGCATTAATGAAGTTATCTTTCAAAGAAACTATTATATATATAACAATTGTTATCCAGTATGTGTGGATAGGAAGGTTTGCACATGCCTCAAGAATTAGTCAGGTGCTCTAAGAGGCCTGGACACTTTGGTATATATATATATATATATATATATATATATATATATATATATATATATATATATATATATATATATATATAGTATGTGTATGTGTATCACGCGCACGCGCACACCCAACCCCCACCCCCTACCCACCGACGCGCGCGCGCGCGCGCACGCACACAACTTTAACCTAAGGGACACCTGTGAGGAATAAAATTTTCTTTTGCCTAAACGGGACCCACCTAGGCCTCACTAAAACCAATTCACACCCATTTGCCTCCTATGAATTGAATCCCAACCCTATTTGAAACCATTGGATGTTAGAAACCATGATTTTCAACGGTCCAAAAATCAATGGTGAAATTGGGCTCAATTTTGGGTAAATTTCAATCAAATAGTGAGATTAACTCAAAATGGGTTCAAATTGGGTCAGATCCAATTCATGGAGGGTAGATGGGAGTGACGTTGGGTGAAGGAGTGTTAGTGTGGCCCAGGTGGGCCCCATATGAGCGAAATAATTTTTTGTCGGTCCTTCATGGGAGGCATCTCTTAGGTGATATAATATTTATATCATCATAGTAAGCAGCAGCAGCCGCCACCAATAATCCCATCTATCCGGAGTCAGCTTTATGAGTTCTTCTCCAATTAACCCTATCATAAACCATACTCAGAGAGTAAAAAGGGGAAAAAAGAGCTCTAAGAAAGATTCGGCGAGTAGGTGAAGATACAGATCGACTGCCTTGCCTGACATCCCACCATCGAAAAAAGGAGGAAAAAAAGAACTATAGTTATATGTCTTTCTGATTGTATTTTTGGTTGAGAAGATATTTGCAGAAGATTTTTGTATTTTCATTTTTGTGTTTTTCCTTTTTTTCTTCTTGTTCTTTTCTTTTTAGGTATATTGCTTTTAGACCTATCTTTCTTTGTTGTACTTGCTTCTTTTTTAAATGAATGAATCACATTTGTTACTGCTCAAATATATATATCCCGCACCTTAAGTTGCACTCTTCATAAGCCCACCTATGAAAGGCTCACGTATGTTGATGATCATGGCTCCCTTAAAAAAGTCTAAGCTTGAACTTGTGGCCCACAAAAAAATTATCTTGATTTAGATCGATCAAGCCATGTTTATAAAGCCTTCAAAAAATTTATCACTTTTTAACGCCTAAATTTTTATGCCTTTGAAAACAATGGCCTCATATATCCAATTAATATAATTTTTTATGGGCCACAAGTTCAAGGCTAAAGCTTTTCAATAGACCCATCACCATCAATGCAGGTGGGCCTATACTCACATACACTACAACATAAGGAGGAGTGCAGGGGATAACTGTCCGAGTCCTAGTCTAAATCCTAGTTTAAAACTACTATATTTAAAATTTATGTTGAGAAGATGACAAGAAAAATATCTACCATCATGATCTATAAAAATCTGGTTATTTAGGTGTAGCTTTTTTTATCACCTCCCACAAAAGCAAACATTGGAAAAGAAAAAAAGCAATCCATTTTAAAATCTGTCACAGAAGTGGTAAAGTACTCTATCTTTAGCATTCATGCTACATCATTCGAGTGTAAAACAGGAGAGAAACATTGCAACAATTGATTACTCAAAAGCAAAAAATTGAACAAAACCAGCACCACAACAAAATAACAAACAAATCATATCACCTGTGCATCACTTTTCGATCATGAAGATACTTCAAGCCATTCAGAATCTGCCTCGTGTATGTAGATACTTGAGAATCTCGCAAAATATATTTTTCATAGAGAGATGCCAAAGAACCTTTGGTTATAAGCTCAAGGAAAATATACAACTTTGATTCTTCCTGAATAGATCATTGAATAAAGAGAATCATTATTCAAGATGCCTTGCAGATTTTGCACAAGCTAGTATAGCCAATATTTCCAACTTTTTAAAGAGAGAATTTTAGGAAATGATGTAATAGCACTTTGGCACCATGAAGCAACCAAACAAATTTATTAAGGAAGCCAACTGCAATGAAAATTAAAAAAAAGAAGAAGAAGAAACATTTGTACAATTGTAATTCAAAGAGGTTCACTTGGAAAATTGAACAGATCTTTAGAATTGTAACACCCTGGGATTTCAAAGTTATCATTTTATATGAAAATATTCATATTTACGGAATTGCCATTGTGATAAAATTGATTTGAATTTAAATGGGTCAATGGCTCAATCAAGATCCAAAGGATGATAGTTGGTTTACAAAACAAATAAATGGGTAAGATAAATTTAAACGGGTCAAGAATCATATTTGGGTCAAATTTTGATAAATGGGTCAAAATGGCTAGATGGGACCCAATGGGTCGTGTGAATGGCATGATTAACCATGGATTGAGTTCAAGTTTAGTTAATTTAAGTTTATTAATTACTTGAGTTTGGTTTGAGTTGAAATGAATGGTTGGTTAAGTTGAGTTGAATTTATTAGTTAAGTTAAATTAAATGAATGACTTAGGTTGGGTGAGTTGAATAAATGAGTTGGATGAATATGTATTTTTATTGTGAAGTGTGTGAATGAGAGGGGAAGTGTTTTAAATTCCAAGTTTGAGCAAGGAAAAACGTTGGTGCATGGGGAGACATTACCATGCATGTAACCCCCATTTAGGTGATGAATAAAATGGGAGTTACATTTTGAATGGGAGTTACTTCTTGAAGTCACAAGGGTTGCTAGGGACGTTGGCTGCATGCATGAGCAATTTCATGCATGTAACGGCTACCATGGAGATATGAGAATGATGGCTTTGAGAGTTACAAATGCATGAATGAAGGAGGATGCAAATAATTACAAAGATATACATGGAAGATGTTGGAGGTGGGAGTGTGAATTCAAATGCAAAGTGTTTTACACGTTGGAAATGTTAGAGAGCATTGTTTGGATCTGCAAAAGACAGCAATACTTAGATTAATGGTTCATGCATGTAACTCCAAGGTTGGAGAACAAATGGGTAACTGATTGGAGGAGTAATACCTAAAAGATTACAGCATTTTAAATTCAAATTATGTAATAAATCAATGGGAGTATCAAAGTGTTTTCACACTTGGAAGTGGGGAGTTTTTATTCCAATGATAGAACTCCCACATGGGACGTTATTGAGGGCCAAATGGGGTTGATTGGAGCTGCTGTTGGTGGAGTTACACTTAAGAGAGGTGGCTGTTACATAAGCCAAAAATTGAGAAACAACCAACAAGGGACGGTGTAACACATGGGGGTTACATTTCAAAGTGAAACTCCCATGTGAGAACCTAAGAAAAGGGGGGGTTACACAAGTCCAATTTACAAGGGACGTTGGGAACATGGGGAGGTTTCATCTCATGATGAAACCCCCAAGTAACATAAAGATTAGGGTAAAGGCAATGAGAGTTACACAAGGTTAAACTTGGGCTGGTTTTTGATTAAACAAAGGGTGCCCATTTCTCTCTCTCTCCCTTTCTCTTGGCCGTTCTCTGTTTTCCCAAACACTAAGAGCAGTAGCTGGTTGTTAATCAGTCCTTGGTTTGATCCCTTTTCATCAAGACAAGTGCAGCAAAAAGGGAAGGAACAAGCGAGAGTAAAGATCAAGTGGAGGAGTCGCGGAAACGGTAGGTGTTCGATAAACTATTTTTAATTAAGAATTATGATCCGGCTATTGGATGGCTGAATCTAACAAGGGTTAAATATTGGTTAGAAGTACATGAATGAGATCAAAAGAGGGACCATAGGGTTCGGCCCCATTGGATGGTCAAACCCCATGGAAATAATTGGTTTATTTGGATGGTTTTTGGAAATTAAAACCATACAAATTTGGGACTGTTTTTAGATGATTTTAAGTGTGTGTTTTAAAAAGGTTAAAACATAAATAAGGAAGTTGTTTTGGACATAGATGAATGATGAAGAAATTCAAAACCAAAGGTCATAGGGTTCGGCCACCATGGAGGGCCGAACCCCATGCAAATAATGGTTTGTTTTGATGTATTTGGAACAAATAAACCATGAAGTTGGTGGACTGTTTTGGGTTATTATTTTAAGATGTAAATACATGTTTTAGAATGGTTTAAAAACATGGATTTGGGTGCTGGTTTCAGACCTAAAATGAAGGACTAAATGTTCAAAATTAATCTCATGGTGTTCGGCCAATAAGCATGGCCGAACCCTATGAAATTGGGCTAATTTTGGATGGTTGTTTGAAGGTTAAAAACCTGATTTAGATATACAGTTATTACCTGGTTAATTGAGGTTTAAAAACAGTAAACGTAATCATTGGGTTCAGCCATGATAGAGGGCCGAACCCCATGTAAAATGATATTGGTTTTCATGTTGAGAACCCCATGGAAACCATGGAAACCATGAAAACCCATGGACTGTTTTGTGGAATAATTGGGTTAAGTTTATGATGAACATTAGGTATTATTTATATGCTTTGATATAAGAGTAATATATGTTGTTTATGGAGTTAGTATGGGTAAGTAATCGGCCAATATGAATGATGGAAATTGAGCATAAAATCACATTGGTGAGGTTCGGCCATGTGTATGGCCGAACCCCACTAATGGCAATTGTGGGACATAATGGTTGGTTTATATGAAGATATGGAAGGTTTAAGAAGGATCAAATTAAGTGGTGAGGTTCAGCCGTGTGTATGGCCGAACCCCACTAAAGATGGTTTTATGTTTGGTGATGAAAGTTAGTTAAATTAAAGCAAAGGTTGGTCTCAATGGCACAATCGTAAATATGGCTGAAATGATCAAAAATAAAATGATCATATGATGGGATAAATGGGCTAAAACCAAAGTGGTAAGGTTCAGCCATAATGTATGGCCGAACCCTACCAAGGTTCATTTAGAAGTTTGGGTAATTAGATAGGTTTTAATTAAATAATTGACCAAAGTTTTAATGGATGAGGATCGGCTATGGCTTTGGCCGAACCCCACTAGGTGGTTCTTGGAACATTAAGCTTTGCTGGAAATTAAGTGGATAAATGATTAACTTGCTGCCATGTACATAGGGTATTCGGATTTTTAGAACGGTGAGCGAGCCGTGATCGGAAGACGGTCCAAAGGAAGGATCGAACAAAGTAAACTATTGTAGGTTTCCTACCTTGTTGTAACCACACAACTTATTCGCTGTTTTATGTTTATTTGAATAAGTTATTTGAATCAAACGTTATATTTACAAATGGCATGTTTGCATAGACATCTCATGCATAGCATGGGATGATGGGGAAGTAACCGGAGGCCACACTCCGTCGGGGCGTCCGAAAGACCATTGTGGGGTACCCTGATGATGAGAATCCCATCAGGAGGAATCCGGAGGCCACACTCCGTCGGGGCGTCCGAAAGACCACTGTGGGTTACCTTGACGATGAGAATCCCGTCAAGTGATGGCTATGTTGAATGGTGATGGGTGGGACTCATTACATGTTCATTTCATACATAGCATATTTTTATAGAATTTGTCACACATGTATAACTATTATCCTATTTGCATGTTTTTGACTAACCATGTGGTAGCCCTATTCGGAAACACTACTGGGCGCGTTGATCTAACGCCCTATCTATATCTTTAGTGGATGATGCAGGGAAAGGAAAGAACGTGGTTGGAGAAGAGGACCAAGTACGAAAACTTGGGCGATTTGAATGATTGCAATGGACTATGAATGGATTATTTATGGATTTGTTAGTTGATTTATTTGGAACAATGTAATTTGTTAAATTAGATGTTGGCATGTAATAATGTAGTTAATTAGATGCTATGGTTTGTTTTATGTTGGATGTTTGGATTAAACGATTAGTTAAGATCGGTTAGTGATTTTGGAGAATAAATAAGGTACTTTGCTATCTAAAAATGGAAATTGGATTAATCATAGGTTCTATTATAATCTCAGTTAGATCTAGACTAAGTTAATTCCGCTAGGTAAATATGTACCATGTGCGGATCAGTTTTATGGACTTAGTTCATACGCACATGGGCTTGGCCAGTTAAGGGTCGGATTTAGAGATCCGAACTTAACTCGCGTCGTGACATTCCGCCCCGATCACTTGTTGATTATTAGTATATTAAAAAAAAATAAAATAAAATAAACTCTGAAATTTTAGAGTGAAAAGGGCAGGGTGTTACAAGAATACTTATAAAGCAGATACATTACAAGGATCATTTTTTGGATAGGTAATCCGTTTTGGACTCAATTGTAACGGTTCAATTTAATCGGGTCATAGTTACCACACTAACCCCAGACGCCCACTATGGGCTGATGTAGACTGTCTAATTAGTACAAATGAGGCTTCAAATTCCATACAAGGTTGAGTATTAGCAACGTGTAAGGGTGGTTTTGGCCTTTACTCATTACAGCACAGGCAAGTAGAGATGTTGCTCAAAATGCATGTGTAGCAGGTAATTTTCAAAGACTAAAAGAACAAAATCACAAACTAATTAGAAACAAATTTCATGAGAGGGAGAAAATTTAGACAGCAGTTGGGTCCTGTCCCTAACAATGTATGTATGCAAGCATGCAAGTGCACTGATGATCCTAAATTGAATTTCTGGGATTCTAGTTGGGGTCTCTATCTCCTCACCCTTACCCTTTATCATGTTCCCAATGCACTACCAAATTCAGCCAACACCCACCACTGGATTGAAATGAAAGGTTTTCAGGCCCCATGTTAACCAATTGTCTTAGACTCTTGAAAACCAAACCAACAAAAATTCCATCAAACTAGTTTTTGTGGACCCACATACGTGTATATACCTTTTTTTTTTCTTCTTTGTGGAGAAGGGGGGGTGGAAGAGTGTGGGGGTAGTGGGTGTTGGTAGAGAAGGGGTGCAAATGGGCCAAGTGGGTCCTGCTTAGACTAATGTCCTACATATTAAACCACAAACTGGTGCTCAACTGAACATTCTCATGTGTTTAGTTGTGAACTTCAAATAAAAAACCAATGCATGCAATATAATATATCTTGAAGTTCTGAGTGACTGCAAAGATACCTAATTGGACATTCCTTCTCATTCAACAATCTGATCTGTCTAAAAAGATGCCAGTATTTTAAGTAAACTCAATAAAAGTAAGAAACAATACCTTGTCTGTACCAAGATACTGCACAATGTTCTCATGTTCAAATCGACTCAAAAGTGCAATCTCCTACAGCAACATATAGGATTAGAAAGAACTGAAGAAGAAATAATCATGAGTAGACAATTATATGATTATCATTTTATGTAGTCCAAGAGGTAACCTCCGAGACAAAAGCATAACTACATATGTTTGTGCACATAACAATGATCCGTGCAAAATTCGACAGCATGCACTTTCCATGCAAACATTTTGTGACACCCTATGTCGCACAGACACATTAAGCTGCATGACACACCCACGTTAGACACTCGCACATGTGTAGGACATGGTATTCTCCATTAACTCTTCTAGTACTTTTTAACATTGTTTTCCAAAATAACTAAAATATTACAATACATTTCTCCTCTTAAAAACAAATTAAAATATCAATATATTTGTCATTTAAGTATTTATAATAAAACTAGTAAATTATTTTTTAAAGATAAATTATTTTCTATTAGTGTTATTTTTGCACCTTATTTCCATTTAAAATAACTTTAGATTTAAATTTATCTAATTATGGTACAGTGCACCCATGTTCCATCTTTTCTAGTTTGCCAAGTCCGACACCTCGCACCCATATCAGACTTAGACACTTGCTCTTGTACCTATGACATTGAAAGGGAAATTGTAGAAAGGGAAGAAAATAATGAAAATAATGGACGAAAGCTCAGAGAGATCAATTCTCTATATTGTATTTCTTATATTGAAGAAAGAGTAGTACACACACACACACATATATATATATGTATAGATAATACAATGAGCCAATCAAGGGGCCAAATAAGGAAAGAAGAATCAATTAGACCTAATGACATTTGTAGGTCAACTCTATAATAAGACATGTGAAAAATAAAATATTTACAGACATTTACAACATATGCAACTTAGGTGACACCCACTTGAGCCAACATGAATCAGATCGTTAGAAGGCTTTATGCATTGAATACTGAGCCTAAACAAAATCACTTGATTAGACTACTAGAGGCACGTTTTCAAGGAGATAAAGTTCAAACACTTGAGAAACTTTAATCCAACCTAAGCATGGATTTTCAATGCAACAGTAAGAATATCTCAAAATGAGATCAAATTGGAGAAGGATCCAATTCAAAAGGTAGACTTGCATGAGGGCAAGAAGGGATCAAATGGGTCCCAACATGGACCCTAAGGCCTCCTTTTTTTAATGATAACACTATTATTCACAAAAAAAAAAAAAGGAAACTTTACAGCAAAAGCAATGGGACCACAAAACCAGGTAAGAAGCCTGCCAACCCAAAACCACAAGGAAAATTACAAAACTCTAGTTACAGGTACCAAAGAACTAAAAAGACCCTACTAAGCACACAAATATAAGCGATAACTTCAAATTTTCCACGTTTTTATTGGTAAAATACCATTATCACGTTAATAATGCGTATTTATCGGAGTTTGTGGTAAATTCCCGATAAAATCGCAATAAAAACGTGGTAAATGGTAATATCAAAAGGTAGACTTGCATGAGGGCAAGAAGGGATCAAATGGGTCCCAACATGGACCCTGAGGCCTCCTTTTTTTAATGATAACACTATTATTCACAAAAAAAAAAAAAAGGAAACTTTACAGCAAAAGCAATGGGACCACAAAACCAGGTAAGAAGCCTGCCAACCCAAAACCACAAGGAAAATTACAAAACTCTAGTTACAGGTACCAAAGAACTAAAAAGACCCTACTAAGCACACAAATATAAGCGATAACTTCAAATTTTCCACGTTTTTATTGGTAAAATACCATTATCACATTAATAATGCGTATTTATCGGAGTTTGTGGTAAATTCCCGATAAAATCGCAATAAAAACGTGGTAAATGGTAATATCGCGATAATAACCCGGTAAATTTCTTATTAAAAAATCTTTACAATAATCTTAATGAAATTTCTGCGATGATTTAAAAAATTTGTCAATATGTTAAAGATTGTATGATATTTATTGAATTGTATTCTAATATATTATTTGTTCTAATTGGTTGTTGTTCATGAATGGTATTAAGATTTTTATTTTATTAAGATTTTTATTTATTATTTTTAAATATTATATTTTCCACGAGACCTTTCCGTTAATTTCTCGGTAAAAACTTGAGATTTTGAAAATATCCCGATATTACCAGTCGTCGTAAATATCCTGAGAACGATATTTGTGATAATGCTAGCCAATTGATCCGCAGCTGAGTTAGCCTCTCTAGAAACCCATGTTATAAAAAAAAGCATGCCAGTCCCTCCACTTTGTCAAAAAATCTCCACAGGTAAATGGAACCTAAAGCCCATCTCAAAACCACCTTCGAGTCTCCTTCTAAGATACCTCCAATAGTGGCCAACACATCCATCTCCTGCACCTCATTGACAACTAACAATTGGTGTTTGTGTATCTGCGTGAGAATATTTTTTTCCCCAGCACCTTCCGAGGGCCCACTTTGTTGGTTCCATATCCAACCATAGACCTTTCTTTTCTTTTTCTTTTTTTGAAAATTCATAGACCTTTCAACGAAACCAAATCCATGTAATGGGCCCACCAAGATGAGTATAATCAAGGGTATGTAGCAGATCTTTACTGCATATGTAGAGTAAGGACCAACGAATTTGGATGATTTCTACGAGTGGTAAAAATATTGACCCATTGTGAGTGTCACTACCACATTGTAAGATATTCTCAAAGCAAGTTATATACATTATACTCATCCATACTCCTATTTGGGTATTTCTTCTCTCTTTCCAACGATTTGAATTACATGTTCTAGAGAGATCAATCTCTATTTCATGAAATAAAGACCTCTATGTGAGGTCCTCCTGTGATCAATATAGACCATTCACACTCACCTAACCTCATGAAAAGATATAAACATCCCAGATGGGCACCCATCCTCCTCTTGTACTAGTTGAATTTCAAGTTAAAAACCACATTGTTGGAGCCCTATAAAACCATCAAATTTTGACTCAACATCTATGACCATCTTGAGGGGATAGAGCCAAAATTTGTCCACCTCTAATCCACCTAAACCTTGCAATCACCCGCTCCCCCATATTTGCATTCATCTAGGTGAGCTTTTAACTAATTCAAAAAACGTCTATTTAATGTGTTTGTTTGCATGTGTATGCAAAAGTTCAGTTGGGAACCTTATGGGGTCCTCACAATGAAAACCCCTACGTGGGCCCACCCCAGACCCCATTTGCACACATTCCCCACCCAACACCCATTACCTACACATGAATTGAATCACCACCCAATTGGATCCCATACCCATGTTACACCACTCTTTTTTTGAATGGTTAATATATTAAGAAAAAAAGAGCACCAGAGGTGCAAATACAAAAAAGAAAATACGAAGGACAAACACAACGAAAGAGAACCAAAAAGGACCTATGCTAAGTCAATACAATCTTTCCTATACCCATGTTACACCCACTCTTAGACTGAAACTTGATAAAACTACACCCCTATCTATACATGGATTATTGAGATGCCATTAAAAAAAACTATTGTTTATTTGGTGGCCCCGAAACCATACCTATAGTTATCCAATCACACTAAATTTTTGTTAGTCACCATATCCAAGCATAGAACTCTCTACCCAACTACCCCCATAATCAATTGGTGACACATGGAACTCTCACCATGAGAATCCCTAATACGGTGGCTGTGTACCGACAATGTATAAAACTAAAGATCCACCACAAAAAAGGTATAACAAACCAAGCACCCATATGAGCCCACCACTTAGAACCATGGAGATTGGTTGGTCGGAAAGGCCCATGCTTGAATTTGCAGCCCACTAAAAATCACTTTAATTAGATAACTCAAGTCATGGATTTGAACACAGTTTTCAGTAAAAATCTGTGGCCTTCAAAACCATGGTGGCTTGAGTGAAGTACATGTGTATATCTGTGTTCGGGCATGTGAAATAATGATCCCCAGCAAACCTGTATCTCAGCTTAGTACTCTACAAATTCCTTCACGAAACTGATGCTGACCTCATTTGCAACACTTCCCCTCACACCCACTACCACTCAGAGTTGGATCCTAATTGAACTAGATCTTGTCAGCTACAGCCACCACTAAAATGCATATTTTATTTCCATTTACTTCAAATCTATACCTGAAATGAACCAATCAACCTAATTTCGTTTGCCCTCAATCTAAAAGCTTTAGAAGTCATCTGCACCTGCAAATCCAATCTAGGTAAGGCCCCACAAAAACTAGCCTTATCTACCATCAGAATCTTTAGGGTCTTAAATTGTGCTTAGGTTAATCTGATCGAGTTGACTTCGCATGAATGGATGATTCAAGTAGAGATGTTGCCTTGTGTAACCAATCCAAGTGACCTCCGTGCATTGGTGTGCAACATATGTGTATGGAGAGAGAGAGAGAGAGAGAGAGAGAGAGAAGATCAATTGTGCACCCTAGTGTGGTTCACACAGTGTGAGCTCTATTTTAGGCCCACCTATGACCATGGAAAAGGTTGGTTGGAAAGGTCCTCACTTGGGTTGTGTTTGGATGAGGGGAAAGGAAGGGACACCAAGAGTTTCCTCTCTCTTCCCCTGTTTGGTATTTCCCTCCCTTGAACACAAATTTCCCTAGCCAATTTGCATGTTTTTTCTTATCAACTAGGGATTTTGAGTATGAGTCCAAATTTCAAGCTTTCGAACATTGTATGAACTAACGATAAAAAATATTTTGATCTACATATATATACAAAGATTTTGAATTTTTATTCTTATATAAATACAAATATAAACATTGTAAGATGAACTATTGGTTTAAAATTTTCTTTAGAACTAGAAATTTTATGATTTTTAAATAAACTATTTATTTTTCAGATTCATATAACAAAAAGCTTGCAATTTGATATAGAGCTAAGTTTTGTTTGTATCAATGGATTTGGAAAAGAGTCTGACAAATACATATATTTATTTACTAATTATTTTGAATAATTGTTGGGACAGATGGCTAAAAGAAACAATTGGGGATTGGTATAATTTTTTTTGTTTCATAGGGTGGATAGTCATTTTTATATTGGTGAATGTTATTCAATTATTATGGTGTTGTCAAAATGTAAAATTTGATTATTTTTATTATATAAGCTCAATAAATATTATCAATTATCATGAAATTGATAATAAATCAAGTTTCTCCTATCATATTTACCAAACAGGTCTTATTTTCCCTTGAAAACGTACTTTTCTTCTAATGCATTTTCCCCTGTAATTACCAAACAAAATAAAGGAGAATCCCTCGGTAGGAGAAACCCCTACTCAAGGGAATCCCCTACATAGGAGAAACTCAGAAACTTTCCCCTCATCCAAACATAACCTTGGATATAAGGCTTACCAAAGAAACAGTTTGACTGGATCACTTAAGTATCCTCTTTTGAGAAGAACTGAATCACTTAGGTATCGCTTTTTAAGGCTCTAATGATCAACGGCAAATAAGGATGCAATTCTATCAACGCGTAATGTGACAGTGGGTGTAACTCATAGTAAGGGAACCAATTCAAAGGGGGTTGCAGATGGGTCTTGGACGGACCCCATCAGGAGGTTCACATGGTATGCATCTTGGCTGAACAATGGACATGTCATTCAAACAAAACAGTGACATGCCTCACCTGCTCAAGTTGATTGATGCATTGTTGGGCCTGACTTCCTTGATCAAGAAGAGAAACCTCCTTCACAGCAAAAAAGAAACCATCACTGCAAAAGAAAAGATCAATGAATACATTTAGATCATAAAGGAACATTCTATTTTCAGCCTCCCATTTCAGTAATAGTGACAGTAGATATGTACAACCATTGGAATCTATCAATTCAACCTTACAAGGCATGTTATGGAACGAGAAAGACTCAAAAGTAGTGATTGAAATGTCGAGTTCAGCTTATTCTAGTATTAGTTAATCCAAAAATGAAAAACTGAAGCCTTATATAAGGTAACTGCCAAATCTAAGGATAAAGTACAAACTATTGTGTTAATAAATTAGTAGCTGCTACAGACTGAACACTTTCAAAGCCACCCAAATCAAGTTGGTTTAGATAATAAAATACAGCATCAGCGAATCAAATAAATGATAACAAAAGCAATTAATGGGGTAACATGAACAGGCAAACCAGCAGCATTGTGACTAAATTTCTTGTTCCCCTAATACAAAAACTGCAGCAACAATAAGTGGCCCCTAACAAAATGACTACATCAACAATTTGCCAGAAAGAAAAATAGTCCATCAACCTTGATCAGGAACTGTGAAGTATTGTGGTTCTTTTTTACCCCCTTGAAACTGTAACTCTGAAGTATCACTAAACTGAGAGGATTTTTTTTAAAGGTATAAAACTGATGGATTACAACAAAGAAAAAATATATTATAAAAGATGTATACTGCATTAGAACTCCATTAGGTAGATTAATATCTATTTAGAGTTATGGTTATTTGTGAAGATCCTAAGGTATCTACAACTATAAGAGTGATATATGTAGACTTATAACAAATTGAAACATCAAGTCAGCAGCATTCTCTATCATCTAACATAGTATGATCCATGGCCAGCGAGAAAGCTTTCATCCATCTTTGTCCTCCCACTCTGTTGGTTAACGAGGTGTGGCAATGCCACAGGGGGAAGGAACCTCTAAAATTGCAGCCATCAACTTGCTCTTATCGCAACCATCATGCCATCATCCCTATGGCCATCAAGACCAACTATTATCCTAGTCCAATTGACACCGACCATGCATCTATTCTTATCAGTGCTATGATGACATTTCTATGCAATGCTTTGCATGCACGAAAGAGAGAGAGAGAGAGAGAGAGGGCAGGGGTTTTAGGAACTTAGGGTTCCAATGTCTTCAACCTCATGCAGGCCTGCAGCCTGCTATGGTGTTGTCATCTGCAGCCATGCCCCCTCCAAATCAGCAGATCTTTTCTTTCCTATTTTTATTAGTATAACCCCATTTCCATCCTTATTCCACCTTGCCTCATCCTCTATAAGTGCATTCCTCGGCCCGAACCTGGCTTAAGACCCACCTAAACCCGTCATAAACAAGCAAGTTTCGATAAATATATCAGCTCATCAAGCCGAGCTCGAGCTAAATTATTGCGCCCATTTAGCTAAATAGGCTCGCTTGGGCATTAGAAGCCAGTGAAACCCCTTAGGCTTTTTTGCCTGTTTCGCCATTATATGTGTGTTTGTATACACCTTGACTACTTTTCTTTTTCAAAAAATATATTAAAACTAATTAGAAAAATAACCATTCAAATTGAAAGTAGGCATAATGAGCTACAAGTGGACCAAATTTGAGTTCAAAACTCAAATTTTAGGCACTTGATCTTAGTGACCAAAGTCACGAAGTGCCCTTGTCTTGCTATTAAGGACACCTGGTGATTTTGGTTAGTAAGATCAAGTAATTAGAAATTAAGGTTTGAACTCAAATTTCGTCCATTTGTCACTTATCATGTTGATGCAGAGCATTTCCAAGCATTTTGTTATCATATTTTATTTTATTATTTATTTGTTGATGTATTTTTTTAGTTTATTTGAGGGTATTTTAGTCATTTTGTAACTAGGGTATTTTGGTCTTTTTATTCCATTGTAATTTTATTATAAATACATTTTGTAAGCCCTAGGGCTGATCAATCAATGAATTGAAGAAATCGAATGAAGAAACTTCCTACTCCATGCGCGGGAAGCTTGACGATGAGAAGCCAAGGAACCTCTCTCTCTCTCTCTCTCTCTCTCTCTCTCTCTCTCTCTCTCCTTTTCTTTGTTTTTTTTTTATCCCACCAAAGAGCCTCTTGCTGCCATCCCCTACCAAATCCAAAACAACCCTTTGCCGTCACCCCAAAAACCCATCCCCATTCATCTGAGACCCTCTTTGCCCCTCTCGCCACCTACCTTAGCCCTCCCTGTTGTCGTCACCCAAGCCCAACCCTTATCCTTTGTCGCCTACACCCAACAAACCCAACCAGTCTTGTCACCTTCCACTAGAAGGCCACCTGGCCTTGTCGCCACAATGTTGCAAGCCCCCAACAGCCCTTTGCATCTCCTAGATCTCTTCTTGTTGCCGTTCCCTTTTTTTTTAAAGCCTCCCTCCATTGCCGTCCATGGTACAGACCCCACCCCTGTAACAGATACTCGTTCCAAGCCCTTTTTTTGGTCAAACGGTAACCTATAGAGACCCATTGAGCTTTATCTCCTATGACCTTAGCCTATTTAATTTAAAGAGATTCCTTCCTTAATTTCTTACATTAGATTCCAAGGAATTTTGTGTGATCATGTGTGGTAACTTTATATTATTTAATTGCAATATTAATTTATGGCTTAATTTCAGCACATATTAGATTTAGGGTGCAATATTTTCATCCCTTTCAATATTTTCATAACCACATTAGACATTTAGGGTTGCCCTATTTTGTGTCCTACACCAAATTTAAGCATTTAGGGTTACCCTATCTCCTGTCCTGCACCACATGTCCAGTTTCAATTTGAACAATTGAAGTTTCAACAATCTCAAACAGGTGAACTTGGGCTTAGTACTTCTCCAAACAAGCAGGCTTGGGCTTTAACCTTGAAAAGCTTGACAAGCTACACATATAAACGGGCTCAAGCTGCCATAGAGCATAGCTTAGCGCGAACTCGGGCCATGAACAGCCCTAATCCTCTATTGCCACCACCTCAACACTCAAGATAAGGAGGTAATGCTGCCACCTGAACACTCAAGATAAGGAATTAATCTAACGATTGTTGTCATTGCTCCCTCAAGTTTCCTCTCTCCCCCCACCCCCCCACCCCCCAATATCTTCTTTTTTTCCTTTTTCCTCCTCCCGTCTTCTTTCAATGGATTATACCAAGAATGTATCTTTCAAAAAAAAATTATACCAAGAATAAACTTCGTCCCTCTTTTTTTTTTTCCATATCTTCTTTTTTGCCTTTTTCCTCCTCCCATTTCCTTCTTTCAATTAAATATACCAGGAATATGACTCCCTCCCCCCTTAGGGTTGGAAAATGGTGGTTTGGGACTGACACTAGAAGGAGTTGCAATTTGACGGTCTATATTGGTATGTAGAAACCTCGATAATAAAATAGAAACCCAAAGTTTGACAAAAACATGTAGCACAACAGGTAAGGGTTTGTTGTTATAGCCTAAAGGTTGTGTGTTGAATCCCACTGGTGTCAGATAGGCAATAAGTCCATGGAAACAGTGAGTCCTCCCCTCTATCCCCTTTTTGCCCCTTGGGGTAGGGAGATGGTGGTTGGGGCCGAGTCTGGAAGGTGTTGCAATTTGACGTTCTATATTGGATTGTGAGAAACCTCGATAATATAATTGAAACCTAAAGGTTGACAAAAACATGCAGCACAACTGGTACGGGCTTGTTGTTATATCCTAAAGGTTGTGTGTTTGAATCCCATGGGTGTCAATCATGGACATTCCCCCCCCCCCCCCAACCCAACACAGTCTCTCCCCCTTTTGCCCCTAGGGTGGGGAGATGGTGGTTTGGGGCTGAGGCTGGAAGGTGTTGCAATTTGACATTCTATATTGGTATGTGAGAAACCTCGATAATAAAATTGAAACCTAAAAGTTGACAAAAACATGTAGCACAACTGGTAAGGGTTTGTTGATATAGCCTAAAGGTTGTGTTAGAATCCCACGGGTGTCAGATAGCCATGAAAACAGTGAGTGAAATCCAAAATAAAGGCCAACCCCATATTGATACATAGATAATAAAATTGGTGCATTTTGTTTCAATTTCATTATCTTTGTTGCCTACATTGTCCTTATTGGCTTATTGTAATGTTGAAGTTGCTTTGGTACATATAACATCAATTCATTTGTTATTTACTATATGTTAATTTATATTTTGTTCAATATTTATTATTTATTTATGGAACCTCATTTTACCTCGCCTTTCACTAAAACAATTTATACCATGGTCCCTTTTGAAAGCATTGGTTTGTGGCTTTGATTGACCACCTATTTGTAATTTCGATAACTTCTTTAGATCAGATCACATGTTTGGATCTCATTGTTGTAGCAACATCTAAGATCTTATCTTAGTTTAGTTCAGATCTTTTGTCTGTATAGTTGGAATGGTCTTTTCTATTTTTGGATATTTTCTGACAAATTAATCCTTTTCATCTCTTGCATAATCATTTCATGAAGGAGTGAGTCAAGATTCATTTGACTATAACTTTAAGCTGTCTCTTTTATATATAGAGATTTTTTTATGCAAACTTTCTCTACTTGTTAAATACTAAATCCATTGAATAAGTAGACCAAAAAGACCCCTACCAACTTGTGTATTGGCAGAAGTAGATTAGAAGATGATTTCTAGAACAATAAGAAATCATGCAGGAGCTCTCTCATATTTCTGAACAAAATGTGTTGATGTAGAAAATCCAACCAGTGAATAATGGGGACAGAGAAAAACCTTACAGCATGAACATTGTGGATCACTTCAGTTCATCCCAAAGAGTTAAAATGTGCAAAGCAAAGATGGTGAAGCTAAAAAGATAAAACTTACTCACTGAACCCTTCATACACCGTTCCAAATGAGCCGCTGCCAAGAAGCCCGCCCTTGGTCCATGACTTGATATCACGTTTAAATCTTCCATTGGGAGAGATCATGAACATAAGCTCCGTTTCGGAGTTAGATAAATCATCATCATTTGACGTTGAAAATGAACAAGACCGTGTGAGGTCAGCTATCTCTCTAAACCGAACCTCGTTTCCCTCTTCTGCTCTGACAACAGCTCCAGAAGTCTCCTCATCCTCCTCATCCTCCTCATCCTCCTCATCATCAGGATCACGAATTGACGGGGACAAAGAAACATCGTCTTCAGGTGCGAAGGACCGCACAATATCCCAAGTGGAGCAAGCCTTATCAAGAAGTGGCAGTGACATGGATGGTGGGGGAGCAAGGACTGGAGGGCGAACTCCCCTAATTCCACCAGCTGCAGGAGATTCTCCATTCGCATTTGAGGATACCTGCGAACTGCTCCACATCCCAAACCCATTTTCCTTTCGGGCTTCCTTAGTCAATTCTTCACTAAACCTGACCCTAGTCAAAAACTCAGCAACCAAAGCCACTTCCTCCTCTCGCCTCTGTGCCCGCTCGGCTGGCAGAGCAGAATTAGGGCTTTCAGGCTTCAACCCATTTTCCGTCTGCAATTCTTCGCTGACCCTAACCCTGGTCAATAAATCAGCGACCAAAGCTGATTCCTCCTCAAGCGGTGCCAGAGGCTGCCGAGGCTCATCAGGTAGAGCAGAATTGGGGTCATCGAGTTGCCGCAACCTTGAGTGGGGGAGCAGGTCAGAAGAAGACCGGGCCTTCCTGGCCTCCCAAGCAGCAGTGGGAATCGCAAAATCCTCTGGGCCAGAAAGCCCTAAATTTCGGCAAACTCGGTCGAATTCCCCTTCTTCAATGCCTTCAATGCGAAAGCTGGTGACGGAGGAAGGTAGGAGATCGAGTGAGCGAGTGCGGAGAGTAGAGGAGGAAGAGGAGGTGTCATCTGGGGACGAAGACAAGCGGGCATCATAATCGATGTTCTTGATGGCGTTACGGCGATCGAGACGAGGCTTTCGACGCTGCCGGTGGTTATGGAGCTTGAAGTCCATGTCGAGGGAGCTTCCCTTGTTAGGAAGCTTGAGCAGGCGAGGAAGATGCATCCGAGGAGGTGAGGAAGAGAAAAGAAAGTCCACCCATGAGCGAGGATCCAAGCAGGTATAAGATCGAACAGATGATGGGCAAGAAGATTCTTTTGCCTTGTTATGGAGTTTGTGCTTGTACCATGCTCTCTTCTTGAGTCGAGAAAAGAGGGGATTTCTGAATGATTTCAGCTGGTTTTGTTGGTCTGAGAGTCGTTGGATGGTTGTTCTCTCTCTGTTCTCTCTCCCTCGGCCGTGGAGAAGAAACGTTGACTTGACTGGCTACGAAATGGCAAAGAGATAGGGACACGGGACCGTGGGAATGCCGTCAGCACGGCTTTTTCAATTAACACTTGCCTTTCTAATATCGATAAATTTTGATTTTTTTGGTATTTCAAAAATTACAGTATAAATTATTTTCAAATTTGATAGAATTAAATTTAAATATAACAACTAAAAATTCAACAATTTTATTTTTCAAATAATATGTGGAAAATTCAGACACAGTTCTTGTAACACTCTGACCCAAATTAAGCGTATTTAGCTAAATAAATCCTTCTTAGACTGATAAATCTCGAAAATTATGGTTAGGGTTTTGTGAAAAGCCCAATTGTGGTCCAATCTAAGTTTGAAAACTCAGTGATCCAGCTCGTCTAGCTGGAGGGGCAAAATGGTAATTTATCACTTATTGATATTATTTTATTATTTGTGTCATTATGTGATCATTATTGGATGATATTATTTTCCTTAATCAAGGATTTCTATTTTCTGATTTCAGAATTATTTTATTTTCAGAAAATGATATTTAAAATATTCCGTCAAGACCTCGAAAGGGAGAAATAAATATTTTTTTAGAAGATTTTGGAAATGAGAAAAATTTTGAGACAAGCTTATTATGTTAGACCATTTTAGTACGGTTTAGTTTATTCTTTCAAACTCCAAAAATGAGGATTTTAATTTATTTTATTTAATACAAGTTAAATTAAGTAAATAGTGTTAAATTATGGATTTTATTTAAATCTATGGTTTTTAGTGAATTTTAAAACCCATGGATTTTATTTAAATTAAAGTTTTTAAAACCTAACATTCTTGTTAAGTTGAATTAAATTTATTATGCTTTAAAAGTATTTTTTTTAGTTAAAAACTGATTTTTATCAAAATTAGACCTTTTTGCAAAAACCTGAAATTTCAGAGAGGGCCTTATTTGCAACCAAACAATAACTTATGCTGGTTACTGTAGGGGACGTCGGCACCGTTGCATGCAGCACCCGGGTGGCCTCCACCCATTGCCCAATGTCTTCTATAAGATCACCTCCTCCCCCAGCTAATTCATCCTCCCTCAACCAGTGTCCATCTCTGAGCCCTGAGAACCAGACCGATCACCCTCTCCCTCTGCCTCTGTTTTTCCAAAATTTTCTTGACCGTAGCTTAAAGAGGAAGATTTTTTTTAAAGTCGGGATTTTCAACCCAGGAACTTAAGTGAATGTAACCATTGTGTTCCTGTTTAAATTTTAATCAGTTTAGAATCAAATAGAAGTAAAATGGATTTCAAGTTTAAAGAAAAATCATGGATTTCTTGTGTCAGTTTGGTTTTGGTGTTAAAATCCCACGGCTTAATAAGTGTTAAAGCTTCAAACTATTCCTTAATGAAAGAGAACTCACTAAGGAGTCCATCGACAAGTTGGATGTGAAAACCGAATCCAGAAAACCCACTGTTTCTGGATTAGTATTTCATGGTTTTGATGCCCGTTACTTTCTGTTGTTGCAGACAAAGGAGGAAGACGACTCTCGGACAGTCCGAGAGTTATGTTTCGGACAATCTGAGGGTAACCCCCCTTCGGACGGTCAGAAAGTGACCCTTCAAAGGTTTCGAGCTTCGGCTGGAAGTTCCAAAGTGGCCAGAGGCTAACTATTGTCCGCCCCTGCTCCGGACGTTCCGAGCCTGTTCAGAATGACCAAACCCCTCTCGGACGATCCGAGCTTCACTCGGCATGATCCAAGACACACCGAGACCCATCAAGATCTGTTTTCTGTTTTTCGGTTCGGAAGTACCTTCGGACGATCTGAGACCTGACTATCAGACGGTCCGAAGACAGACCCAAGTTCCGAAGTCTGTGGACTAATTTACGCCGTGGTTCGGATGATCCGAAGCCACAGTACCTGGTTCCGAGGAACCCAGTTTTTTAATGAAAAATATTGATTGATGATGCATGTTTAGATCATAAGTTTTAAATGTGATGTTTGTTCCCAGTTAATAATGTAAAATTTGTACTAACCCTTCTTATCTTATTATTATAGTGTATTACTATTGTATTCACTTCCAGGCCAACACTATTTGTCGGGCACTGAGTGACTTAACTTCCACGCTGACGCTATATCTGTAGGGCACTGAGTGACCTCAAAGCCTTACCCAACATGTTAATTTGGTCATATCCAGAAGACAATAAGAGAAGTGACCTGAGTATCTAGACCTAACTCAATACGTCAATCTAGTCATGCCTAGGAGACAATATGAGATTTGGTCTGAGCACCTTATATTATATATTGTGGATTATTGTAACTTAAAATGGTTAGAAACCAAATAGAAAACTCAGTTCCATTTACCTTGGAGATTTTTGGGAAAACAGTATGGCTTTGAAATACTACTTGTATGTATTTATTTGAATGTTGTGTATATTGACCTATTATTGATTGTACACTTGTTTGCATGTTGAACAGAAACTGCGATACCATACAATTTCGGTGAGGGAACTTAACTTTGTAGTATGTGTAATCAGGTTTAATGAGGTGAATCTTGAGCAATGAGTGGTTTCAAGTTTTGATGAACCCACCCATGTGCGGACATGATGCACTGTTGTAAGAAGTGCTTATGATGATTATAAATGCTTATGATGTTGATCATATGAAATGTGTAATACTGCTTCCATGTGCTATTGACTATTAAACCAATATCGGCCATGCGTGTGAGATGGTTTACGTCTACTGGACCAGGGATATCGACAGTTGTTGACTTGAAGAGTATCAGTATCGGCCATGTGAGGGCCAGAGATATACTTGTAAGGATGTATTTTGACTGTGTCCGGACTTAATACAATGGTCTCAGCGTAGTATGTAGGCGTTACGATGGATGACAACAGTAATGGATTGATGTTGAGATTATTTTGACAAGCATGAGATATCATATTGCAAATGTTGACTATTTAACTAACCTGATGTTTCATTAAACTGCATTGTTATATTTCCTTCATTGGACTAGTTAGCTCAGACCACTCACATTTCAGGAGATGTGTCTTAGGAAGAGAACCCTCCGTATGAAGCTTAGGATGGATAAGCTACTGCGTTGCCTTGGAATTTCCACTGAGGTAAATTCCGCTATCTTTGTCTTTTGGTTCCTTGAACCATTTGTTTATGTAAAGTACCGTGTGTGGTACTTATTTTGCGTTGATAACATGTATTAAACTGTTATGTGTTCCGTAACTACTCTGATTGTGTTGTAATAATAATTCGTTCATGGAATTATGTGTTTGTGTTTATGGTTTGGGTAGACTTATGGTATGTGTTTGAGTCCACATGTTGAGATTATGTGTGACTTTTGGACCTAACCGTTGATTCGACCCTGTTAAAATTCTTGAGTTTAGTTTAAAAAAAAAAAAAATTCTGTGATGTTCTAAACCCACTTTGCCGGTCTGGGCGTGACAGTTCTACTAAAACCTCCACGGATGAACCCACTACTCTAAAAGGTACACCAAAGTTAGGCCATAGTATACTATTTATGTTCAACATATTTATACTATTTGTGTTCATCATTTTTCATCAAATAAGAATTTGAATATTTGAGAGTAAATTTATGAATTAGAGCACATCTAAATTTAATTTAAACTATATCAAATAAATTTTTTTAAAAAATAAAGCAAAATATTCGTTTATTATCTTTTAAATTCAACTATAAAAATTACTAAATAAAACCAAAATTCAAGTATGCTCATCAATAAAATTTGAGAAATGTGTGAAAAAAATATCAAGATTTAGTTCATTAGTAAAAAAATCTCTAAATATTTCTATAATCTTAGTAAAAAAAATTAAAAAACAAAGTCATAAAAAACACATCAAGTTATCCTGTGGGGACGAGGGAATAGAGTAATAGATTGATTAAAGGAGGAGAGAGAGAGAATGGGGCCGTCAGTACGGAGGAGAGAGTCGGGTGGGGCCAACAGATCAGTACAATATAGTAAAAGGTGGGGTCCGGTAAATGATTACAAAATCCAAGGAGAGAGAGAGAGGTTTCGACCATGTTCTCGTGGCATGCAGATCGATGCAGCTGAGGCAATTTTTTTTATTTTTTTCAGATTTTATAAATTATATTATTTGAATTATTTTTATCAAATCTACAAAAACACATTAAGAGAGTATTTTTATTCTTTATAAAATAAAAAAAATTGAACTTTAAAATAGAATTTCAACTTAAAACATCTCAAAATCTTATCCGAAATCAGCTTTTTCACTTTTTCCAATTTTATATCATAAAAGTGAAATATAATTTTAAAAAATATTTCTTAGATGAGTAGGTGTAATGAATATAATTTAAATGATACTTCATCTGTTTCAATTTAATTATCTTATATGGATTTTAGAATTGTTTCAAAATAGTTGTGTTTCAATTTAATTATCTAATATGGATTTTAGAATTATTTCAAAATAGTTGTCTTATTCGTATTGGAGTAGCATAAAGTGTATTGAAAATGAATGAAATCACATGGAGTGTTAACTTTATATAAATAGTTTTTTAAAAAATACAAATGTTTTAAATGAAACAATTAAAATAGGACGAATGGAATATGATTTATGGGATCAATTCAAAAGATACATGTTAAAAAATAAAATAATACTGAGATGCATGTAGCATTGAATCCTTTGTGGCAACCGGCAAATGGAGCCTTGTAGAAAAATTATTAATTATGGACCACTTTATAAGAATTTAGTGTTGGATTTATGGCTCAAAGCTTTATTGGGCTTAAGTTGTCTGATGGGCCCAGGCTCAAGCCCAGGCCCTATCTGTTGTAAGCAACACTATTTAAGGTCTCTTTCTGTAGGATTTCTTCGACTGGTGCAGTTTATCTTAGAGAGAAACAGAGAGTAGAGTGACTGAGAAGAAGGGTGGGTAAGATTGTGGTAATCCTTATAGCCTGTATGGGCATTCTTCCTTCTTAGTGGATTCTTAGCAGATCCTGTGGACGTAAGCAACATTGTCAAACCACGTATATCTTGTGTTATTCGTGTTCTTATTCGGTGTGTGCTTGTAAATCTGTGATTTAATGGTGTATGTTGATTAGGGGTCTAATTCTCCAACATTTGGTTTATAATGAATTAGTGTGGAACTATGGATATTCAATCACTTTCTTTGGATTAAATTTTTAATAATTTTTTTGACAACTTTTCTTTTATTTAAGAATTACGATTGAAAATCAACACTAATTTTTGTGAACCAGTTCACAATGGATAATTACTCACAAGAAAACACTAGATTTGAATCTAGGGGCACCCCCTCTAGTGCTTTCTTCATTTATCTACCAAATAACCCAATTTGAAAGCGGCAGATTTTGTTTACTATATATTTTTTATCTACTTTTTTTTCATTTTAATGTGGGTATGTAAAAGACTATGGTTTTCACAGGCCCAACAATTAATGGTAAAAATGTGGTCAATATTTGAAAGGTTTTTAATTCAACAGGTGAGATTAACTTAAAATGAGTTCAAATTAAATATAAATATAATTTATAAAGGTGAAATGGTAAATGTATGTGAAAAGAAGATGGTGTGAATTCAAAACTTGGTGGCTCCTACATGGGGTCCTACAGAGATTGTCTCGTGGACAACAACCCATGATATTATTATATAAAATTTAAAATATACTTCGTATTTTACAAGTGATCCAAATTTTAATCTAAAAAAAAAGTTTTAATCACTTAACTTTAACGGTTGAATTTACCAAATGCTCTTGAATTCTTTAACAATGTTCGTTGATTTTGACCGTTAATGTTAAATGACTAAAATAAATTTATAATTGATTTTTTTAAAAATTCAGTCGTAGATTATCAAATTTATTTTCAATCTATATTTATGGAAATTGAAAAAAGTGGAAAAAAAAAGAAGTAAAGGAGGCAGCCTTGTGTTAGGTCGCACCTAATTTGGAGAAGAAGAGAGACAGATAGCAAGTCATCTAAGTGTCATAGGGCTTGGTTCACCTAGGTAGTGGTGCTTAAGTTTTAATTTAAATACTTTCAGATTGGATGATGTGGAAAATAAATCTCAACGGATATAATATGTAATAAATTATTTACAAACACAATTGAAGAAAGAGAGAAAGTGTGAAATTTACTTTAAACTCACACGATTTCTAGCATAGTACAAATATAACGTATCAACGATATCATTCGATTTCTACGTCCCTTCCACCTCATAAAGCCTTGAAAACTCTTACATCTGATTCAAATGCAAAGATGAACTTCAAAAGAAAAAAGGTATTTCAGCGACGCGGACATCAAGTTTGATAAAAATGTTTTTTGAAATTTATTTTATATGGGTTTAATAACTTTGAATCTTCATATATATATATATATATATATATATATATATATATATATATATTCTCATGTGGAAGAATTGAGTACATATGTACATGGAGTTGTACACATATCCCAAATAATTAATTGGATAACACCTTTCGACGTCAAAAAAGATATAGAGATATATTGAATAAGTGAATATTCATTCGATAAGTTTGATTATTTAGTTAAGATTTCTTATATTTTTTTTCATTCCGTTAATAACCAATTTTTTTATCATCTAACAATGAAATTTTTAATTTAAATAAATTTTCTCTTAATCTCATAAATCCATAATAAATTTATCGATTGTAAAACACATTTCTCATTTAAAAGAAGTGCCCAATTCACGTAATGTTAAGCATTTAGATTGGATTAGTCTAGGCCCGGGGTCGAAAATTTTCAGCCCATATTTTATCTCGGCCGAGATCTCGATCAAGATTTTTCTCTCTTATCATTTTTTTTGAAAATCTTGATAGCTTTTTTTTAAAAAATAAAAAGATTATTTTTTAAAATAAAATTAAAAAATATAAATATCGGCCGATATTTATCCGTATTAAATGAATATCGGCCGAGATATCCTTCGAACTCACACCGATATTTATTTATTTTTAAATAAAAAAATAATTTTTTTTATATCTAACAGATACAATACACATCAATATCTCGGTCGTGAAAATCTGGTATCTTCCGAGATTTCGACCTCTGACTCTGGGCCTACGACTAAAGCCCACTGACACTATTTGCCCCATTTTCTCTGGGAGTGGAGTGTGGAACCCAAATCCATGGCTACTACTACTCCCGTCACCTCCATCTCTCCATCTTCCAACCAGCCTTTTCCACCCAACTCGCTTTGCAAGCAGAACAACCTGTCCTTCAAGCATGCTCATCAACATTTCGACGAAATTCCCAAAAGAGACGTCGTCTCATGGACCTCCTATATCGCTCGTCGCTGCCGAAACGGCCGGCTGGTTGATGCTGCCTCAGCCCTCACCAGCATGAGATTAGCCAGCGTCGAACCCAACGATATAACGTTCGCAATTCTTCTTTCTGCCTGTAATGACTTCCCTTCCGAAGCCTTCCCCTTCGGGAGTTCCATTCACGGGTATGTCCGCAAACTGGGATTGCTTCAAAGCAATGTGGTATTGGAAACTGCCCTTGCCGGCATGTATGCGAAATGCGGTTATTTAGATAATGCCCGCCAAGTGTTCGACGGAATGCTCGTGAAGAATTCAGTGTCTTGGAACACGATGGTTGATGGGTACATGAGGAATGGTGAAGTGGAGTCTGCGATCTCGTTGTTTGACTCGATGCCGAAGAGAGACAAGGTGTCATGGACTGCACTAATTGGCGGGTTTGTGAAGAATGATCGTTTCGATGAAGCTTTGGACTGTTTCCGAGAAATGCAGCTCGAGAGAGTGGATCCAGACTTCGTGACCATCATTGCTGTGCTTACAGCCTGCGCTAATTTGGGTTCGTTGGGCCAAGGACTCTGGATCCATCGCTATGTGATGCAACGAGATTTTGGTGCAAATACACGTCTTAGCAATTCTCTTATTGACATGTATGCAAGGTGTGGGTGTATAAAATTTGCTCGTCAAGTGTTTAATGCAATGCCCGAACGAACTTTGGTCTCCTGGAATTCAATTACTGTGGGTTTTGCTGTTAATGGGTATGCTGAGGATGCACTTGAACATTTCTCCTTGATGCAGAAGGCAGGTTTCAAGCCTGATGGCATTAGTTTCACTGGTGCACTCACAGCATGCAGCCATGCCGGTTTTGTAGATCAGGGGCTGCAGTACTACAATAAGATGACAAGAATTTATGGGATTTCTCCGCGAGTGGAACACTATGGTTGTGTGGTGGATCTTCTTAGCCGTGCAGGGAGGGTACAAGATGCACTGCAGGTGGTCGAAAGCATGCCGATGAGGCCAAATGAAATTGTGTTGGGGTCTTTGCTGGCTGCTTGTAGGACTCGTGGAGACATTGCTTTGGCTGAGAGATTGATGGGTTATCTTGCAGAGTTGCAGAAGAAGAGTGATTTCAATTACGTGCTGCTTTCGAACATATATGCTTCTTTTGGAAGGTGGGATGGTGTAGGCAAGGTGAGGAATGCAATGAAAGCACTTGGTATAAGGAAGCAGCCTGGATTTAGTACAATAGAGATTGATTGTTGGATTCATAAATTTGTTTCTGGAGACAAATCACACAACCAATCCAATGATATTTATGCTATGCTTGATCAGCTATCCATTGAACTAAAGATGTATGGGTAGGTTCCTGAAACTATTGTATGAGCTTCATTTGAGAGTGATCAAGTGGAAGAATCAATCAACCCAACGAATCTTAGGTTGAAAGAAGAAGATATGAATCAGGCAAAATTTACTTCAGCAATTTTGCTTTTACAGCAATGATGTATAAAATTGAGAAACATCTGTTGAGGAGATCTTGTTCATGTTCCAGAGGAGCCAGTGTGAAAGTGTTTCCTAGCGAAGCTTGGATCAACTAAAGTAAAACAAGGGCCAAAGTCCAAACAGGCAATGGACCTTGAATAAGCTAAAGTACACACCAAGATCGTCACCTCTCAACTAATATGGGTATGGATGGAGGGTGGATGGATCTATGGATGTATAAGGGGGTTTCATGTGATTGGCTTGATTCGATCAATCCCTCATGTAAATTCAAAAAAAAAAAAAAAAACTATGAAGGGTAAATAGTTAGGAGGATCAAATTTCTGGAGTACTCTTTTTGTTTGACACACTAGGTGTTTATAATTGAATATTGACCATGAATTTATTAAATGAGTAAGTTTGAAAGATTTAATGCAAAGATCTTCAAATGATTCTCAACATAAAACATCATTTCGATTCAATTATATAATTTTTTGAGCTCTCTATATATTCATAACTTCAAATAATTTGTTATTCACTAAACTTTTCCATCTTTTGTGGAGCTCAACTTTGCCCTATATGATGGGTCTTTTAATAGATCATTTCGTCTGTTAACCTGATATCAAATAAATTATGTTTATCTAATAATAGAAGTTATGCTTTCTACGCTCTTTAAATGCTAATTATTTTAAACTATTTTCATATCTGATTTATTTACACTCTATTTGATGACCTATTGAAAGATTTCAACAAAAAATATGAAATCATGTACCCGATCAATTCATAGAAATTATTTTCTTTAAGTTCTCGTAACTTTTGACGATTTTAAATTACCTCTTGAATATCTAATATTTTTAAACATTTTTATCTTTCATTTTAATAGTTATGGGATAGTCAATATTTTTATTTTAGATGAGATTTATGTTGGTCCAGCATTAATTTATAGATATATAATTTAAATATATGTATAATTTTTATTTGTGGATAAATTATAGTGTATAATTATATTTTAATATCATTCAATTTAATGAAATTATCAATAATAACTTTTAGATGCTATTTGTATTGAGTATTGACAACTCTCTACGCTAAGTAGAATTTGATATGGGTACGTGTCTCTGTTTCGAAGTGTGAACTTTGCAGTTGGGATTTCAAAAAGAGTTAGTCGGTAAAATATTCAACTTTGGACCAGCAATATATATGGGTCAAGGTTTCCTTGGTCTTGCTCAAACCTAATTTAAAAAATTATAAGAAACTAAAAATGAAAAAAAAAAGGAAAAAAGTATTTTTTTTTCTTTAGCATCTAAGTGTGTATGTTCATTTTTATATATTAAACAAATAAAAATGTTTAAGGTTTGACATATGACATGCTTTTTAGGCACACTAATCATTTAATTAAATGGTAGTTATGTGGATTAATCATATATCAAATTTCATACTATTATGAAGGCAACAAGAGGACACATGATAAACAAGTTAAGATCGAAAATCATTGTGCAAGCAAGACCACTTTGCACGCAATTGAAGATGAAACTTTAGCTTGCAAAGAGTCACCTTTTTTTTTTTTTTTTTCAAGACTAAGATGTTTAAGCATTCCACTTGAATTTTTCATGTCTTCCACTTAAATAATTCTTGAGGCATGTGTAAACTTCTTAATCCGCACATGCTGGTTACAAAACTATGGAGAGTGGACCTTTTTTTTCAAAGAGTAAATTATTTGGCAAATCTAACCATTTTTATTTATTTATTATTATATTATTTTGGGTGGGGTGGGGATTTGTCACGAGGTAACTTACCTAGCGAAGATAGATTTGTCATGAAGAAATTAGTACTCCAAAGTAAACCATGTATAGGTTGCTAAGTATATGGATCCGTTTATGAGGTGGTGAAATTGCAATTCTGTATTGCTAATTCCATTGCAATTTTGAAGACTTGCCGTACCAATCAGGGGTTTAAAAAATGGTTACGGCTGATGTCCAATATATATCAATGGACATCGGCCGATATCTAAAATATCGGCGGATACATATCGTATCAGCCGATATATAAATGTATAAAAAATCGATATATATATATATATATATATATATATGGAAAAACAAAAGAATGAGACTTTAGATCTTTGGCATGTTGGTTAGATGTGTTGAAAAGGTGTGAAGCCAGTGACTTGCAAATGGTATAGAAGATTAGTACAAATTATAGTGCGTGTATTCAATCAACCATGTGATATTAACTTTGATGAGACATTTAGTCTAGTTGCAAAGATCAATATCGTACATGTGACGATAGCCATTGCAGCAAACAAAGGATAGAAGCTCTAGTAGATGAATGTCGAAAATGCATTATTGCATTGTGACATTGACAAAGAAATAGAGTAATTATGTGGATTTGATGATTAATAGAAACCCAAATTATATATGCAAGTTGTATAACGCAATTTATGGATTGAAACAACCATCCCAAACATATATAATTTGTGGCACCAATAGATTCTAACCTGTTGACAAATAGTGGGTAGATTATTGTTGTGCTCAATTATGTGTACGATCTCATAGATTAATAGTATCTTGAAAATCAACTAAATTAAATGCATAGATTTTGGTTGGATTTTAAGCTCAAGAATCAACAAGAGAAGCCCCTATATTCCTATAATTATCTTCTCAAATTCTTCATTTTTTTCATTTTCTCTAAATTAAAATTGAGCTCTTCTATGATGGCAATCTAACTTCACTGCTGGAATCATGGGTCTAAATCTCGACCGATATATCTCGTATCGGCCGTACAAACGAGATCTCGACCGACATGATCGAGATCTTGTCAATGTCAACCGACCCAAAAATAAAAGAAAGAGAAAGAAATATCGCCCAATATCTGCCAAGATATAAGCAATATTCGTGGGCCCAAGAGCTCGACGTCTTTTTTAAACCCTGGCTTGAATTAATTACTAAAGATCTGATGTGCATGGGCGCATTTTTTTTCGTTTCACATACGTTTAGTTTGGTAATGACATCAAGTTTGTTTATACATTTGTTCATTTCACACCTCAACGCACACCAATGCAATGGATTTTATTTTACGTTCTATTATGTCTTTCTAATTTTGTCCAAAGTTTATCATTTTAATTATTCTTTGAATTATAATCTGTCTTAAGCCCATACCTCTTTGCACTAATCATGGTTATCATAATAGCAGGAATCCAAGAGGAGATGTTGTGGTGTATTCTTTTGCAAATGATATAGCATTATCAAATAGACAAAACAATAACTTAATATTAAGTTGAAATCTTAGAGTAGAGTTTTTCTGACAGATAGATTAAAAATTAATAGAACTAAAACAAAATATATGAAATACAATTTAGTGAAATAAAAGATAGTAAAGGTAATCAAATAAGAATTGAAAAGGATTGAGATCTATAATAGAACCTCTAGAAGGTTTTGAATTAAATATAATTAATGGAATCTATCTCTTAAAAGGACAATTATATAAAAAAAAAAAATAGCAATCCTGCTATGCTCTAAAGAGAAAAGTGCTAAGCAATGAAGAAAAAAATAATATAGAGAGATAAAGCTTCAGAGATGCTCACGCTATGTTGGATGAGTGGATTGACTCTAAATGATAGAGTTAGATATTACCATATTAAAGATAATTTAAAAATAGCCCCTATAGATGACAAACTAAGAGAAACTTATTTGAAATGGTTTAATCACATAAGTAGTAGAACAGAGACAACTCTGTGTCGTAGAGAGGCTTTAGATCATAGGCACGAACAAGTAGGAGAGGTAGACCTCTGAAAATGTAGGAGAAAAATATTAAAAAAAAAAAAAGTTAGATTATGGGGTGATCAACAATATGGTTTATAATAGAGTCAAATGAAGAGGTAGAACTCAAAAACCCAACTCCAAATAGATGGATTTTGACTCTTGATGATGAGGATGATGATCAAGGCTCTCCAAACCAAACAAAACAATACATAGTAGGTATGAGCGACGGAAATAAATTCTATTCATGAATTCAGCAAATGTGGACCAACAGCCACATGGTTGTGTGAGATTGGAATAGGTGGCACATGGATACCGGTCAGTGAGGTTTCAACCACTATTATATCATACCACTGCTCCTGGTACATGGATATAATAGTGGACCCGATCCTTATTCAAAACGGATCAAGTCAATTCCATCAGACAGAAATATATCAAATTCAACATTTGAGGTGATGATTAGACCTTTTTTTAAGACGGAGAACAGAAAAAAAATTTACCGAGTGAAGATGATTAGACTAGTTGAATCCAACAAAGTATCACTCTCTTCTAATTGAGTTGAGACTAGCCACAACTCTGGAGCATGCCTTGGCAAGAAATGGACCAATGCAGATTTCATTTGGCCTGTACATGCAATCTATCATCTTGATGTCTGCTGCAAAAGATGATCAAAATGAAAATGCTTCTCTTCAATGACGATTATGTGATGGGAACAAATGAAAATAATAGCGGCAAAATTCCTTCCATCATTTATCTTTTCTCCTCTTTTTTTTCTTTAAAAGAAAGGAACAAGAAAAATAAAAAATGGAAAACAAAAGTAATGACTCAACTTTCAAATCTGTGCAATTCTCTTTTCCTTGTAACCAATTGACCAAAATATCCCCCATTCCACCCCAACCCCACCTCCCAAGCTTGATGACCAATCTATATCTGGCAGGGCAGGACAAAAAATCTAAAGGAGTGAAGCACCAAACTTATTGCATTCCACTTTCAGCAAACCAGGGAAGGAAAAAAATACCCCCATAATTGATCCTCCTCTCTCTTGTTGCCAAAATCTATAGTAGCACTAATCCACATCTGCAACTTCTATCTTTTGATCCAAAATATCAAGGAGATCAAAACCCTTGGCATTGCATTAACTAGAACATGTCATACCTTCAAAATGGTTAAATTCTCAAAATGAATTCAAGCTTTGGATTCAAAGTTGGATGAGCTCAATCCTGAGGAAGAACCTCCTGTACTGCCCATATGCAATCCAAGTGGAATAATCTTTGATTGCTGAATCCTTTCGCACAGTTTGCTAGATGGCCTTTTCTCCTTGTGCTGCAAAAGC
This sequence comes from Chimonanthus salicifolius, assembly GCA_013350335.1. NCBI lineage: Eukaryota > Viridiplantae > Streptophyta > Magnoliopsida > Laurales > Calycanthaceae > Chimonanthus > Chimonanthus salicifolius. The sequence goes on from CM023532.1 coordinate 15,356,198, forward strand.
AAATTTATGTCCAACATAAGCCTCATATGAACATGCTGAAGACAAAATAAACAGTAAGGCTTAAATTATGTTGCAAATAAAAGGAAAATTGGGAGTCAAAAGTGTATATATTTGCCTATATCAGAGAACACAACAGGAAAATACAGACTCCATTCCATATAAATGGGGTGACTGTGAAACGGACCGAGTTATAATTTGACAGGTACCAATATTGTCAGGATGCCCAAAGAACTCTTAGATTCTCACTGTTCAAATGGAAGGACTTGGACAATTAAGACAAGGACAGAGAAAGAGTCCACCCCATTGTCTGAGAGGCAACAGGTCACGTCTGACAGAAAAATTAAAGGCCAAAGGGTTAAGAACTACCAATATGTAAGACACTCCCCCCTCTTCTCCATTTCCCTCCCTAGTACCTAGATGTTCGAGTCTGCAAACTAAGGCAATCTGCATTGGCTTATTCTGATGGATGGAGCTCCATCAGTTGTATTCAGAGTCTTTCTTCACAAGAAGATACATAAAATCCTAAGTACAGCTAATACAAAGTAGAAAATACAGTAATATCTGGCACCTCATTATAGAAAGCACTAATCTCCTCCTCTGTTAGAGCTTCGTACTTTGCATCTTCCTCCCACCCAAGCCTCCGCAGAAATGCGACCTCCTCTTCATCTGGAATGACAACCATGTCCAAACTAGACATTTTCTCTCCATCATCAACAAATAATAGCTGAGATTCCTCACAGGCATCACCATTACCAACCACATCAGAGCCATTCTCCATAGACCATTCCGAAGATCCTAAACCAGATTCTGAGGCAGGAGTATCATTACCCTTGGTCATTGAAACAGCAACCGACACGATCTGTTCATCTGACTTTTCATTGACAGATGACATGGAAGGGGTTGAATCTGGGGTAGCAGCAGAATGGTTTCCAGAAGTTTTCTTCCTTAAAGAATTGAAGAAATCAATCCGGTTCTGAGTTTGTGGGAGGAGCTTTCTTTCCATGGAGGTGCTTTGTGCCACTGCAGAACTGGTTAACTTGAGATCAGGTGTGAGCTTTGGGTTACTGGGGCTCCTCAGAGCACCATGTGGGGATTTACTGGCACTTGTTAAACTCGACCCCTCCTTGGAAGCATAAGAGATACCATTATCTCTTGGACCTTTGAGAGGTTGAAGCTTCCCAACTTGAGATGTCTTGGAAGAGTCAGATCTAGGTGATACACGAATGTTGCTCGCTACTGGTGACAGTGGTGGCTGCTGGCCAACCTTTGATGTGCTCAACTCAGCAGATCTTGCTACTTTGGTTTTTGCTTTCTCTGATGAGTTGAGAGTCTGAAAATGAAACAGGATTATGGCAATGAGCAACAATTGTGTAATTTTTATTTGTATTGCTTGATAACAATTACTCTACCCCAAATTGATCATACCATTCAATCAGAACTCTTAGCCAAACACATGCCACCTCATTAGCACTTTAATATGATCAAACATCTAATGATGCTCAAAGATCTCAAAGTTCACCTAGAAGGAAACCAAAAAGCTGACAGTATAAAAGACAACCAAACCAATATACTAAAATCCCATGTGATTGACAACTGACTCGATCTCAACCTTGTTTACAGAATGGGTTTGTTGATGACCTAAATAGAGCAAATGGATTTGATGATGATAACCTAGTTTATGCATGCTTTAAAAGATTATCCTCTTTCAGAAGATGGAAATACAACATGTTAAGAATATGCTTTGAATTCAGAGAAGATAAAGGAACATTGCAAATATGCAACCATCATTAAAAAAAATTAAATGCAGTTAATGCCCAGTAACTGCTAGAAGTCGTGTGAAACTAAAGAGTACAAAGAAGAGAAATGAGAGCAGATATTCTAAGTACCTTACACCAAAGAATACACACACACACACATTTAACTCTTTGAATACAGGAACGATAATCATCTCTATGCATATTATAGAACTGAAATAATGTTTCTCAAAGAACTGAAATAACAAGTACAAGATTCTGGTTCTTATTATTTTTCTTTCTTTTGCTTTTTGGACAAAAGAAGGAAGGGTTGAGGGTGATTGGTGATAACGTTGATTCCTGCTTTGTTCAATGAAAAACTGATGCCCATTCATCCATTTAATCTCAATCAAGCATGCAAGCTGTTAAAATAAAATTCATCTAATGTGGTGAGAGGAGCAAGAAAGCAACAGGTAACAAATTCGGATCTTGATTATTTGCACTACAAGCATACGTAGTCTAGAACAATTTACATGAAAAGGATAAGGACATATAACTGTCATAAATGAGATCATAGTTGGAGGCATAATTTGTTAAACATGAGTTGGACAAGGTATGTGTCTGGAAACGATGTAGAACATGCACACAGAAGTAATACCTGAATCTAGTACATGTGGAAATTACTAAGCATTGGCAATTCAACAGAATTGGGCAGAGAGAGTGAATAAATGATCTTAATCCTAGGATGCACCAATTGTTCAATTGGGAAGACGGTTTAATGAAGAGTGTAGAAAGTGAAGGGTTGGGAGGTCTCTATTAGAAGTCAGCAATGTAATTACATGCTGTAAATTTGTCCTCCAGTTGTCAGTGGAGCCCAGACATTTTATTGTTCATTTGTCCAGTTCTTGAACAAAATTACTTCTTTTTTTAACTTTTGAGGGAGAGCATCGTATCTTGAACTTTGTCACATTGGTAGTGCTCAATTGTGAAACCGCAAAAGTTATCGGTTCAAGTCCAACCAATTGAACTGCCAAAAGAATCATTGTTTTGTATTTAAAAAAAAAAGTTGTTTAAACACGTATCTTTACACTTAGAAAAATTACAAAAATAAATGAAGCATTAAATTCAAGTTTTTGTGGTGCAAATGCAGACTTCATGAACCAGAATTTGCATAGGTCCACAACAAATTGGCTGATGTTAGTCCTCCATAAGTCCCTCAAGAGACTAGAAAATTCTAAATGCTCCCTAATATGACAACCTATGCCCCATTTAAAGAAATAAGCCAGGAGAAAAGCAGTTGTATGGTACTCCCAAATGTTTGTCCAATATCCACAGAAAACACACGCAGCAGGTATTTGAAGATGTTGAAACCCACATTTCAATAACATATTGGAGAAGTCATTGAAAAATTAGTCCTACTTGAATAAAGAAAAAAAGATCAGGGGTAAGAAAATTACGAATCATATAATTAAATGAAGTTCGCACACATGAATTGACCATCTCTCACGTCCCCAGATCTGCAAACTTGATGGGGACAAGATGACGTAGCTGGGTTCCCCAGCTTTCTGAGGAATTCTAATGTAGAGGAAGCGGGGAAGAAATCAAATTAAGTCAAAAAAACCCGATGCAATAGAGTCACACACGTGAGTTGACTCACACGTGTGGAGGGCAACTTAAGTTGAAGGCTTGTGACTGGCACATGAGGGGAATAAGGAGACTTAGGGCTGCTGGGATACGAAGGGCATTAAGAAAAGAAAAGGGAAAGAGGAGAGGCAACGGAAGGTGCAGCAGCAGCGTCAGAAAAAGGAGAAGAAAGGAAGATGCAGCGGAAGCTATGAAGAGGGGAGAAGAGAAAGAAGAGGCTAAGGAAGAAGATGGAGGTCAGGAATGGACCAAGATGCAGTACCTGGATAAGTGGGCTGTTCGCTGGTCACAGAGGGATCTCTGAAAGGAGCAAAAGTCTCAGGGAAAGAGGCGAAAGACTGGGTTAAATCCGAAGACAGCTTGCGAGGGTGGTTTCTCCTGGGATTAAGCCCAAGATCCAACGATGTGAAGACTAGAACGTGCCAGCAGTAATTTGTCTGCAACTTGGGCAGAAGTTTGAAGACAACCCAATGCTCGAAGGCAAAGAGACAAGCAAAATATACTTTTATTTCATAATTTCGAAAGAGGTAAGTCCCTCTCTTACATGTATTGTATTTATAAGAAAAAAGCTAGAAATCAAAATAGAAAAGGACTCCTAAATCAAATAGGAAAGCCACCGACCTGGCTTCCTTGTGACACAAGAATTCTAAATTAAAAATAATGCAAAAATAGTAAATCCTAAGAGAGATGGGTCTCCCATGTCCTACATCAAATTCATTGTTAGTCTAGAGGCTGGTAGCGTAGGAGTTGAAAGTCTAGTCACGTAAAGGGCTTTGTTGTCGTTTGTCTCTCCTGCCTTTTTTTTGGGGGTGGGGTGGGGGGGTCTGATTTTCTTGTGTGGAGCTCCTATGTTGAACTTGTATTTTTTTAGTTTCGTAATAAAAAGGTTACCTTTCAAAAAAATTAAAAAAAAAAAATGACAACTATAACTGAAAGGAAGCTGAAAACTCCAAAACAAAGACAAGCAGGAAATTTCCTGAAAACAGAGAAGAGAAGCTACAAAAGATAGAAAATTCAACCAAGAACTGAGAGACGCTTCTCCTTCACAAGAGAATCTTCTAATTCATTCAGATCTGCCGATATGCCTAAGAGACTGGCAACCCTTCCTAAAGGAGAATCTTCTAATTCAAACACTACTAATGTGGGAATGGAGGGCTCCTGAAATATTTTAGTTTGATTTCAAGAGGAGAATGTTGTGATCATATTTTTGTTATCTTGGAAACAGTGTGAAATAGTACTATAAGAGTGAAGAATCCATGAAGAGTCTGACATGAGAATTTTCAGAAGAGTATGCAATATAATTTCTAGATGGAACTTGTTGATGTTTTGGACTTCTGATTTTCCATCCTGGAAATTGATTCAGATTTTTTAATTCCTAATTATATAGAAAAACTTCCTCCTAAAGAGAGAGCTTTGCCTTTTTCCTCACTTCTAAAACACAATGTAGGGTGTTGAGCCACAACTTATTTGTATCTCCGTATTGTCAATTTCGTGACATCGTCTGAACCTTGCTTCTGGAAGACTGAAGTTGGTGAATCAAGTTGATCGAAGACCAGAAGCAAGTAGTGAGAATTTCTCCATGTGATTGGCAACTTGACGGGTAAAATGGACCAAAGCTGACCCTAGGTTGAACCCAAACACTGGTAAGCTAAAGGGCCTAATTGTAGAATCTTTCATGTGAAAAAAATGAACCCAAGCAAGCCAAAGCACAGTTGCATTATTAAGAAAAGTTCCTCTCAGATGCGACCCTTGGAAACCTGACTCGAAGGGGTTCTCGATCCTATGATGGATCTATCAGAGAGCAACTACATTGTCAATGAAAATAGCTCTCGGGTTCGAATCCTCGAGGTCTGGCCTCGACCCTTCCAACCTGGCTCAACGCTTCGAGCCTAACCTTCGACAAGTCAAAGACTAGCCGTTGGCACAATAGCATTATAAATAACGACTCGTTTATCTAAATAAGATTAAGAAAATTAATTGAGATTTAAACCTAATCTCTCCCAGACTCTCAGAAGAAGAGGTTCCAACAATTGCTAATCATCCTTGAACCTCTTTGATCTTTCTTAATCACTCCATTAAATGTTCATGGAATAATCAAAGCTTCTTTAGTTTTTCATTAAAGTGATTAAGGAGATGATTTTCTAGGGAAAAATAGTTAGATCCTAAACCACTCCAGACCTAGCCTTTCCAATGATTGTGCATACACTGGGGTAATTCAACATTGAAGAATGAAGCATGAAGGCTGCATTCAAGAACACAAATCAAGATCTATGCTGAAGACCAACGCAAGTGTTCTTTTTCTGGTTATTACTATTGTAAGGTAGATTAGACCTGTGTGATCGAATCACCATAAAAAATAGTGAGTCAATGACTAGACCTGTGTGGTCTAACCTCTCAAAATTAGGTGTGTATTGTTAGGGTGTTGACCCTTTCTTAATGAGTTTCAGATAGCCCAAGGTTGGGTGATTCCAAGAGTGGGTGTAGGTTCAGGTGAACCGAACCACTATAAAATCGATGTGTTTGTGGTTTGTTTTGATGGGTTTTATTGTTTTTTTTTTTTAAAGACAACTTCATTAATTCGAAAAAAAATTTAAAGAACGCAAAGGCAGGGCAAAAGAAGCCCACTGGAACGAAATTACTAGACTTTTTTACAACTTCTAACTCTAAGAATGACCCCAACGGGCCATCTCATCTTCAGCCGAGTTAGCTGACCGAGGAGCCCAAGCAACTTAAAAATCAAAGGAAGCAATGATATGCCGAACCCTTTTAATTTTGTCCAAGTAAATCCAAAGGCAGTTAGAACCCAATACCCATCCAACAATAACTTGAGAATCACCTTCTACCGAACTCCTTGCTCCTCCAACTCCAGAAGACCACGGCATAAAACAAATAATTCCGCCTCAATAACTGACCCGTTTAGAATTGGGCCAGCATAGGAAAGTACCGTAGACCCTAAATCATTTTAAATGATCCCACCATACCCAGCCAGACCAATCTCACATTTACAACTTCCATTGAAATTAAGCTTAAGAAGCCCACAAGCAGAGGGAATCCAAAAGACTTGTTGATTTGACTCCACATTATGCATAGTCGAGTATACAGAAGCCCAATCTCTGCACATCTGAAACAGAAACACTCCAGAACTTAGCCAGCTCGACCAACCACCAAGCTGTCCGAAACTTAATTATATCCAGAAGTGATCGAAGCGAACACTCCGAACACCCTTTTATTGCGTTCCAACCAAATAGACCAAACAATACTCAAAATAGTTACATTCCACAGACTTCGACGGAAAGGAGCTTCCTGACACTACCACCTCGTCATTAAACAATTCACCCAACGTAAGAGGCAAGAAAAAATCGATACCTAACAACTGATGAAATGCATCCAAATCTTATATGAGAACTGACAATGAAGCAGAAGAAGGTTATCCGACTCCATATCCGATAAACACAAAGACACGCATTCACAATAAACATCTTACACAACTGCAAATTATCAATAGTCAAGATTTTCTGCAAACCTGCAAGCCATCCAAATATCTTCACTTTAAATGGAGAAGACCCCACCCAGATTTTAGGGTGAATGATAGGAGCATCACCAACCATCAACATGTTCTTACAAAAAGACTGCACAGAGAAGAAACCATGAGGATCAATCTCCGAAATCCGCCTATCATTTCCATGACCCATCACAAAGACATTCCCCAAAAGATTCATTAATGACATCCAATCATCAACCATCCAGTCTTCCCACTCCCTTTGAAACTAAGGACCCCAGACTACCCTGTTATGAATTACCTCGTAACACTCCCTAACCGTGGACTCTCTATTTGATGCAAGAGAGAACAACACATGGAATGATCGGACCAAAGGAACATCACTCAACCATTTGTCCAACCAGAAAAAAAGATGTCTTCACCTGAGTAAACACGGTATCTAATGTGCCGACCAAAGGTCATTGCCACTGAGCAAACACCTTTCCAAAAACCTGAATCTCCCCCATTAGCATTTGCAATCCATCACCCATAGCCTTGCATCCTATATTTTCTTTGGATAATATCCTTCCAAAGACCAGCTAAGGAGTCATGTAGCCGCCACAACCACTTTCCTAACAAAGCTTCATTAAAATGCCGAAGAGACCGAATCCCAAGACCACCTTCCTCCTTAGGTTTGCACACCTGTAACCAGCTGACCAAATGAAATTTCCACCTTTCCCCATTATCGTTCCACAAAAGCTGCCTCTGGATCCTTTCTAGCTTTTCGACCACTGCCACAAGGCATTTAAAGACACTCAAACAGTAAACAAGAAGGCTAGATAAAACGGCCTTAATTAGGATAGCCCAACCGCCAAGCGACAAATACTTCCCTTTCCAAGCTGCTAACCTCCTCTCCATCTTATTGATAAACGAGTCCCAACATGCCTTTCAAGGTTAAACTTTACATAGAGGAACCCCAAAGTACTTCGAGGGAAATGAAGCAACTTTACACCCCAATAATGACGCCAATTGCACACATTGCCTATGCTCGATATTCACACCCATGGGTTGTTTATTGTTATTTGCACGTACAGTTGTTTATTCCGTTGCACATTATTTCGATTAATTAATTTAAAAATAAATAAATATTGGAAAAGAACCTTTTACCCCCCCTCTAGGACCATGGATCGTTCTAGCCCAGGCCTTACATAGGGTTCTTTAATTAAAATTGCACGAAATATGTTTAAGAATACCACACTAAAATGATAAAAGTTGGAAAAAGACAATGCGCCATATAAAAATCTGGTTGATACTAACTAAAATGTTATTTTCCTACAGTAAGAGGGACAAAATTAACAATTAATTTTGCACGGAGCTCTTCTACCAGTCACTTGTGCATATGTTTGTGCTTCACTAACCCTGCTGAAGGGGCTGTTGATCAGGTATTCTATAAAGAAACAAACCAATATTCATCTACAGCCATCCAACTTAAGACCATGGAATGGAAAGTTCTAATAATTTCTTTTCGATTATCCATTTTATGGCATTAGATTGGACAACACAAGAATGAAGAAACTTCACCTCCTAAACAAGGAAATGGATACAGATGAGGTATCATGTTTATGTCATCCTTTTATGTTTTCGTATGAGTTTCACTTGAAGCATTTCACCCAAGCTATATAATGACTCAAAATTGTGACCTTTGTGTTTATTTTGCTTCTATTAAATTGAGAAGCCTTTCAAGCATGCGAAAGATCAGCTATCGTAACCATTCCCAGAAAAGAAAAAAAAAGAAAACTCAAGTTCACCACCTATCAAATGAGACAGCATGCTTAAGGTAACATGGCTATCTATTTTATGGAATGGACTATAATAAGATCATTTGTGCCCTTTATCTTTGTCAAAGTATAATCAAATCATTACAAGTTCAATTTTTTTTTTTTTTTTGAATGGTTATTACAAGTTATTAGAAACCAAGGAACATGCCACAAATTATCATAAAGTATCTTGTAAGTATCCAAGATGGATGTAATCAAAGACCATAGATGGATAAGGAGTTCATTTTGGTAAATATAACACCATCTTGCATCAAGGTTTGAAAAACAAGGGAATCTAACTCAACTTCGCCGACCATTGACTCTAGGCTCTAAGACAAAATTAGTTATTTTAACAATGGATCAGATGAGTCATGTGATTCATATAGGTATTTGCCAAGTCTAGCAAGTTGACTCAGTTCAACTTGGCATTTTCACTGCACGACAACTGTACGGTAGTTGTTCCTTCACTGTAAACTTTCTATCTTGGAAGGAGTCATTTTTGAGATTGCTTAGAGTGGTGGTGATAAAAGGAGCCCACATGAGTGACTCTTACATAGGGAGGAGGAAACCAGTTGGTGGATGAGAGATTAGGAGACCCCTAAGGGAGGTGAAGCTGAAAGATTATGCATGCTTGTGGACGATTCTCTTCTAACACTAGTATATGGAGGGAAGAAGAGGACACAGGTTTAAATTAGCGATTCAAAAAGAGAATCTGAAGTTGATCTCTTGTTCAAGCTCAAGAATCCAACTCCCATTATGGCCCTTGTGTGCAAGGGGTTGCTCCTCCCTGAGTGGCAGTTTTCTACTGGGTGGCCATGGCCGGCAAATATTGACAAGATCAACGATGATGCATAGTAAGGTATTCTCAAAGAACTATCTTACATGAACACTTCAATGTAGGCAACATGTCCGTGTCAGAAATTTCATTTATAAGAATAATATTTGTTTGTGCCATGTCCAAGCATCATAGTTAAAGAAGCTTATTCTTCTTGTATAGTGTTTGGTTTACAAAAAGGAAGTGTTAACCACTTGTTCATAGAATGCTAGTTTCTAATGACAATGTGAGAGATTTTTTTAGAATTGTGTGGATATACATGAAGCAAAGTGGAGAAATGTGGAAAGGGGGAGGAAGGAGAGAAAAATGGTGGAGGGGTGATGCGGTGCATCCTTCCTGCTATTTTTTTCTTACTTGTTATTTCCTGTTTTTCTACTTTTATTTTAAGCAAGGGTATTCTTGTAATTTCTGCTTTAGTTTTTAAGCAAGGATAATCTTGTAATTTTCTGCTTTAGTTTATTTTAGTAAGTGAAGTCTTTATATAAGGCCTTATAGCCCTTTGGGCAAATTGACATACGATGAAATAAAGAAATTCTTTTGCTGCTACATGCGATTGATTGATGTGAGAAACCAATAAGCGTGAAATACTCCTCCTCCTTCTTCTTCCTCCAGGTACGAGTATCTTCTCTCTTCTCTCTTCTGCAAAAGACATAGCCGATCCTTCCTTCTTATTGTTACTGACCTCCAAAACTCAGATCCAGCCTTAAACCCCCACCTATTCACCTCTCCTTGTGCCGCCACCTACTCTCTCAATCCTACTGATTTCTGCCACCCTAACCTGAACCAAAACCCATTGTTGTCCCTTCCCAGGCCTGCCATCTTGCTGCAACTTCATTCTACAGTCCCAAATCTGTACGTTGGACCTGCCAAATTGCTGTTAGAACATCCCAGAATTCCAGATCTGTCAATACACTTCAGATCTGTATCTTAAGCTGACTTCAGCCCCTCTAGAAGCCAGATCTGCTGTTTATACACTTGTCCTGCTTTCCTTAAACCTTTTAAAACCCTCCCATACACCTGTCCTGCTTTCCTTAAGCCTTTTAAACCCTCCCATACACCTGTCCTGCTTTCCTTAAGCCTGTTCCTGCTGTCCCACTCTGTTTTACATATCACTGTTTGTGTGGTCTGATATTCCTCTTGGTTTTGAAGCCTTATACCTATGAGCTATAACTTGATTTGAATTAAATATAATTGCTTATATTCAATTCCTAAAATTTTCATGTTTGTTTGTGGTAGATTTTATTATTTTAATTGTTATTATTAATTTTAATTTTAATTTCAGCTTCATATTATTTTTTGTTACATCATAATCGCATTTAGGGTCACCCTTTTGTCTTGTCCTGTGTCAATGGGAGAGAGGTTGATATTCAAAATCCTTCTAATGATAAGATGGTTATGCAAGAGAGGCAAGCTTAAAGGCCTAAGTTGGGCCCAAGCCCAATTTACAAAGGGGATTTGAAGTTTGGGTCTGAGCTCGAGACATGCATGAAATATATGCTCAAGCTCGATTCCAAACAAGAGTAATAGGACTAATAGAGAGCCTGAGCCCAATAGAAAAGCCCAAGTAAAACATAAACGAAAGAAAAAAAATAGAAAGGAAAACCAAAATGAGATTAAAATAAAATAAAAAGTGAAAAAAGACATAAAAGATAATAGATTTTTTTAAATAGGAAAAACATAATATAAAAATAATAATAAAAGAGAAAAAATAGAGAGATCAAAAAAAGGTTATAAAGGAAAATAGAAAATAACATTTAATAAATGAAAAATAAAACTCATTGAAATAAAAGAAAAATAAAATATAAAAACAAAAAAAAATGATAAGATAGTTACACAAGAAAGTCAAGCTTAAAGGCACATCAACATAACTTTAACTTTTATAGAAGTCCAAGTTGGTAAGGCGTTCAGAGATGGTGGATTGGTGGGGAAAGTGCTTCCCTGTTTGTGGGGAACATACTTGAATGGGGAGCTGGAGATATCGTATGCACGTTTAGAGTAGCCGAAGTTGTCTTCGACAACTTTATCCTGACAGAAAGAAGAACTGGAAAATGGAGAAATTTCGCATTACAACTTTATCCCGACAGAAAGAAGAACTGGAAAATGGAGAAATTTCGCATTTGTTAGATTCAAGATGGAGGCAGAAGCGGAGAAAGCTATCAAGATATTTGATGGCAAGGTTTTTTATGGGAGGAAGATCCAAGTGAACAAAGCTCAGTTTGGTCTAGAAAGGAGAATACAGGGTGAGGGACAAACGGAGAAGACAATACCAAGGGGAGAGAGATTTATGGGAAAATCCCAGAGCCAAGAAAAGGGACTAAACCTCTTCCTTGCTTTCTATCGGTCTCACATCCTGACCGGAAGTTGCTTAAGATTAATGAAGAATATGTTGGAAACTCTACAGAATAGCTATCAGAAACTTGGATTGGAGTGGCAAGACATGTTGATCTGAAAGGAAAGGAAATTAAGGAATCGATTATGGATGCTTGGGACTTAGAAAGTGAGGTGGCGATGCATTGGCTATCCATGGCGCCTCTGGATTGTTCCTGCCACGGTGAAAGATAGAAGAAAATTAAAGTCTTGGTGCCTGTAATTTTGCCCAAGGTCTTTTAAAGCGGGTTGGACAAGTGGATGGAAACCCTAGGGCCAGTAGCTGTGGCTGATTGGGTCGGGTTGTATGCAATCCCACTACATGGCTGGAAAAAGGAGACATTGCAAAAGTTGAAGGAACTCCTGATTGGTGTATGAGATTGATGAGAGATGCCTTCTTTTGGAGGCAGTCGAATTTGCAAGAATGAAAATCATTCATACCCTTGAAGCCCAAATCCCAAACGGACCTTTGGCTAGATATAGTGGACGTTCGATTTACAATTCAAGTTGAGGTCGAACCAAAAAAATGGGATTCACTTGCCACATTTATGATTGGAACAATGAACATTTGCCAATTGTGATAAGGATGACCTTGATTTTTGAACAATCCATGTATATGGGATTCACTTGCCATTACAAGAAACGTCTAGATCTAACATTCACTAACAAGATTATAGGACCCAACATCAACTATGCCCGAAGACTAATCACAACCCTTAGTTTATTTCAGTTGAATGGTGAATGTATCTCCTCCATGTGTAATATTGTGGCTCATCATCTATCATAGGGGCATCCAAGATTTGTCATAATGGCAGGTCCGACATGGATTCCACAAAAATAATGACCTTACATAAGGTAAGCCTAATCAAATCATTCCTCACTCCTAAATATGAGTACATCAAGCATTACCATATAATATAGAAAGTAGTAAGCCTAGATACATAATACAAGCTGAAGAAAAATGTAACAATAAATTAAACATTTTTTGTATGTATTTGATATGCATTTGATATTAAATTAACATATAACAATGTACTGGAGCATAAAAGTTGGAACAGATTTGTGGATTCCATTTATAAGATGGCCAAATTAGGGGTTCCATATCATTGTCAGAATCCAAAACCCACCTCATGTCAACACAATGTGCCACTTTAGCAAAATAAAAGGCAATAGAAGTTTATTTAGTGCTTCAATATTTATGTAACTACTACTTTTAATCAGATTAGGGTCTTCCAATGACCACTTGAATGTCTCTACCATTGTTGGACAACCTTGAATTGCCTATCCAGAAGTTCCTGAATTCCGTTCAGCTATTTCCTTTTACAGTGATATATAGAATATAGATATTACTTTCTTAGATGGAAATTTTTAAAAAAAAAAAAAAAATTAAAAATCATATGATTTAAGGCTCTAAGCTACCAGAATGTCTAAAAAACAGAAAGAATGAAATTTGTTAGTTAAGAAAAAAAACGATTGACAATAAAACAGATGAAGTGGCATTTCCTACCAATGTTTTTGGCATAGGTGTCATGGGTATTAGTTGTCGACACTGTTTGATAGCCAGTTCTTCGAGCCTTTGAGTCTCAACAGATACCTGCATACCCATAACAAAAAGAGAAAATCTAGCAACAGAACAATCTAGAAACAATTCACAACTAAAATGCATTTCTAATTACCTGGGGAGAAGTCCGAGCTCGTGCGGGGGCTTGAGCCACTGTTTCTGCCATATTAAGGCCAGTGCTCGAGCTTGGAAGGACAGTTGATGAGTTCGCAGGAGCAGTCTGTTGAACAGAAGAAAGTATCATGCTGCTGCTTCCAACTGTGGCAGGTAGCTCTGCCAAAGCTGAAGTCCAACCATCACCACCAATTACAGACAAAGTACCCATTGGCAGACTCTGAGACAAAGAACTCAAACCAGGAGATGAGACTCTACCAACATCAGGAAGTCCTTGTTTATCTTCAGCTCCAAGCGTTGGAAAGTCTCTATCAAAAGAAGTTCTATGTTTGTTGCCAACTATATTCAGCCCCGTGTGGATACCATTGTTTGTGACAGTCCCTACTCTTCCAGTCCACAACTCACCACGCTTTCCTGATATCATGGACTTAGAACGCCTCAAAGTATCTTTATCAACTCTGTTCGCAAGAATGTTAGCTGATGTCAAAGAATCATAATATTCACGATCCCTGTGATCCCGCAATCGCAAGTCAAGGTCCTTGTCCCAATCCTTATCACGATTGCTTCTAGTAAAACTACTGTAATTACGTGAGTATGCTGATGCCTCCTTCTCATGCTTCATAGAACCATTAGTACTTGAACTCCTTTGGAAGTATGAAGACGAGCTTCGATCCCCAAAAGCAGATGAGTGCGGACTATCATAATCACTACAACTAACAGATAACTTAATTTTTGTGGGCAAGCCATCAGCATGATCATCTACAACATGCAAATAAGAACCACAAAAACAAGAAATCAATCAAAGAACAAATCTAAGGATCTGTTTAGAAGTATTCAACCAAAATCAGTTCAAATATTTAGCAAGGATGGATACAGTTATCCCTTTTTTGATAAGTTGGATACAGTTATCCCTTCTTCAACATGTTTCTAGCAATTAGGAAGTAGGAAATGACATTAGATAGGATAACCTTTTTCAAGACTGTACCATCAAAACCAATACTTTACAGAATAAAAGGTATAAAAACATCCAATAAATTCACACATTTAGGTTCAACAGATTGTTATTTGGGCATATCTAAATTTTCCATAAAAATCAAAAGTAACAAGATGTAAAGCAATGAGAAGGAAAAAATACCAGATTGTGATGAAGATGCAAAATGGTGGAGAAAACTTCCACCACTGGACGATCCTTTCAACCATTCTGGTACTAATGCCGGCTCACTTGTCTTTTTGGAGGGCTCACTTCTTTCCATAACGATCACCGACCATGATAAAATAGAACGAATAAGCTTCCAAGCTTATCAACCCAACCACCCTTTCTTCTTCCACCAAACAGAATTCATGTTTTCTGTACAAAATTGCCCAAAGAAGAAAGCAAAACCTTACCTCCTCTAAATGGATCAATCAAACCCACATCCCATGAATTGCCAATAAACACACACTTCTCCCATTCAAAGTCTCACAAAGACCAACGATTTCCAACTTCTAAGTTTCGATGCCATTACTTCATGGACACTTATAAAGAATCAAACTATCGACTTGTGCAATACAAAGACACTAAAGTATCCACACTACACACTACAACATCCAATCCGATGGGAATGCATCTAGAATGTTCTGAAATGCGGAAAGAGAACTTCCTTTCTTACTCACTCCATCTTCAAAAGAAAGATGGAATTTTTCCTTTTCTATTTTTGAATCAACAGAAGGAGGGAAAAAAAAAAAAGGAAGAAATGCTTTATAAGATCCTCCTCTTTGATGATGATGAAAAAAAATCTTCAGAGACAATTGAAACAAGCCCGCAGACAACACGGCAAAATTCGAACCCGTATTTCCAAAAAAGGACCAAACCCCAGAAAAGAAAGCAGATCAAAACCCTAGGCAAAAAAAGGACGAGAGGTAGAGAGGAAGAGACCCGCCCAAAACCTAGGGTTGGGAAAAGGGGCGGAAGATGAAAAATCAACGGCCGAAATCCCGCCAACCAGGATCCCTTCGAGAAATCTTGACCGTTGGATTCGTCTGGCTAGTGTTTTCGCAATGCAGAAAGAGGACGTTCTGTTATCAAGAATCCAATCCAACAGGAATGAGAGATTAGAGAGAACTCACGAAGGAAAGAGATCCTTGGATGCGCGGAATAGTGAGAAAAAAATGCCAGAAGTGAGGAATTTTATTTTCCGAGGAAAATGGGAGACGGGCGATTTGCTCGGACGCGTATAAAATGAAAAAAAGAATTAAAATTAAAATAAATGGAAAGATTTTGATTGCTGTTGTCGTTCTTCTCCTCTCCTCTTCTCTTCTCTTCTCTCCTCTCAGCCCTTGTCTCTCTCTCTCTTTTCTGAATTTTTTCCCTTTCTTTTCTCCAAAAATCTCAAAAAAATCTCTTGCTATCTAAAAATTACAACTCATTTGAGACAGTTTCAGTATAAAACAGATAAAATTTTTAGAAAGTGGGACCCACTAAGATACCAACTTCTCATCCAAATGTCTTCCCATCATAAATTTCTTCACTACCAAATTTGTAGTAACAGAGGTCAAGGGGCCAAAACTTTTAGATTTAAACATAGTTTAACATTGAATATATTATTTGATGATGAAAATTTGAAATTAATTTTTGTTATGATCGAAAGCGTTCTGATGTCTCGTTCAACTAATTTTTCAAGATATAATTTAACACTTAATATAATAAAAATAATTATTGTTCTTATTTTATTTTATCTTATTATAATAAATTATTTTATTTTTAAAATTTACTGTGATAAATTAAAAAAATTCTAAAAATACCGATCACAAATCAATATGTGAAAGTCTTATTTATTAGTTTTTTCCTTTTACTTATAATAGAAAGTCCAGTATTAATTTTGAAAATTATGTTTTTGTCTTTAATTTGATAGAATGAAATAAACTCATATAATATTCGCCATAGTAGATTTCTTTTTAGCATTAATAAAGGATGGTCATTTAGAATCTCTACTTTTTTTTAAGAGACACCTCATTTCAAAATTTTGTATAAAAATTACCATTTTGTCTCTCATTTTTTTTAAAAAGATGATTCCTCCACGCAAGACTGAGGGGCAAAATGATAATTTTACATAAATTTTTGAAATGAAGTGTCTCTTAAAAAAAAGTGGGGTGTCTAAACGGTTACTCTTAATAAATTATCATATATTGAATAATATTAAATAAAATTTAAGTAGTTAGAAAAGAAAAGCTCAATATTAATTGAAAACTCTATAATTTTTATAAGGGTAATTTAGATCTTAATTGGCTCATGATTTAGCTTACTTTTTACTTTGGAAAGTAGACAGGAGACCTTCAATTTTTTAATAAGGGGCATCTCTTAATATTCTATTCTAATTTAAATGATAAAAATATTTAATAATTTTAGTTCTAATAATTAAATTTTTTAGCTTAATTGGGAATTACTAATAATTAATTATTATTTGATAGTTAAAGATAAATTAATTACACGTAGCAATTAGGGTATGGCTACTAAAATGGTGGTACCGGAAGTTAGTTCTTGAAGAAAAGAGGTAACGGGGGAAGTTCAAGGAAGCTATTATCAAGCTTTACTATATTTAGTTTAATATAAAACAAAATTCAATTCTTTCTTATTTAAAATAAGTTTTATTTTACAATTTTTTTAAAAAATACTGATTAAATCTACATTTGACATATTTCAATCTAGCATTTTTTAAATTGAAATATGTCAATGTTATGTGACCCATTCGACTTGAATACCAACATAATCATCATCAGCAAATTGGATTTATCCAAAGTTTTCTTCTATTTAAACAATCAATCCATGACAATCGACATCCAATCCGAAGGAAAAGGGGAAATCAAAATGCAATAAGATAAAACAAAATTGGAAATGAAAAAAAAAAAAAATGCAATCAAATTAATCTTTCTACAACTAAAATAATAAAAATTGAATGAACCTCCCTTTGATCTCTTTTAACACCCTCTTCTATGAGTTTATCAAATTTTACATATACAACTCTTTACATAAAACATTATCCAATACCCCACATACATAAAGCTTCCATGGAAAATATAAATAGAGTACGTACCATATCGACCAATATATGAAGATATCGGATGATATCCGATATATTTTTGCCGACATTGATGGTTTTAATTAAAAAATAATAATAATAAGAGAGAGATATTTCTCGACTGATATATCGGCTGAGACCTAGATTTCAACCTCTGAATATTAAATTGACGGTTGAGAATGCGAGAAGTGGAATGAAATGAGATGAATTATATCACTAGAGAGTGGCAAAAAATGGTGACCACTTGAAGATCATTAGTTTCCAACCAAACTCCTATTCAAGCTCAATTAAATAAGTCAAAACTAAACAAACACTATAAAAAAATATTAACTTGACAAGCACAATGATTGAAAATGGAGCTAAAAAATATGGGCAACAATCCAATGTTCATTGTCATGCTTTAAATTCAAGATAGATTTTGTCAAGTGATACGGATCAATCAGGCAATAAGTTATTTGTTTATTTGTTTTAAATTCAAAATAGATTAAATAATTAACTTATTGAAGATTTTTTTTTATAATTCTCACTGATTTCTCTCATATCATCCATTTATATACTGACATAGAGCTTTAATCTTTCATCAATTAGTCACCTAACCAAAAATCTTAATTGCTCTATACATTTCATCCTAACCATTGCATTTTTCATGATTTAGTGGCAAAGAAGATACTTGATGGTGGTCATGAGCACAAGAGAATTGTTAAAGTTGTCTACGAGAGTTGATGCTTTTTAGAATCTTCATTCTAAAACTTACTTATCTACAATTAATAGATGTAGCGTTACTATGACTGCATTTGGATGAGGGGGGTGCGAGGGAAACTGAGGGTTTTCCTTCATTACCCATGTTTGATGACAATATTTAAAGGTTAAAAATCTATCATTTATCTCTATTCATATATTTGTTGTCATTCATCGTGATGTTTGGCAAACCCCAATTACTTCTCCTAATACATTTCAGGGTTTAGGATTTCAAAAAAAAAAATACATTTCAATATTTTACTTTATTTATTAATGATGCCTCCTGCATGACTTGAATCTATGTTATGAAAAACAATAACTAATTTTTTTTTTCTATTTTTCAATATTTTCATAAATGGGTCCAAACTCCATTTAATCAGAACATTAAGGGTCACGATAACGATAATGGTGGAGAATATTTATTCAATTCCTTTTTATTGCACTTTTAGGCACGTGATATTGAATCTGAAACCTCAATAGAATGATTATGTGAAAAGAAGAAAATTCACCATCTTATTCAAGTTATTTGTTTATTTGTTTTAAATCCAAAATAGATTAAATAATTAACTAATGCAAAAACTTCCATTATATGCATGTTTTTTAGTTTTTTTTTTTTGAATTTACGTGTGAGAAACCGCGGGATACCCAGCGTAAAACCCCCACGGATGAGCCCACTACCCCTAGGACACACCAAGATTAGGTCATGGGAGCTCGAACCCGCAACCTCCAGCTTCTTGAAGCGAGAGGTAACCAGTTGAGCTACACCATGTGGGTGTTTTTGAGTTATTCATGCCTTCAAAATGTTTTAAACTCATTGATCCTCTAATTCAAATTTAAAAAAAAAAAATGCTGAAGGTACCCAACCAATGTTAATCTTATTTGTACCTTAGCTTCTAATAATCGTTATGATTTGCCACTCAAGTGAAATATTTCAACATTTCACCTATTTCATTGTTTTCAAACCGAATGATACATGCACATTTTTTAAGAAGAAAATATTAATAAATATGCAATTTTTTTACTTAAAAAGAACATTTGCATATTTTAAACTCAAACTTACATAAGCATATTAAAATACCAAAAAAAAAAAAAATTATCAAGATGGGAGAGATTTTTTAAACTAAGAAAGAAATTAAAAATTATATTAAAAAAAATACCAACTCTCAATAATTTCAATATGCTTCCAATATTTGATACATAAGACTCAATGCACATGTCTAAGAGTGAGCCTAATTTTTCTACATACTTAATTGAGTGCTTCAAATAAATGTGTAAGTTATGAATTTGTTTATTTATTGTATAACAATAAAATATAATATTACTTATCCAAAACACCAAAAGAAATTGACAATTTAGCTTTTGAAAACATTATATATGTATTACTAACTATTTAATGTTGATATTCCCAAAAGAAATTAAAATAGACTTAATCTAAGAATAGTTTATAAGAAAAACTAGGGTTAAGGTGAACTTTCCGTACTAGAACAAGGCAAAGTGCAAAATGAATCTATAGTAGGATACTTCCATTGCATATAGTGCCCTCCATAGAAAATCACTAATATTATTAAAATTAATATTATTATTAATAACAACAAGTCAAGTTTGACGTTACCTTCCAATGTGTGGATAAAGGTCCCTCTCCATTTCAAAAATAAAAAATAAAAGGTCCCTCTCTCAAGCTTATCTTTATTTTCAATCATATTGTTGGTCTAATTACTAAACAAGAGCTCATTTGATCCAATGTTGATTCAGCGCAAAATTGAATCGTCCAGTAGACCAACTAAGTCAATTGATGATTATGAGAAATTTAGGAATTTCTACCAGGGGTAAAAATATCGGGATTGGATGATATCGACCAATATTTCGGATATCAGCCAATATCATTCTCTCTCCTCTTTTTTTTTTGAAAATATTAGTTTTTTAATTTTTTTATTTTAATTTTTTTTGAATAAAAAAACAGCTATTTTTAAAATAAAAAAAAATTGGAAACACAAATATTAACTGATATCAGTCGCTATTTCAAATATCGGTCGATATTATGACCGATATGCATCCGATACCGAATGATATCGGCTGGACCCTATCACGCACCGAACCCAAATGTGGGCCCGGAACGCGACAAATTTTTTTTTTTTCAACAATAAACTCTAATCACCCAACGTCATAACTGGGCTGGATCTTCAAGTTTACCAAAACCCGATCATAGAAAATGTCACACGTGCTCTTCACACATGGACTCAAACATATACCATATGTCCCCATATACAAACCCATATCACACAACGAATATTTTCATTTATCTCATCAGTGTTACAAACGAAAACATAGTAGATATAATGTAAACGACATTAAAACTTAAAGATATAAGTTTCTTATGATACATGAGGCATATTTATAATAAAAACACATAAAATAGCCAAAGGTACACTTAGTTTCCACGTGCGGGAAACCACAGACAATTCTCAAGTTCCGACTCCATCTTCCACTCCATCTTCCAGCTCATACCATGTATTGTAAGGGACGTGAGCTACTAGCCCAATGAGGAGAGCTCACCATAAAATCCAACATATAATATTCATGGAATAAATAACAATGCATGTTCCATGAATAAAATGCAGTTAATCCACTTAACTCATTTTCACCATAACATCCAACACAATATATGAGACAATAAATAATGCATGTTTCATTAATGCAATGCGGTTAATCCACTTAACCCATTTTCACCTTAAGATCACTTTTTAAGGTGTTTTATCAATTTTTACAGGGGTCAGCCCCCATTTCGCAACTTGCAAATGCATAAGGTCTCCGCAACCTGGTCTACTAACCCATTCAACACCAACGGTTGATGGCGGTCGACCACAGCCTACTAACACGTCCAACCCAACGGTTCGCAAACGGCGTTCGACCTACATCACAAGGTCTTCACGACCCGGTCTACTAGCCCATCCAACACCAACGGTTGATGGCGATCGACCATAGCCTACTAACATGTCCAACCCAACGGCTCGCAACCGGTGTTCGGCTAATCTCATCAATTATAGCCCAACGGCCAATGTCAGACTTTATAAAGTTATTATCTTCCACATATTTAATTTATAATCATAATTTTCACATGCAAATATCAAATGCATGATAATACGTGATTTCTAGTGCCCTCATTATACAGGGACTTATTCTGAGAGGACCACCATATTTCAGCCTTACCATTTAGTGTACCCAACACCAATATACAATGATCTATAAAGAAACAATATTCACACAAACATACAAACTGAATTTAATAACATAAATGCCTTTACCCAGTTTTTACCCGACAATTCTCAGACACTCCATGGGTCCATACTGCTTTAGAGGCTACAAGTCCTCAGCTCCCCGACATCATTTTTACGCCTACGTTCTACATAGTTAGAACATTTACATCCCTTATATGTAGGCGGTATCAAGTCCTGCATTCTAGACCTATAAAGCATTTTCCATCTTTAAGTGACCATGGGTCCCATTTCAATCTAGTATTAGTGGGTTTAACATATAACACAATACAAGCGTTGGTAAAATATAACATCTTCTCCAGTTGAGTTTTTCCACAGAAAATCTATAAGATAGAGTAAAATATATAAATTTTATATTTATCAGTATATACACAAAATAATTTTTGAAACCCCGTGCTATTTTCCAAAAAAACATGATATGTGTAATGAATCACCTAGGCTCTTTCTACTCCTTTAAATTATGTCAGAAAGTTAGTTGTCAGCCATCTAAAACATTACAATAAAATAAAAAATGTAAAGTACTCAGTGCCTTCTCTCGTATTGTCTTCTAAATGAAGGACCATGAAGACGTATTATGAGAGGTCCAAAGAATACAAAGACAGTAAAGTAAATAAAAGTACTCAGTGCCCTATTCTCGTATTGTCTTCTGGAAGAAGGACCATGAAGACGTATTGAGAATTTGACCCACAAGGTACAGTATAGGAATTTAAACACAAAAGGCGGAAAAATAAACACACAATAGTCAGCTGGGGTTAATCTTTTCCCCGATTTTACTTAGGGTCGAAAACTATATTTTTAACGTAAAATAATACAAATCTTGAGGGTGGAATTTAATTTTTAAGAGAAAATCTATTTTCCCTCCATTTAAAAAAAAATCTCATTTTTTGAACCCCAATACTGAGCTATTTTACTCCTAACTTGCTATAGAGTTAATAAAAATAAGAATAGAATCATTTTGATACATTTGATGCAAAATTCCATGTAAGATTGACTAAATTTGAAAACCCTTGAAAGAACGCGGGAAACCAGAACGTTCGGCTGCTTGAGTGCAAAATTTGATTACTGCTGGTACGGCCAAAGTAAGAGAAAGAAGTGGAAAGAACAGGAGAGAGAGCGCTTGCTGTTTTGAAAGAGAGAGCAAAACGGCAAAAAGACTTTGAGGGTTTTTTTTTTACCTTCTTGCTTAATCTCCCATTACTCTCATTTATAAGCAACCGTATGGATTTTTAACCATACACGTTGCCTAAGCTATTCATCAGCTTCATAGGATTTAAATAATCATGCATTTATTATTATATATATTATAATTATTATTACAATTATCACAATACTGACTTGACTTAGGCATCTGACGGTGTTGTAACCGTCCAGCACACCTACAAGCTACAACAGTAGCTTTGAAACTTATCTTTTTTTTTTTAATTATTTTATAATATAATATTAGTTTATTCTTTTTACTATTTACATCTATGTCATTTCCTTCATCTGAGTATTTCAGTGTCTCACTAAATTGATATAATTAGTTCAGTAGGTCAGGTATTAAAAACTAAGGATGGTATTAAAATTTGAAGTAAAATCTATATAAAAAACCCAGTGTTTTTGCTAAAAATCACCGTTTTAACAAGATCTCCTAATTTTGAAGTTTCTCTTTCAAAAGATCCAACCTTATAGGTTGATAGAGTAAATTTGCTCAATAAAAATATTCTAAAATTTCAAAGTGTTTTGAAGTCAAAAACTACATTTTCCAAGTAAAAGAATATTCAAAGGTCCATATTTTAAGGCTAAATATCAAAAACTTATTATTTTAGAATGTAAAGAAATAAACAGCTTAATTATAATACAGATTGAGTACTAACTCTTTTCGTATATTTTTAGGACTTTCTCTACCCTATCAAATTGGGGTTTTACCACTTTAAAACTTATGGGTAAAATAAATTAACAAAATTATAACGAAATTGGCATGTCATTAGATTCGGAATTTAAAAATAATGCATAATCTAAAATTTGAAATTCAAACTAAATCAAATGACTAAATTTAAACAGTAGCTAATGTTTATTAATCCGTTGGAAAACTTATTTGATAATCGTCATAACTAGAGAAAAATAATTCATAATTAACGACTAAAAATTATTTTATTAATCACAATTAATTATAATTAACCCCTAAATTGGGCTGGGGTATTACAGACCCACATGATATTTAATTTTTTTTTTTAATAAAATTGCTGATATAAATAGTGTAACACTCCGACCCGGAGGTGGGCCCAAAACGCTACTAAATTTTTTATTTTTTATTATTTTCTTAATAACTTCTAACCGGGTTGGATCAATAGATAAACCTAAAAATAAATGTCACACATGCTCTTTACATGTAGACTCAAACATTTACCATATATCTACAATTTTATAAGTACATACATACAAACAAATACTCCATCACAAAAAGATATTTTCATTCACATCAGAGTTACTAACAGTAACATGGCGGTTCATACACGATTACAACATAATAAGTACCAGATAAGGTATTTTACACAAAACATGGTTCAAAAGAACCAACAGTTAAAATAAAATGAAATTCCTGTCGGTGGGAATCACAAGTAACCGCAACAACTTTATTCACCCTAAACTTGATATGGAGGTTCCTCCTCCTCGGATACATCTTTTGAAATGTGAGTGGTGTGGCTAACCATCCCAGTGAAAAGAACATAACAATACAGTGTAATAGATATCATGTTAGACAAATTAACATCCTCATCATAATTGCTTTATCATGACAATATATCAAATCATCTCTATTACTGCTGACATCCAACGTAACACCTACACACTACACTGAATATAAGCATTAAGTCCTGACATGGTCAAAATGCAAAATCTTGCAAGTACATCTCCAACACACTTGGACCGGTACTGACACACCTACGCCAGCAACTGACACACCTAGGCCAGTAGACGCAAATCGACACACCTGAGCCGATAATAGTTTAGTATTTAATGGTACGTATAAGCAGTATCAATATCATCATAGTTCATAAGCATTTCATTATTATAACCACAATATACGATAAATATCGTTAGTATCAATAAACATTTTTCACACTAATGCATCATGTCTAGGCAGATAAGTGTGTTTATTAAGTCTGGTCCTTGAAACCACTCATTATACTTGATCCTCTTAACCTAATTTACTTTTACTGCAACGTTAAGTCTCCTCACCGAAAGTGTGGGGTATCAAGGTATCTGTCAAACACACAAGCAAATATATAATGAATTATACAATTATTAATCAAACATAACACATAGCTATGTATATACAATACAACATATATTCAAGTCCTTCTATCCTATTTTCCAAAAAAACTCTAAGAGAAATAGATCTGAGTCGTCTAAATAGGTTACTATCCATTTTAAAATTACAATAATCAATAATATAATAAGGTGCTCAGGCCACTATACATATTGTCTTCTGGAAATGACCATGAAGACATATTGAGTTAGGCCTAGAGATATAAGTTGCTCAGGACACTACTTATATTGAGTTAGGCCTAAAGATATATGATGCTCAGGTCACTACTCGTATAACAAGTTAGGCCTACAGATCACTCAGTGCCCGAACCGTTATTTTCTACAGAGCGGCGAAGTTAATCGCACAGCTATTGATAGCTATTGTGCTACGTTTCCGCTGTGCCACAGATAGAGAGTATCGATCTGGAAGTTAATACATAATAATACCAATGAAAGGGGTTAGTATCATTTTTACTTATTAAATTGGCATAAACATCACATTAAAATTTAGGATCTAAATTTAACATGAAATCCTAACTTAGACTAAGTTAAAAAAACCTGTTCTAAGTTCCTCAGAACCAGGTACTATGACTTCGGAACTTCCAAGTCACTGCCTAAATTATGGGTCTTTACAGAACCATCGGAACTTGGGTTTTATCCTTCGGAACTTTCGAAGTTCAGGTCTCAAAACTTTCGACTCTGCTAAAGAACAGAAAACAGAAAATTCCAAAAAACATGAGTCTTGGTCCGCCTCGGAACCTACCGAGGTCTGCTCGGAACTTCCGAATGGTTCGGAACGTCCGAAAGGATCTCGGAACATCCTGTCTAACCCGTTGAGGCAAAGAGTTCAATAGTTAGCCTCTGCTCCTTCGGAATCCCGAACTGAAGTTGGGAACTTCCGAAGTATTACCTTTAGGATCTTCCGAAGGCCGATTGTCAGAACTTCCGAGAGTTGTCTTTTCCTCCGTCACCTGCAACAGAGTAGTGACGGGAGGGACTATGTAAAATACGAATCCAAAATCAGTAGATTTTCTGAATTTGTTTTTCACACACTTCTGTCAGATGGACTCTTCAGTGAGTCATCTTCACTTTAGGAATGATTTGGATAGGTAATATTAATCGAAAACATCAGATTTTAACTTGAAAATCAGTGAAACACATTAAAATTCAAGTTTTTCACTAAACTTCAAATCTGATTTTCAGAGTCAAAACTCAACCAAATTAACTTCTGTTTGATCCTAAACTGACTAGAATTTTAAAATAAACACAATGGTTACCTTCGCTTCTGTTCCTAGATAGAAATTCAGCAATTGGAAAAATCTTCCACTTAAGTTAACGGTGAAAAACTTAGCAAGAAAACAGAGAGAAAAGAGAAGATTTGCACAATGATTTTGAACTAGGATTGTAGAGTTTAAATAGACTCAGGGAGGGTAGACCAGTAAACTTGCCACTGGTTGGAAATTCATCCACGATCCTCTATAAGTGTAGCTTGCATAAGTCGACCTTTACACAGCAGCTTTAAAATTTTGAAATTTTGGAATTTTACCCCTCTAAAACTTATTTGCAATTTAACCCTTCATTAAATTTTCAATATTTAACTATTAGAGGATTTGATTATTTTAATCCATCTTAACCAAAATATTAGGTTTTAAAAACTCTAATTACCATAAAATTTTGGAGATTTAGATTTCATCAAAATTAATTGATTTAAACTAAAATCACATTTATTTACTATTCCCTTAATTTAATTTGTATTTATTTAAAAGGCTTAAATCATTTATTTTCAACATCTGAAAATATAAATCAATGAATTTAAACATAATTTAATAACACATATTTTCTTAAAATTTTCTTTCTTTTAAAACTGCTTAAAATAATTATTTCCTAACCTTCGAGATCTTTTCGAGTAAATTTTTAATAATATTTTTTAAATTAAAAATATAATAAATAACTTATAAATTTCAGGAGTTTATATAATAAATAACTTATAAATTTCAGAATTTAAACTCCTAATAAGGAAATCAATATCACTCTAATAATAATCAAACAATTATTTAAACAATAAAATATATTGTTAATGGTAAATTACCATTTTGTCCTTTTTATTTAAATGAGTTGGACCAACGAGCTATCGAACTCTGATTGGACCAATCCTGGACTTTTCACAAAGCTCTCGCTGTAATCTACGTGATTGACAAGTCAAATCATGATTTATTAAAATAAATCATACTAATTAAGCTTAATTTGGATCAGAGTAATAGAAATAATGTACAGCTGATACGATACGTATTGGCTAAATCCCTTATTTCTACATGGCTGAAATGTCCAATTCTGAATTGGTCCACGTGACAGTTCTAGATTGATGACACCATAATTTGTCAAATGCTAGTTATTTACTAAATTTTATCAACACCTTCTCAAAATGTGGCTGCTAACAATAGCCCAACAGTAGAGATCAGGGGTCAAAAATTCGGTGGATCCGAATTTTCGGCCGATATTTTATCTCGGCCGAGATTTTTCTCTCTTCAATTTTTTTTCATCTCGGTCGAAATGGTGACTTCCACCCTTTTTATATTTCCACACTTTTTTTTCTAATTTTCTACTGTTTCTATAAATCCCTTGGGCACGCTTGTGCAGGTTCTAACCTTTGCTGCATTTTTATCCACACAAGTATAGGTCAACTGATAATCTCTCCTTAAGAAACAACAGGTGCTAGGTTCGAGCTCTCAGAGCCGCACCTAGTGTACTTTAAGAGGAATGGGTATCACCTAAAGAGTTTTACGCTGAATTTCCAACAGTTCCCACGCGTAAGTTCAAAAAAAAATTAAATTTAATTCTCCTGTTTCTTCGGGCTTTTTATTGATTTCGGTCTTTACATCAAGCTTCCAGGATTGATTAGAATTGAGCTTGAACATACACTCCAAGGCCAATATCTCAGACTCGGGCATTCTTTGTGGCCCAAGCCCAAGTCCAACCTATTGCCATCCCTACCCCAATATCTCAGACTCGGGCATTCTTTGTGGCCCAAGCCCAAGTCCAACCTATTGCCATCCCTACCAAACACTAGAAAATTGTACTATCCTTGAGACTAATTTTACTATGCACACTTATTTAGATACTTCAAAGTGTGGATTCCAGGGGAAAAAATTCGGCTAATACTGTGTGTATCGGCCGAATTATATCAGTTTTTTTACCACCGATCTATATCGGCCGATACGTATAGTATCGGCCGTACAAAAAAAAAATCGACCGATATGACAGAATTTCTAACTGATAATTTGGTCATGATATCGGCCGAATTTAAAAAATTCGGTTGCTTTTTTTTAAAAAAAAAAAGTTTTTTTTGTTAGAAATATCCAAAAAAATGGGACTAGAAAGAATGGAAAGAGAAAAAATAAAAAATGGAGAAAAGATTGAAGGAAAAAAATCGCTACACCATTCACAGCTTACCTTTCTCTTCTTTTTCTTCTTCGTTGATGGGAAAAATACATAGAGCGGTGACGGTTAGGGATTAGCAGAGAGAGGGAAAGAGAAGAAGGGTATCAAAAGAAGAGCATTAGAGTTTGTAAGTGAACATGTCTTTTTTAAAAGTAACTCACGTGAGCTTACTAAAAAGCTCACGTGTAACCTAATATTTTTTCAAAAAATTACTTTTAAAGGGAAAGTAATAAAATTTTATTTTAAATACAATATTTACTTAGGCTGAAAGTAAAAATTATAATATTTTTTATTTATCTTATTGTAATAATTTAATATTATATTTACCATCTAATATTTTTAGACGCCCTATTCAGACACCCCGTTTTTCTCCCAGAGAACACCCCTTTTCAAATTTTATGTGTAAATTACTATTTTACCATCCTGTTAAAAAACCTTCGAACGATAATTCAGTTCGAAGGATTATCCTTCGAATGATACAGTAAAATTGACTTAAAATTTTTAAACAGTAAAAATTTTATTTTTAAAATTTTTGAAGTTATTTTTTAAGCACTGTGTGTTTTTAAAATTTCTCAAATTAAATATCCGGACTAATTACGATAGCCTGATAAAAATACTTTAAGAATTTAAGGTATTTTGACACTCCCAAATACTTAAAATACAGTGTTTTACAAATAAAAGTATCCATTGACTGTGTGAAAAATACATTTGAGAGTGTCAAAAGACCTTAAAGTCTAAAAGTATTTTTTTCAAATTATCGTAATTAGTCCGGATATTCAATTTGAGAAATTTTGAAAATACACAGTGCTTAAAAAATAACTATCTATGTTATCAATATCTCCTTTAAAACTTTAAAATTATTTTTTAAGCACTATATATTCAAAGGATAACTTAAAATAACTCTCATTAACTAAAAAAATAAATTATAAAATTATTTTTACAAATTTTCTTCATTTATATCCTTTTCATTGTAATTTTCACTATTTTATTACTAATTATATAATTTCCTGCTACCGTAACTTCAAAAATATATTAGAAGATGTAAATGTCCAATATTTTATTAAAAAATTACATATTCAATAAGCTCATAATTATCTGCATTTACTGTAATTTTTTTAGAATTTTTTTTTAAAAAAAAATGGGGCATGAGAGAAAGAATTCGACCGATATATAAGCCGAACCGATATATCGGCTGATATGAAAAATCGGCCGGGATATCGGCCCGGCCGATTTTTCTACCCCTGTTGGATTCATAAATTTGTGTTCCTATTGCATCCGTATCAGTAGGTACAATAATCATCCAAAGAACCAAAATACATTAGCAACCTAGGCATGTATTATTTACATACACATACACTATCAAACGATTAAAACTATTTCTCAAGTATTTCCAAATAATTTTTAAAAATACTTATTAAAAAAAAATACTTCTAAAAGAATTCAATGAAGGCCTGGACACAAAAAGCTCTAGGTGACGTGCAAAATGTGTGTCAAACATGAGCGAGGTCTTAAGCGCAACAAGACATGGCTGTGACTACTATGATCTTACATGATGAATGGCACAAGTTCAAGACAAATTCAGTGAATCCTGGCCAACACTTTCATGGGCCCGTATCAAAATATTAAACAAGGGGCCCTTTTGACAAAAGCAAAACTACAGCGTCAATCTAATCACAATACATCAACCACTCTCTAATATTACCTCAGCCAAATGGCAAAAAGATCTTTACAAACCCATCAACAATGAAATAGCTCGGGAAAAAAAAGGAAAGCAGAAAAAGGCCAAGGATGCTAAACCAACATACCATTAGAAATATAATAAAGCCATGCATGCACCTAATATACTCGATAAAATCAAAGACCTAAATTGAACTGCTGAGAGCTGAGAGAAGCATCTTCAATTGTAATCAGTTGCAACATCTCACTGCATATCATCAGCAGGACTAGGACTGTTACCTGTTTCTGGCTTTAATGAATCTTCAACCCTCCTGTTATCATCTACATCGAGCACATCATCCATCATATCATCTTCACCAGCAATATCCTCCACGTCTTCATCATCATCATTGCTGCCTGGGATTTTCCGTGTCTTGGGACCATGCTCCAGCCTATGAGTTTCCAATTCTTTATCCATCGTTTCCTGTAGATTTGTCAGATTGTTTGCTTTCCTTGCATCCCTTGCCTTGTTCCATCTCTCCAATTCTGCTTCAACATTGGCAACATACTGTTCCCCAATCTGCTTTTGGTACTCCGAAAGCTCCTCTCTTCGAGCAGCTTTCCATTCTTGAAAGGCCTGCACATTTAAACGTCAGCACAATATGGTCAAACATTGACAGAGTGATAGAAGGCAGTCATACTACTACTGACGATGATCCGAACGAGAAAGGTTTGATTCAAGTCCGAAAAAGTAAAGGGAAGGAGAACAGTCTTTCTCAAGGTGTTGTTGGCTCGTCGTTTCTGCAAATTGGGGTCTCTCCTCCGGTGAACTGGGCTGATGAGGTGGTGGAAGGTTAAAGAAGGGAGAGGAGGAGGATTCTCAGAATCATCTGGTGATGGTGAAGAGGTCTCAAAACTTTGATGATGAGAAAGTCCTCTAGGTGGGTGCCCTATTAGGATTCTTGTCTCAAAACAAAACATTCCGCTTAAAGAAATTCTGTAGGAATTTTGGGAGGTGGAAAGTCGGGAGAAAGAAAAAGAGGTGCTAAGTAGAAGAACGAGGAAAAGGGATCGGGAACTTCGTAAGCTTCAATCCTCGGTAAATTATTAGCGAAATGTGGATATGGAGTTTGGGGGGGGGGGGGGGGGGGGGGGGGGGGGGGGGGAGGGGAAGCAATGGTTTCTCAATGAAATTTGATGTGTGGAATGCTAGAGATTTGGGGGCCCTAGCAATTAGAGCGGTTAGTAGGTGTGAAATTCAGGAATTCTGTAAGGTCCTGTAAGTTTGTTTTGTATCGTCTCCTTTGCTCTGCCATCTCTTTGGCAGTTGAGTAATCTTTTTTGGAGCTCTCTTGATGTAGTTTTCGTTAGTTGTTAGTCCCGCCCCTCAGTGGGTTTCCAGCTAGGTGTTTTCTTTTTTATCAATAAAATAATTTCCTTTCAAAAAAAATTAAAATTGCTAACCACTCCTTTCATGGGTGCATTGGTAGTATAGTACAGCTCGAAAATTATTATGATTAAAATGACAAAACTTACCTTCGTGTTTATGCTATCGTTGTTGGGTTAGACAGACTTTTCTAGCAAGAAAAAAAATACTACTTAAATGGGTTTACAACTGGTATGGTTCGATGTGTTTCATTAGACACGGCAATGGTTGGGTCAAGTCAATTTGGGCCCTCTCACCCATTACCTACCCATTTATAAATGGGTTTGGGTTGGGTCTACCTATTTATTAAAGGAGTTAAAAAAAACTTAGATCCATACCCTTTTAAAATAGTTAGGTTAAAAGGTTGAGTCAGATTTCACTATGTCTAACCGAGACAAGTCGAGTAACTCAGCTACTCTAACTTGCCTCTCTGACTCGACGAACTATCCCAATCACATAGAAAACTAGGTGCCCATTGAGTTTTATTCTGAGTTACTCAATTTTTACTCAAGCCACCTCAACTAAGTAGGCAGAGTCAAAAACAAGTTTCAGTACCAGGGTTGAAACTTGAAACACATTCTGAAAGTGATGCAGAGCATATATTGTAGATTCCATAATTAGTAGTAGTTGTATTTATTTTTTCTTTTAGGTTTGTTTTAGTTAGTTTCTATCTTGTTTATTGCTTTATCTAGTTAATGTTTTATTTTAAGAAAGGAAGAGTTCTATATAAGTTGTAGCCTCCTTGAGGCAAAGGGACGATTGAGTGAATTAAGATTTGGAAATTTCGAGCATACCTCTATGCCGTGCATGTGTGGTGAGAAACCAAGGGCGTGAAGCCATCATCCTTTTCCAGGTACTTCTATCTTTCTTCTATCTTCTTCTTTCTCTCTTTTCTTCTCCTTCCTCTATTCTATACAACTAGCCGAAATTTCCATTGTTGCTGCCATACAAATCCCTGTCCTAGACCATCACCACCATCCCTTGACTCAAATCCTATTTCCGCCCCTGCTCTACCCCTATACAGGTGTTGCTGCCCCTTTCTTTAGGCTTGATCTGCCACTATCAGCCACTCCAAACGCATCCTAACTTCTGCCAGTCCCCACTATTGTTAGATCTACCATTGCCAACTTTCTATAGCCTCTCATCTCTTTGCTGCAACCTGTCCTAAACCCAGATTTGCTGCCACCTGCGAATCCTACCTTCTGTCTCCTTTTCTTCCATTCCCTTTCCGTATCCAATTCCTGAATACTCTTGTCATGCCCTTCCAAGCCAGCCATTCGTATTCCCTTTTTTAAGAAGCCTAAGTTATATCATGCCTAAGTCATTCGCCCAGTCCTATTCTTTCATTCAGCCCATCCATAACCCACGTAACTCCTATTTTATTATTTAAAATCATGTGACATCTCATTTAAGTATATACGCATATTTCGTTCAAAATCATGCCCCCTATTTGTTTACATCATATTCTAGGCTTTGCATAATTATTTGTGATAAATTTATATTCTTGAATTGTTAGTATTAATTGATTGCTTAATTTCAGTCCATTTTAAATTTAGAGTGCATTATTTTCATCCATTTTAATCTTTAGAGACCACATTTAGGCATTTAAGGTTAACCTATCTCTTGTCCTGCTGCGCCAGAAAGGCTCAAGCCATCACTATGATGACACAATTTTGTGCATGGGAATCCACAGGTGGAAAGGATGTAATAAAAGACTTGGCCTTTTTTTTAAAAAAAAAATTGAGTGATGAAAAACAATCAATTCTATTTTAGGAAAAAAACAATGATATACCTACAAGACCTATAACACCTATTATCACTATAGGGTTCAATTGGAAAAGCCTGAAATTTAAATAATTCTTTTGAAGGATAAATAATTTGTACTATCTATGTATTAATATGCTTGAATGTTAAATCATTTCTTTCACTTTTCCATAATTTATTACTAAATCTAGCAAAACAAATGTGCAAATAAAAGTAGAACGTTTTGATCATTCTGTTCTTTGGAAAGGTAACATTCATTTTGATATTGAAATTTTCTATGTAAGAAGAGAATGCAGCATTATTACCATTATAATCACATAGGGAAATAAAAACCAAGAGGGATCAACTTCACTGTAGAAACTAAACAAAGTAAAATGATATAGACAAGGATAGCATATACCATAAAACTGATTCTTTTCCTTGGACACATATTGGACATGACACCATGCCAGGCATTTACTAATTTTTATTGTATACACTGTGCTAGGTTCTTCATTATCTAAACGTAGCTTTGCATTTGATGATGTTGTTATGTTTTCTTCTTTGAAAAATAATAGATGTTTATCACTTGATTGTTTAGGCTTAAAAGTTGAGAGTAAGACTTCCATTTTATTTTCACTGCTGTTATTTTGTCTATTACTTTCAGATAAACATGTACAAAAATTATTCAAATATTATGTTGAATCCAACCAAAATGAATGAAAGAAAGGTAGGTTACAAAAGGAACAAAGAGAAGAGAGAGACCATTAAAAACTTGAATTAAGGGGATAAAATAAGGTATGAAAGATTGTAGGGTGACAGAAAATGTAGCTTTTGATAAAATAGAATGGATAAGGAAGAACCCGAAAAGCTAACTCCAAATTCCAAATGTAAGGGAAGTGGCAATGATGATGAGTCCACAAATCTCATATTTTCATATTTCCTGAATTGGACCCCTCAAAAGTATTTTTTTCTTTTTAATGAAGGTAATTGGTTATTCATCCAAAGGGAAGCAAAAGAAAATTTTAAAAGTACTGTGTCTTAACACAAATCATTCTTGACCAATTTAACTTATATGGATTGACAATCTCAACACCAAAACATGACATAAAGAATTTTATCAAGCGAAACTATGAAATCAAAGGTGCCCAAAATGATACCTGTTCTTTGTGTTGCTCAAGCAAGGTTGGATCTTCTTCCAATGGTTTGGCAGGTAAATAATATATTTGAGGCTCTGCCTTAGTCCTAACACAAATAGGCCACATCCAAACAAAAAGTAGTCAAAATTCACATATACAAATAGCAAAGAAGCCAATTGTTGCTTCTAGCTCAATACTACACACATGAACAGAAACTTATCTTGTCTCAATAAAATTGTCAATATGGACACTTTTGGGCCAAAATTAAAAATAACCTGAAGTAAAACAATTAAATGAGTAGGTTAAAAATAAATGTTAGTCATGATTGTAACCAAGAGGAACGTAGGAGAATAATATCCAACAGTGATAATCAGCAAACTAAATCTGTTTCAAATAATAATAATAATCAGGTGACTAGAAGTACTAATTGGGTTACAGCTTAGAGTAGTCTACGCACCACATACCTTAGAAAATTGCAAAGCTTTTTATGGTGTTCACTCCATCGAATAAAAAGCAGCTCCAGCTTCTTTTCTTCTGCCTTTGCAGCAACACGAGCTCGCAAGGTCTACTCAAAAGATAAGTATATCAAACAAAAGAAGTCAAAAAGGAAAATCAACCAGGAATGCCCATATTCAAGTATGAAAATGGACAAGTTTATGCTCCAGCATATGAATACACACACCAGATCACGCCTTCTTTTTTCTGCAATCTGTTCACGCTCCTGCTGCCGCAGCATTTCACTTTCCTCACGTGCCTTTTGTTCAGCCTAATACAGTTTAAATAAGCTCATGTATGATGGAAGAGAGATCAAAAACATCGCATATATAAGCCAGGTCCAAACCACAAATTTCAATTTCAATCATCTTCTCCAACCCACAATTCTTAGTTTAAATATTTCAATCAACATTAAAAAAAACCCCAACCTTCTAGTTCTTTTTCATAATTTTGAAAACCAAAAGAAAAAAGAAGAAAACCACCATTTACTTAAAAAAATAATAACAACCAAGAAAGGGGACTCCAAATCTCCTCCTTGAGAACAAAATTCCAAAAAAGAATCGCATTCACAGTCTCTCTCAGCTCATAATTCATAACCCACAGTGCATGAAACAGGATTATTACCTGAAAAAAAGAGCTTAAGATGACTTTTTTTTGAAACTTAAAACGATTTCTATTAGCATTATAATTTTATTGCTATGGTTGCCCGAAAAATTTATAACCATCATAGGCACAAGCCCTATCAATACAAACCCAATGCAGAGAATCACCGTCATCGACATTTATCCCATCAATCTTGGATTGGCAATTATATTTGGATTTGGTAATATTTTTTTTCCCATCGCATGTATGCCTATTTAACACCCTAAGACAAACCCAAAGCAACACCTCAAACCACAATAACAGATTTTGTAATTTTGAATTTCCTTAAATTAGCAAACAAAAAAGATCAAAAAGCTGTCATGCACACTGACCGCATTGCACTGACCCACAATGTAACGGCTCCAAACCATAATATTTCTTTTTTGAAAGATAGCTTGAAAACATAGTACCATATTTTACAATTTTAGATTTCATTTAATTGTTTAGAAACTGACTAGATTTTTTTTTTAAATATAAATTCCATTCAATTATCACAAAGAAAAAAGAGTCAAAAAGCATTAAATGACTGACTGCATTGCATTGACCGACAATGCAATAGCTCCAAATTATAATACTGTATTATTTTTTAATCTACTCCCAATATAATCTAGAAACCATGTATATGTATTAATATTCATATACAACACAAAGCAATATATATTTGGATATATAACAAAAATGGGATCTATGTAAGCATCATGGCAGTTGATAACTGGCCTACCCATGACATTGTAACATATTTCATGGCTACAGATTTTGAGATTAACAGATGTGTGCCAAAGCATCACTGAGATGATCTTAAGAAATTCTCTCAAGGTAATCCTATCACTTCATATAGCATCATCAGACAATCTGCACGGTAAACCGAGAAATCTCAATAAGGAATCATCAAAATCTGGAATCTCTTTCCCTGATGTTGGGTGAAGCTACAAAATGTCTTGTTTCCCAGACCAAAGCAGAAGGTCGAAGCGCTTTTCCCCTTTGACTGGTAAAGATTGAAGCAGTTGATATTTCACCAAGAAATGAGTCAATTCATAAACGATGAAATGAATCAGCAACTATAAATTTTTACGGGACATATTGCCTCAAGTTATCCTCTACGAGACTACAATCATTGTTGCACATTCAGATTCTCATTTTTCTCAAACAAAAATGAACATAATACCAAATATGTGAAGAAACAATGGTGCATCGAAAGCACCCTAAAAAAAGTATAGTTTGCCTCAAGTTATCCTCTACGAGACTACAATCGTTGTTGCACATTCAGATTCTCATTTTTCTCAGACAAAAATGAACATAATACCAAATATGTGAAGAAAGAGAATGGTGCATCGAAAGCACCCTAAAAAAAGTACAGTTTCTTTTCAATTCAATGAATACAAAAAATGGCACTTCATTTTTATGATGTTTTACATACTACAGAATGACCAATGTCACATTATTGTCTGTTCATACATGCCAAACAGCAAAAAAATTGTTAAGCCATACTAAGTACAATTAAGAAAATACCAATCAAAATTATGATTTAACAGTTTAAGGGGAAAAAAAATGATTACTTACTCTTCGCAATGAATCTGACCTACGTAAGTAAGCCTCTGATGTTGACAAATGTTTATCTTCTTCTCGGAATTTCTGCAACAATGGAAAAAAGAAATGGAATTGTAAATTAGAATTCCAAGGAAAAATTAAACTTCAAGGCTGCTCAACATTAAGTACGGAAAAAAAAACATCTTGATGAAAGATTCAAGCAGAAGTATTCAATCAAAACAGAATTAGCAAATATAGGACAGGTAAAAGATTTTGAATTAATGAAGTTATCTTTTTAAAAAAAAAGTTTTTTTTAAGTTACAATTCACCAAAGCAAAACATGCTTACAGAGGCAACATCATGTGATGAAATTTTCCATAGAGAAGTAAATGTAGAAACAAATTCCAAAACTTTCAGAAGGCACTCCTCAAAATTGGGAGAAGTTAATGTAGAAAATAATAATAGGAAAAAAGGAGAATAGAAAGGAGAAAGTAATGGAGGAGAATAATTTATCTCTGTATTATATTCTAGTACCTCCAATGTTCCCAACAACTGACCAAGCATTCTTCTATTCCGCTTAACCAAATTGGGGTCCTCATCTTTTGGAAGTACCCTTGGCACATGTTCCATTGCCTGAACTTCAACATCCTGTAAAAATAACAAGCAAACAGTATTTCCCATTCAAAACTCCAGCCAAACAAGTAAGAGAGACCCGACATTCACATTTCCCATACCTTTGTCCTCAATGATCTCTGATTACCATCTTTCCTATACCCACCATGCTGCTGCGGATTCATTGGCCTCTTATCAATATCATTGGTGGGTACAGTTCCCCCGTCTATGGACAAAGCCTGCTCCTTGACATCTTTTGCTCCAGTAGCATCCTCTGTGAGTTCTCCATCCTCAACCTTCATCCAAAACAATGACAATAACAATCAGGAAACATTTGGGTGCTTTGCGAAAGAAAGTGCCTAAATTGCAATAGTCTTTTCTACACAAGCTTATATTTTTTGATGCACTACTCACTGTTCCCAAATTGAGTTTTACCAGATTGTTCTTTGATTTCCATTGCCACTATGCTGGTCAATCCAAAATCTAATTCAGAAAATAAATTAAAAAAAAAAATTTGCAGCCAAGAAGCAGCATCATTGGTGTTTTAACCATTTTACTGAAAATGGTTATTTTAAGGAAAAGCGCATTCCTTTGCATACATCCAAATGGAGTCTAATTGGATGAAAGAGGAAAGCAATTCCTAAAAATAGCCATTTAAAATAAAAAAGAAATGGTTCTAATAGTTTTCATTAAGAATAGCTATTTTGCAAGGAAGTACAACTCCACCTCTGAAAAAAGTACCAATGAAGTATAAAAGCAACATACTTTCTAGGAGAACAACCATTTTTTTGTAAAAAAATGGTTGAACTGATTTCATTTAATTATAGTTAATAAATTGAACTCCAAGAAAGTACTTTCCTCTCCATCAGGGGCACATTTGAAGGGGGTGGGGGCTAGAGAGGTACCATGGGTCCCCCAAAATCTTTGTGAATTCTTGAGGTAACAAGGGTCTTTTGTATATTTAGAAATTGAAAAAAAAAAAAAAAATCAATTTGGCCCCTCCAAAAAAAAAAAAATATATATATATATATATATAGATATAGATATATAAATTCTTAATTAGCCTCATCAAAAGATTAGTTCACAATCAATCAAAATGATAATAAAAGAATATTACTAACAAATATTATGAGATTGTTTGGTTTTCTAAAACCATCCCTGCAAGACTCTATTAATTAGCAACCAATTCAAAGCAATTAGAAAATGTAACTAAATCTATAAGTACTCTCTCACACACACACACACAAAAACACACATTAATGACCTCACGGTTCTCTTTATAAGTGATTTTGGGACATAGTAAATTACCTTAACTTTCAATTTTTTGGTACTGATTTTAAATTACCGGATAAAACTTGTATTTGATACTCATCTTACGATAAAGAGAATTTGGATGGAGATTGGTATATACTAGATTTAAATTTTTTGATGTTTAGAACGGTTTAGATTTATCACAAGTGCTGTGCTTGCACTTAACATAATACTTCATTGGTGTCACCCATTTTCATATAGGCTTGAATTTGTAGTTTCAGATAAATCATGGTATGTTGTAAGTTTAAATTCTTGTTATAGATTTCTAGCAGCACGTGGACCTACCAAAGATCTCACCACTTTTGGATAAATGGGTCAAGTTGAGTTGGTCTTTTGGGCCAAGCCTATCAAAATTCATGCTTTTTCGAATTTAAGCAGTGTCCAAAGTAGCTTTGCCAAAATAAACAATTGTCAAAATAAGTCAAAATCATTTCTATTTTGCCTGAAAATTATAAGTTTCAGTACGCTGATAAATTGTGAAATCATAAAGGTCATAATTTTTTATAAGGTCAATTAGAAAAGTAGAAGGTGAAAGCTGACTTGTGATGGATGATATAGAGGGTTTGACAATGGCGATGATCATGATAAAAATAGTTATTTTCATGCAAATTACTTTCTTTTCCATGCAGCAAAGCTATTAAAAGAAAAACTACTTTATCAGAAAATAATCATTTTTAACAAAAAACATGAAATCCATTTCTATATTAATTAGAGAACTGGTTATATTCCGAGGAAGTACTTCTTTTTTCTATGAAAGCAAACAGAGCCAAGGGTTTCATTGGAGTAATGTAATTACCTTAACGACAGCTGAAGATAGACGTCTTTTTGGTGCTCGCTGATCTTCAAAGTCCATCTTATCAGCCTAAGGTGAAAAGTTAAAAAAATTATCAGCTCATACCTGATGCAGATGACAATAAAAAGCTCAAAAGCATCAAGAAAATGTTAACGAATGAAGAAAAAGGGAGAGCAAGTTACGGGTCTGACAAAACCCCGTTGGCGGGGGGTGGGAGCAGTTGATCCGTTGGTGGAAACCGGAGCTCCGCGGCGAAGTCCTCTCGGGTCTCGAAGGCGTTGGGTTATCTATAAGAATAATTTTTTTTTCGCAAAATAAAGAATTAGGGAAGGAGAAGAAGTAAGAAAGAAGATGGGTGGAAGAAGGATTTGAAGAAGAGACCTCCCATTGCTGCCTTTGGAGCTCCTCGATTTCCTTTCGCAGCTCCTCTTCTGTCTTCTCCACCACAGCGCTCCTTCCCATCTCTCTCTCTCGATCACTTTTCGAGCCCTAGTTCCCCAAACCCTTTACTTATCGCGCCAATTAAAGAAAGTGAAATAATTATTTAAATACATTTTCATATTGGTTCCTATTTCATAAACTAAATTATACTAATTTATATATGTTAATATACATTTACTCTTAAATTCAATTTAAATCAGTTAAAACTTTTTAAGCTTTAAAACTGTATTGAAAATAGTTTATTTGAATTAACAATATAAGTTTTTTTTTTTAAAATAATTTATTAATGTCATCTGAATTGAGCCTAAAAAAAGTTTTACTAAAAACAATAAAACTATACCATGAATAATTTTTATTAAAAAGAAATGAAAGAATCTGGTTGAGTGATTGAGACACAATATTTTAGGGTTGAGTTCTTCAATTCAATTTTCCGTAATTTTAATGAAAGGTCATTCTTCGTAGGATATATACCCACTAATGTCCCATCTCTTGAACCTGACATGTGTGCATAGATACTTTTACATGCCTTAGGGCAAGTGGTGTGGGATGGCCATATATGGCTGGCTATGTCACTAAATATAGCCAGCCATATAATTAAATAATATTTTTTTTTATGACATGGCTGGCTATAATTTTTAGCCAGCCTCGTCACACGGTATAGTGTTAACTATAATGGCTACTTCTTAATATTTTATTATTATTTTTTTATATACATTTTTTTAACAAATTGAAAAGAAAATAAATATAAACATATTACATATTTTTCACAAGTAATTAAATAAATTAACAAAACATACATATTTTTTTCTCATATATTTTATTTACAAATGTAAAGGGGAAAAATTGAACAGTAATTTTTTTTTTAATTTTAAAATTATTTTTTAAGCACTGTAAATTTTCAAAATTTCTCAAATTAAATATCCGGAGTAATTACGATAGTCTGATAAAAATACTTTAAGAATTCAAGGCCTTTTGACACTCACAAATGCTTAAAACACAGTATTTTACAAATAAGGGTATCTCTTAGTTGTGTGAAAAATATATTTGGGAGTGTCAAAAGACCTTAAAGTCTTAAAGTATTTTTATCAGGCTATCGTAATTAGTCCGGATATTCAATTTGATAAATTTTGGAAATACACAGTGCTTAAAAAATATCTGTCTATGTTGTCGATATCTCCTTTAAAACTTTAAAATTATTTTTTAAGCACTGTGTATTTCCAAAATTTCTCAAATTGAATATCCGGACTAATTACGATAACCTGATAAAAATATTTTAAGACTTCAAGGTCTTTTGATACTCCCAAATATATTTCCCACACAGCTAAGGGATACCCTTATTTGTAAAACACAGTGTTTTAAGCATTTGAAAGTGTCAAAAGACTTTGAATTCTTAAAGTATTTTTATCAGGCTATCG
This sequence comes from Chimonanthus salicifolius, assembly GCA_013350335.1. Lineage (NCBI taxonomy): Eukaryota > Viridiplantae > Streptophyta > Magnoliopsida > Laurales > Calycanthaceae > Chimonanthus > Chimonanthus salicifolius. Next base: position 15,397,738 of record CM023532.1, read on the forward strand.
TAATTAGTCCGGATATTTAATTTGAGAAATTTTGAAAATACACAGTGCTTAAAAAATAACTTTAAAATTTAATTTTTGTTTCTCAATAGCTAAAATTCTATTTTTTTTAATAGAATAATTTTAATTTTTTGTTTCTCATATATTTTGTTTACAAATGTAAAGGAAAAAAAAATCAAAAGGTAAAGAGTTATTTTTTATTTTTTGTATAAAAAATAAAATAATAAAATAAAGAAACAAATAATTATTTACCCTAATATACAAATTATACCAAAAAACAAAACAAAAAATCTAAAATAATCAAATAAATAAATAAAAAGAGAAAATCAAAAAAATCAAAAACTATATACAAGTTATATATATATATATATATATATATATATATAAAAGAGGAGAGAAAAGAGGAGAGAGAGAATGGCTGGCTACATGGTTGCTACCTGTAGCCAGCCATTTAACTCAAAGTCATATGGGCCCCACGTTTAGCCAATGCCACACCTCACATGCACGGTGGCCATATGGCCAGCTAGCTGGCCATATGGCCACTACACCACTTGCTCTTAAAAGACTAGTTAAGCCAGACACACATTTTTTATTAAAAAAAAAAGTAAGATGGGTACAAAAATTTTAATTTATTTTGAATTTTTAAAGTTTGACCAGCTTTATTTTAAATAATTTCTTTATTCTTTTTATTTACATTTTTTGTTTTCAATTCTTTTACACGCTACGATCATTTGAATAAAAAAAATTAGCATGAATTTGGTCCAAAAAGGAATAGAATGACACATAATTTAAGACTTAGGTTTCGTTTCGATTTATTCCAACCAGGGGTCAAAATTCGGTCGAATATTGGCTGATTTTTATTTTTTATTTAAAAAAACAAATATTGGCATAGGTCTAATTGATATCTCGATCGATATTTAATTTTTTAATTAAAAAAACAGTCTTTTTATTTTTTTAAATAATTTAAAAAAAACCAGAGATTTAAAAAAAAAAAATTGAGAAGAAAGAAAAATCTCAGCAGAGATCAAAATTCGAACTGAATTTTCGCCCCTGATTCCAACAAGAACGTGCCTGATTTGGACCCGTTTAGACCCTCACATTCCACTTTTACCGTTTTCATACTTTCTTTTATATTCTACATATTTGTCTGTAATCCAATCTTAAATGCAAATATTAGACTCTATCAATTATAAATAGATCAATTCATTGTTATTTTTAATTTATATGGTTGACACTTTATGGATGTGACAAAATTAAGACAAAAGTGTTGACCTGGTGTTTTGAATTTTGACTTTTAATTTTAAATAAAAAGGAGAATTCAAGTTTATTTATTAAATACTCTTTATATTCTTTGCCTGTTCATATTTTTATTTGATTCATATTAGTGCAAAATTCAAATCCTTTTAAATTAGTATTTGATAATTATGTTTATACGAGTTGAAATTACAAACATGAAATTGATATCTAATGATTATTTGTATCTGTATAGTTTGGTGTAAAATTACGTAAATACTGAAATGCAACGTTTTTAGCATTTTCTTTATATTTTATTATTTAAAACTTTTATATTGTCTTTTTCATAATGGAGAAGTCGTTGGACTACCAAAAAAAAATCACTGTAGGGACGCGAATGTGACAAGCATGCAGTGACACAATCATAAAAATCATGATTTGAAAGCTCTCTAAGTGTTCATTATTTCATATGAAATCCAAAATGAACATTACTTAACAGCAAAATATTAAAGAAATCAGGGGTAAATAGCAAAATAAGTAAATACATATCTTGCCCATTTTTCCTTTTTCTTTTTGAAGTGGTGTCCAAGTATCACACTTGACTAGTTCTCTGAGATGTGTGAAAACCCCCTTAGAGTAATATCTTACCTTTTTTCCATTGAAGGGCCATGAAGATGCATATTGGTTAATAATAAGTTAATGAATAGAAAGATCATTGGGTGAATTAGAAGTGGATAAAAAATTCAAATCTATCTTCTTCTTCTTCTTTTTAATTTACGTGTGGACAATTATGGAATACCCAGATCAAAACCCCCACAGGTGGACCCTTACCACTAAAGCACACCAAGGGTGTATTTGGATGAGGGGTAAATTTTAGAGAGGTTACCCCGAGTAAGGGACACCTTTGAGTAAGGGTGACCCTTGAACTGAAATTACCCTTATTTTCTTTAGTAATTGAAGTGGTAAAGTAAAATCTTACCCTAAGGGTAAAAAATCTTGTTTGGTAACTAAAAGCAAAGGTAACCTAATATATTAATATTTTCTGAATTTTTTATAAAATATAATTATTAAATAATATTCATGAAGTAAGTTCTAATAATATAACTTATAATAATATTATCTACTTTTTATAAATTATTTTTCATAATTATAATTTAAAATGAACACTTACATTCTAACATTAAAAAATAAATAATTTTTTTATATTATTATTTTAAATCCCAATAAATGAATAAAAAATATCAACATATCTTATCATAAAATGTAACAACCCGGCCCATAAAAAAGGGCTTGGGGCTCGGCCCAGCAAGATATTGTCCGCTTTGGGCTTACACGCGCACACAAGTGCACACGAGTGAACCCACACGATTTTTGGATTAGACCCGGCCCAAGTCCGAATCCAAAACGCGTCTTGCTGGTTTGAGGGAGCAAGGTTACGTATAAACCCCCTCTTAAGCTCCTCAACTTCCGATGTGGGACTTTCCACAACTCCCACCCATTGCTGGGCTGTCAAATCCAGTGTTATCAAAACCGAACCGAACCGCTGATGAGCCGCCGGTTCAACCGCGACCACGTGGTCTATGGTTCGGTCCGGGTAAAAAACCAGCTGGCGGTCAAAACCGCAGTTTTATGTGGTTTTGACACCAAAACCATTAACCGTGAACCGTGAACCGCAGTTCAGGGTTTTTGAATTTTTTTTTTTTAATTTTCCCCTTAAAAAATATGTATATTTGAAATATAAAAGTTTATTACTATTTCTATCTCATATATTTCACCATTTTGGTATATTACTCAAAGTTTGAATATTATTTTTAATATTTATATTAATATTATTGGTAAAATATGTCTTACTCAATATTATATATAATATTTATATTATTTTAATACTTGACCGACTTTGACCGCGGTCAAACCCGGTTGAACCCTGACCTCCTTGAAGACAGTTCGGTACACGGCACATTTCTGATAACATTGGTCGGATCCGACCGGCCCTCTCTGTTAGCCCGTCTGACAAGGCCCAGTTTCACTTGGATCGGCCTATCTAGGGACCTGGCCTCTGGCTCATGGGTCAGGATATCACATAAAAAATTATAATTTTTATTTTTTATATTATATGAATTTAATAAAAATGTGAATTCTCATAAAATTGTTAATATGTCATGTTACCCCTGCTTACAGTTACCCCTACTCAAGGGTAACCCTTGCAAATTTTACTCCTCATTCAAATGCACCATGTTGAAAATATTGAAAATTTTTTAAAATAAACATTTAACAAAATAAATTATTAATTACTCCAAAAGAGATTATCATGAACCTGAAACTCTTTTGGAGTTTCCAGACCCTTTCGAAATTTGGACAGAATAACTCCTTAAAAATAGGACATTTTGACAATTATGTTTCATAAATTTTTATTTTTATATCATATGAATTTAATAAAAATTATTAATTCTTATAAAATTGTTATGTCATATTACCCCTGCTTACAGTTACCCCTACTCAAGGGTAACCCTTGCAAAATTTAACCCTCATCTAAATGCATCACGTTGAAAATGTTGACACGTTTTTAAAATAAACTTTTAAAATAATAAATTGCTAATTAATCCGAAAGAGATTACGATGAACCTCAAACTCTTTCAAAGTTTCGAGACCTTATCGAAATTTCAACAGAATCACCCCTTAAAAATAGGATATTTTGACAATTATGTTTCATAAAATTTTATTTTTATTATTTATACTAGATAGATTTAATAAAAAATATTAATTCTCATAAAATTGTTAATATGTCAGTTTATCGCTACTCAAGGGTAACCCCCATAAAATTTACCCCTCATCCAAATGTATTATGTTGAAAATGTTAACACATTTTTAAAAAAAATTTCAAACAAAATTAAATTGCTAATTACTTGAAATATATTAATTTTTAATTATATAATATATATTTTTTTTAAGATTTTAATTTTATAATATTTAATTGATAAAGAGAGGAATGAAAGGGGTATTGAGGGGTAGGGTATTGTGAATACCCCAACTTCTAAAGGGGTATTCAAAAATTGGATGAGAGGGGTAAATTTTCAAATTTTTACCCGTTACCAAATGAGGGTAACAAGGGGTAATGGAGGGTTGCCCCCTCTTACCCCCATCCAAATGCAGCCCAAGGTTTGGCCATTGGGGCTCGAACCCGTGATCTCTGGCTTCCTGAGATGGGAGGTAACCAACTGAGCTACACCCATGTGGATAAAAAAATATAGTAAGTTCAAAATTTAATAATTTTACATATCTTAAATAAAATGATTTATTTTCTTGAAAATTCAACTATATTTAAAAAGTAAATTGATATCAAATTAATGAGATATCCATCTCGCAAATAACACTCTTTTGTTTTTGTTTTCATGGTTCAGAGATGATAGTGGGCCCCTAACATGGTTTGCCTCCTTCATTGAGCACACTTTAAATTCTCATAATTTAATTCTTAAAGCTTTTTAATTTTAATTTTATCTATGTTTTATATTATTATTGGGGAAGTGATTTGTGCACCCCCATTTTACCAACGGTGCACTTTTTCAATTATTTTTTCAATTTTGCCCCCTCCACCCAAAAAACGATGGAAATGGAGAAAAGGTGGATAGAGGGCAAAATTGAAAAAAAAAAAATTAAAGGAGTGCACCATAGGTAAAATGGGAGTGCACAAATCACTTCCCTATTATTGCATACATTAAATTTGTTTGTTGCTAAATTGAATTGCCTTTTTATTAATGACATTATACAAAACCAACCTTATAGATCTTGCCGTAACAACAAAATAGTTAAAATTCAACCACTATATAATATTTACCATTATATTTTAGCCTATGAATAAAAGATTTTTTTCTGTAATAAAAAAATAAATTGAAAAACATTACATTAATATATTATTTTATTGATAAAATTCCTAAAAAAATTATAAATTGAAAATTATTTTTCTCACTTAAATATTGATTACTGTAAATAGATAAAAATTAAGAATTAGATGACTTCTACAATGATCCCAATTTAAGAGTCTGGTGGTAATAACACTGTACTTAAAAAAATGTTCTCTTTTAGAATAACACAAAAAAAAAAACTATATAATATTTAGGTAGATACCATCTTACCCTTCTCTATAAAGAGAAAATAAGAAATTACAAAAATAAAGAGAATAAAATCTAGAAAAATTACAGAGAAAAAGGCACAACCCCCTTCTCCCACTTTACCTTTCCAGTTTCCTCACTTCCACCTTCTCAGAATCACTCCCCTTCCCGAAAAAAGGAAACCGGAGCAGAAGAAAAAAAAGAAAAATGACGACGACGGGTGCTAGCGTGAACGGGGAGCGCACATCACAGTCACACCCAGCCGACAGCCACCGCCCCTACCGGCCCAGGTCGGCCTCATCTGCCTCCTTTCGAGGCTGCTGCTGCTGTCTCTTCCTCCTCCTCAGCTTCCTTGCTCTGCTACTGTTGGCCATTGTTCTTGTGGTGGTCCTTGCCGTCAAACCCAAGAAGCCCCAGTTCGATCTGCAACAGGTTGGGGTTCAGTACCTGATTGTGACCCCTTCCTACCTCTCCTTAAACATTACCATGATCTTCACGGCCATCAATCCCAATAAGGTCTCCATCAAGTACAGTCCGACGGCCTTCACTGTCATGTACAAGGGCGTCCCGCTGGGGATGGCCACCGTTCCGGGATTCTACCAGCCGGCGCACAGTAGCCGCACTGTGGAGACCCGTGCTAGCGTCACTCGTGTTAACGTGCTCCAGCTCGACGCCATGGACCTCATCAGAGATGCTACTGTCAACGACCGAGTCGAGCTTCGAGTCACCGGCGACGTTGGAGCCAAGATCCGCGTCCTCGAGATCACTTCCCCCCGAGTCAAGGTCTTACCAGTTACCGCTAACCTGCGCCTCTCCCCTTTTTTTTTATATTTTATTTTGTCCTTTCTACTTTTTCTTTTTCTTTTTCTTTTCTTTCTTTCTTAACAGTCAAGTCTTAGTTAAAAGGGGTAGTGTTCGTAACTTGAAAGGATTAGAAGTAATTTTTTTTTTAAGATTCAGAAGAAACCTCTCGTCCACTCCAATTTAAGCCTTGGCAATAGCCTTTCTAAAATTCTGCGGAGAGGACCATCACACTTACACAACACCTCCGAGAGGAGAGTCGACCAGCTGAGCTACCAATTTATTTGTTATTTTTTGAGAGAATTGCAAAATACATCAAATTTTATTAATTCATTGTCATAGTTAGAAAAAAACAATTAATTAAAGTGAAATTCGACTCTTAAAGTTACCTCGTGGGTTTGTTTAAATTCTTTTCAATCTTAACCCTTCAAATAATTAATTTAAATTATTTTTTATTTTTTCTATATATTTTGCAGGTAGCTGTGGATTGTGCGGTTGTGATAAGCCCAAGGAAGCAATCACTCACATACAAGCAGTGTGGAGTGGATGGGTTGAGCGTCTGACTCAATGGAAGGGGAGTCTGTCTTTATGGGATTTTTGAGATTCTTTTGACCTTTTGTAATTTATTATGACAAAATTGAAATTTGATATGGAAATGTAAACATTTTCAAGCTTAACCCTCTTCTTTTCCAATTTTCTATGTGAAATGATTAACATGCATACTTAGTGATGACTGATGACTTTATTAAAAGATCTTTCTTTTGATATATGATTTATAAACTATTATTTTAATTAAATAAATTAAGTCATATGTTTTAAATTATTTTTAATCTTAAACTTTGTAAAATTTAATAATATTATTTTATTGATTCAAGTAAAGTGATTTTTAGTAAATTTCATAATCAAATAAGAATATTTTCAAAGAATAGATCGATATATTTGATGCCTTGGAATAATGCTTTGTTTTTTCTATTTGTTGCACACTCTTAAGTAGAGTTTTCATGAGATCACATAAATGAGCTAATTGAAAAAGTTTAAATTTAAATATAAAATTTATTTTAAAAAATTATTAATAGAGGCGTCCTTATTTTTAATGTTGAAAGCATCAATGAGTAAAATGGTAAGTAATCAAGAATAATTTTCTTTCTATATAGTTAAATGGGAATGATCTTATCATTTTAAGAGACTGTAATGATAAAAAAAATAGATAATTTTGTACGGGTAGCTAAATTTACAGGTTTTTTAGTTGAGAAATTAGAAGTCTCAGTTTCAAATCTCGTAGTAATCTGTTGCTAGTGGTTTGTGGGCTGTTGTGTGTCTAGAGTTTACTAAACGTACTCAACTACTCATGTACGAGGAGAGGTGGGAGATCTTGGAGTTTTTCATTATTTTTAAAAAATAAAATTTATCACTTTCTCACTATTAGATGAAATATCATAGATAAAAATATTTATTCAATAAAATTTATTTTAATTTAAAAAAAAATTAAAAATTAGAATGATTCAATGAGCTCTATTTTTTAAAGTAGAATAATTTATGATTTATTCATAGATTTCACTTTATAATATCACCCAGGGATTCAAAAAACGGTGTCACCGATATATCGGCCGATATGTAAATATCGGCCGATATGCGATACGGGCGATATATCGGCCGATAATTTTATCTCTCATACCGATATCGGCATTTTCTCTCTCCTCCGATATCGGAACCGTGAAAAAACCGCAAAAAACCGTGATGAATAGTGATGAACCTTGACAAAACCGCAAAAAACAGCAAAAAACATTAAAAAACCATAAAAAACTGTGAACCCCCTGAGAACCGTAAACCCTGAACCGCGGAAAACCGCGAAAAACCGTGAATACCCCTGAGAACCGTAAACCGTGGAAAACCGCGAAAAACCGCGAAAAACCGTGTAAAAACCGCGAAAAACCGTATCGGTGTTTTAAATTTTTTTTTTTTTTTAAATACCGATATTTATGAATATCGGCCGATATTGTGACCGATATTTCGGACCGAATATTGGCCATATCGGCCGATATTCGGTATGTACGGTCGATACTTATCGTATCGGCCGATATTACTCGGTTTAAAAAAACCGATATATATCGGCCGATACGATATGTATCGGCCGATATTTAAACCTTAGAATTATCACCCATCAAAAAGTATTTAAATTTCAACACTAACATCTACAGACCTGCCCTAAAAAATAATTTAGAAGCTGAGGAGTACTTAGAAAGAAATTATCCACAAATGAATTGATTTACAATAATTTGTTGTGAACTTTCAATAATAATGTTAAATAAGAATATTGGTTTAATTTAAAAAATAAAAGTTATCACTCTTTTGTTGTTGTTAGGAGTAGTTCAATTGGTCAAGTTTGAAAGGACAATGTGTATCACCCGTGGAAATTTTATGCTGACTTTCTTGTGATTTCCCACAAATAAATTCAAAAAAAAAAATTTAAATTTACAATTTTTTTATGAAGCAGTACGGAATTGGATATTCCCCTAATATGAATTTTGCAATTTGTGTAGAAAATGTCGTGGGTCTCAATTCAAATAAAATACCAAAATAAGGTGGTCCGTGAGTCTACTAAAATAAGTTGGTACTAGATTGCAGGCCACCAATTTAAGTATCTGTTGGACTATTCTACTATGCATGTTCACCAATTTCAGAGATGGGCCCTACTCTTTGCTTCATTTCGTAGATTCATGTGACCTGTTTGGCAGCATTTGAACTGGGTTCTCAATGTTAAAAATATAATTTACTACGGGTGAAACTTGGGTACGGTTTAACTCGACCCTCATCACACGACTCAAAAAATCAATATATTTGGATTATGCTTTTATATATTTTGAGTTGTATTGGATTGAAAAAAAATAACTCTTATGAAATTTGGGTCGAAATGGATTGAAAAATTTAAAAGTAATTTGACCTGACCTACACTAAGTTATAACAAAACATTCAGGTTTAGTTGAGTTGAGTAACTCGAGTCAGCAATTTGGATCGGAACGAGATGAGTTCAATAACTTTTTACATGATTTGGATTTATTGAAATCCGACCCGGATTTATTGAAATCCGACCCGTCACAGGTTTGAGCCCTATAATTTACAATGAAAAAGTAAAATTAAAAATTAACATTAGATGTGTTAGACGTCTGATTTATAAAAAATTGAACGAACAATGTATCCATTCTAAATGGACACTTGGACAGAATAATTGACTTCAATGATATATTTATAAAATGAGAATAGAATAGAGGAACGTTCTTAATAATTAAAATATAATTTATAATAAGAGAGTAAAATGGTACTATTAAAAAGAGATATATCAATAAAAAAAAAACATTAGAAGAACACTTGTTCTTAACAGAAATTTGTCAAATCTAATTGAAACTCTAGATTGATAGAAATAAATAATTTCAATAATAATGATAATGATATATTGATAAAATAAGAATTAGGATAATTAAACTGCTTCACATTTGTCCATTTAGTGAACAGTTTAAAGAAAGTGCATTAAAATGTAAAGTTTATCATCACTTAATGAAAAATTATAAAGTTTATATTTGAAAATGTATTGTAAATATACTATATTATTAATTAATTATAAAAAAATCACAAGTGAAGAGATTAAGTGAGAGTGTGAGGCACTATTGTAATTAAAACTAAAGTGACCTTTAATTTCTTACATTGAAATTTTCTTCTTTCTCTTTTAAGAGTCTCAACATTACAATTATAATTAAAATTTCCTTAAAAAAAAAATTGTTTGAAGAAGCCAACATTGGTAAATTCTTAAAAATTTTAAAAATTACAGTAGAAAATATCCTAAATTTAGCCGGTAAGCAACCTCAACACTTTGGTCATAAAAAAGGAAAAGAAGGAAAAATAAAGGTAAAAAACAAGAATACAAAGAAGAAGACATTTATATATATAAAAAAAGGAATAGGAATAGGGACAAACATTAAATAAATAAAGCTTTTCATGCTCGTGGTGAGAATATTAAATAAAAGTGATTGATAAATGATGATTAAAATTATTACATTTATAGATGACAATTTTCCATAATTAATTAGAGTAAATTATTTTTAACTATTAAATTTTTAGATATAAATAAGCTTATTTTAATAAAACCTATAATTTACTTATAGTTGGATGAACATCTCAAATATTAAGTACACTATGCAGAATAAAAAGTGACACAGATATAGTCCAATGTAAAAGTTTAAACCCAAGTTTTGTATTAATATGATTTATAATTCATCAAAATGATAATTGAAATTAAAAGTCAATTTTGTGATCATATATAGAAGGCCAAAAAATTAGATAGAGTTGAATTTTGATATTTGACTAATATAAAACCCTTCTTCCACTTTGGTGGATTTATGTGTTGACGAATGATATCATTTTTTATTTTAACCAATCTATAGCCTTAAAGAATGCCTATTGGCAAAATTTGTTAAGAGACGAGATACATGAAATTCTCATTTTATCTCTACCGATATACTGCTCAATAAGTACCGGTGTACCAATATGCATAACATATATATGTAGAGTAGTGTGTTATCGGTACACCGATACTTGATGAGTGGTACACTAGTAAGAGTAAAGTGAAAATTTCACTCCATCTCGGGTTCCTAACCAATTTTGCCACGATTAGAATGGCGGCTTAAAAAAATATAAGTAAGAAAATTGTTTTGAACTTTTCAATGAACCCTTCTGGCCTTCACATTAGAACAAAATAGATTCTATAAAGTGCATAAAAGCAGGGGTAAAAAAAATGCTTCGGCCGACATTTTTCTCTCTTATCCGTTTTTTTCATTTTATTGCATTCTCTCTTCTCCAATATTCAAAACCGCAAAAAACCACGGAAAATCGTAAAAACTCGTTAAAAACTGCCAAAAAAAATGAAAAACCGTATCGATTTTTGTTTTTTTTTTTTTAATTAAAACAAAAATAAATATCGATTTTTATGCATGTCGGCCGATATGGTGACCGATATTCGGTCCGAATATCGGTCATATCGGCCGATAACCTTTTTGTACGGCCGATACGATATCTTTCGGCCATGGAAAACCGATACGATATGTATCAGCCGATATTTCGACCCCTGCATAAAAGTTTAAGAATTAAAAATATTCATATCTTTCAAACTCAATGTATTTAAAAATTATTGTTTCATTAATTTAATCAAATTAATTTTTTATCCTTTTAATGGATCTATCGCATTGAAACAAAGTCGTTGTCACATTAGTTGCAAAAGTTAGAGAATAGTTATGATAATCTTAACTTTTATAAAAGCATCCATGCGCAAGGCAAGAAATTAAAATGTACTAATTTGCATGATTTGTAATTTGAAAATAAATAAAGAAATTTTTAATAATTTGAATTGTAAAATATTTTTTTGAGAATCTTAAAAAACATGACTTCAGGAGTCCAATTAAAATGAAAATTTCAATCTTATTTCATGATTAAACCTCTGCAATATACCCATCGCATAGGACTAAACTGTAGAGAAGATACAAAAGTGTAAAAATCAAAAATAAATTAAAACCCATATGGGTGTAGCTCAGCTGGTTACCTCTCGTCTTAGGAAGCGGGAGGTTACGGGTTCGAGCCCCTATGACCTAACCTGGATGTGCCTTAGGGGTAGGGGTCCACCCGTGGAGGTTTTACGCTGGGTATCCCGCAGTTTCCCATACGTAAATTCAAAAATATAAAATAAAATTAAAACCTCGAGTTTAAAATAAAAAGCCTCTATAATAAAAAAAAATAGTTATTTTCATGATTATGTTCATGCTTTCAACTTTTGAATGAAGTGATTACATAAAATCTAAAGATATAGCTCAAATGGGTTAAAGTGACTTTTTTTTCTTATAGTGCAAATCTTCTAATGAATAATTAAACATGTTACAAAAGTTTAAAAATAAAAAGTAATTTAAAGTAAATGATTTTGGAGAGACTAAAAAATATGATTTAATTGTTTAAAATTAAAATAAATTTTGGTAGGCCTCATTCAATCATGTATCTTTTCTTGGAACCTATAGTCTTAAGTATTAGAGATAATATGTGAAAAGTTTAACATGACATAATTGAGTCATATGTTTTCATCACTCAAATTTGAATCTGATAGCATGTGATATTCTATGAGATTCACTAACCCTAATAAATTAAAGTTGGGATTGCCAATATATTAATTGCAAAAAATAAATCCCATTCGGGCATTTTTACCTATTAATTTAAGTAATAAATTAATTATTGATAGGGCTTCAATTCAGTCTTTTTAATTTAATTTGAATCAGGTGAATATATCATAAATTAATTTACTAAAAATGTTGCTAGACATTTTTCATATTCTTACAAGAAATATTGGTCTCATCTCATTGACACGTGCCGTTTATTTTAAGATAAACCTTTGACTCAATCAATTTAAGGTTACATTGGAATTTTTTTAATATGGGTATCCTCATCTCATATTGGATGTGAGAGTAACTCCCAATCAACACACACTTGTTAAGTTGATGGAGAGTAACTCCATGGAGAGTAGTGTAGAAGGGTTGAGCGTGATCTTTCTTCATGAGGTGAGCATCTTATTCGTCAAGCCAACTCTCTCAGGTTTAAATCAAGTCAAATTGGAGTTTGAGGACCTGAGGTGTGTTAAAAGTCAATTTTATTATATAAAAACCGACACATGGAATTTGGATGAGTTGAGCTTATATAAAAATAAGATACATGAAATTTGGAATTTAAAAAGACGATAAAAAGACCATTAGCTATAATTCAATCTAAATTTGAGTTTCAATTGAAAAATTCAGAATGAACAAATGTTGGTGGAAAAGTAAATAAATGAAAATAAAGACAAAAAAGTAAATTTTTATAAAGTGCTTTCAAAATGTATAAAATTTTCACGGTGTTAGTAATAAATATCACCTAAAATCAATCAACACTGCATAAATAATTTTATACTATTAAGTTATCAAAACGTTAAACTTAAACATCCATCCAATTAAAGTTTAATGCGAAATCCACTAATTATTAACCATCCAAATATAAAAAAACAAAATACCAACTATGAAGTTAAATTTAAATTTAATCCCTAACGCAAGTCGAATAAGTGCTCAAATACAAATATTTGCACCTCGAAAGACTAGCCGAGTGCAACACTTCGACACTCCGAACTTACAAAAAAATAAAACACAAACATTTGCCATGTGGGCTCTAGAAGGATATCCCACCCTATACCCTATAATAATGACAAAATTGACCAGTGTATAGATTATCATGAGTCTACGAAACTATTTAAAATGAGAATGATAGAATCATTTTATCTTTTAAGATAAAAAATTAATTGAATAAATATTATTATTTATGATAGTCAATCACATGTGAATATATATCAAATAAACACTAAATTTGATTAAATTCAATTACAAAGAATAATATTTTCAATAGTTAAATTAACAGTCTCTGCGTGGTTATACACTCGACACTGTAGATTTGCACCGACGTGAACATAGTCCCACATCGTCCGAAAGGCATTACATGGAGCTACTTATAACCAGGAGTGGAAGAAAGAGGCTTGTCTCTTCGGAGACATCCGATAAAATTGGAACGATACAGAGAAGATTAGCATGGCCCCTGCGCAAGGATGACACGCACAAATCGAGAAATGGTCCAAATTTTTTTGTGATTTTGGTGAGATTTAATTTGTGAGGATGAATTTGGTCCATTTTTTCTGTTGCTCTTTTTTTACCTTTTGTAAATTTGCGATTTTGTTGAGATTTAATTTGAATGGGGTTTGCTGATTCTGTGAGAATGAATTTGGTCCATACCCGTTATATAAATTTACTTGCTTTTGTTTGTTTCCATGGATTTCTTAGTGGCGAGAACAATCGGTTGTTTTTTTTTTCCAGTAAATTTATGATTTTGGTGAGTTGGTCATATTTTATTGATTTTTGTATGTTATCCTATTTGTAACTCTACTCTTTCCTGGTTTCTGTTTGATTGACAGAGATATAAATTGTAGGTATTGTTGTTGTTTTTTTTCTTTGGAAGCGCAGCATTCATGCTGTGGCTGTTAGCACTCTTCTCTCAAAGCTCAACCTTACAAAGGCCCGTATAGTTAAGGTCGAGCAGAGAACCTCCCAAAACCTTTTGGATTGGGTCAGCTCCAAGCCAGATTATTGTTACAGTGATGGTGTTTTTGCAAGCTTAATCTCTGTTAATCACTGACCCTGGCTGTGGGTCTATGCTTCTTGTTTGGTTTGCCTGTCCCGGGATGTGGGTCTTCCCCCCTTTGGTTTTTTTTTTCCTTCTTGCACAGTTGCTGTTTGTTTGCTTTCTGCATGTAATCCTGGGGAGTTTTCCCTCTTTGAATGAAACTAACCTTATCATTCAAAAAAAATAAACCTGTTTAAAAATCAAGTGCACATAACCAACAAACAAGATTGAAGCACTGATGATTTCTTCCTGACCTGTACTAACTTGGCCTTTTTATTTCCTTGAAAGCCAAATGATGATCTGCTACAGATGAGATGGGTGTTGTAAACACGGATGAGAACTTGCTCACAAGATTACAGATCATAAATTTATCTATCAACTTTCAGGTCGAGCAGCAAGTATGCATATGCATCATTTTTTCTCTCTTTTCAATGGCACTGCTGGTGTGCGGTGGATAAAGGTACTTGAAGAATCTGGTGGCTGGCTAGAAATAACTATGTGGAGGACATGGATATTGCTGTTCATGCTCACCTACGTTGTTGGAAATTCATTTATTTGAATTATGTAAAGGTTTGTCCATTCACCAATATTCTGTTCAATCTCAAAATTTTGTAGATTTGATAAAGCACAATTATGAATTGATAGTTTGCTGATCCTTGTTTCTTTAAATTTTTTATTATTTAGTTATTTTATTATTCTGGGCTTGTAGTGTATATGTGAACTCCCAGAACCCTATGAGCCATACAAGAAACACCACCACCAATGGCACTCAGTGCCAATGCAGTTGTTTTGCCTTTGCTCTTTGGATATCCTTTACTCTTTTTGCTTGTCCCTCTCTTTTCTTTTTAAGCTCCACTTGATATTGCACCATGTCCATAGGGTACCTTTGGATGTACCCATTGCAAGTGGTTTGTAAATCTAGGTTAGTTGATGGTTCTTCCTTATATGGAAGTCGCCAACCACATTATTTTGGCTATTTTTATGTCTTCTCTGTGAAAGTCATCATTGGCAAAGTCCATTACTGGTATTGATTACAGCAGAATAGTAGGGAAAATGGTCCTCACCTTGTATGATATATGTGCAGCCCTGAACACATGGTTGAATAGATAATCATCCATTGAGCTAAAATACTTCTTATGATGACAACTTGGGGTAAATCTAAGTGAAACCTTAGCTCAGTGTGACTTGCATCCATGGATTGTGCCCTTTATATTTGATATTTATGCAACATAGGATGTCATTTTCATGGCCAGTAGAATTGGAGCAAGGTGGACTACGTAGGCAGGTTGATAGAATGCAGTGAGATAGATGTGACCCATGTTGATTAAAGGGATGATTCTATAAATGGCTAAACTATTGGCTATACTTTATGAAACCCAATGTTGAGCAATAAAGGTTGCGTTTGGATGAGGAGTAGAGGGGTGAAAACGAGGGTAACCCTCGTTTGCCCCTGTTTGGTAACGAAGGGAAGGGGCGAGAAAAGCCCAAGTTTCCCTTCCCCAACACAAATCCAAAAACCCTTCATTGCAAGAGGTAATCACTTTATCTCTCCCTTAGGGTGTGTTTTTATTCCTCTTATACCAAACCCCTGTTCAAGGGAAACCCCTGTATAAGGGAAACCCTGTAAAATTTACCTCTCATCCAAACGCAATAAAAGAAAAGCAAGTAGATAAGGTAAGGATAACAAAGATGCATATGCTAACTTGCCAAGATGAATGAGTAACTTTAAGGAGTTAGAAATGAACAAATTAGATAGCTGATGAAAAAATCCTCAATAGATGAGAAAGTGAGAGTCTTGTATGGTAGTTTTGGGCACATATGTAGAAGATCAATAACAACCTCTATACAAAAGAAACATGGAGGATAGGCGCTCATTAAAAACCTGGTTGAAGGGATAAGGAGGATATGATAACTATGGGATACAAAGGATATGATTTATGATACCGTAGAATGGAAGAGTAAATATAGGGGTATGGGCGGTTATCGGTCGGGCTCGGGCTGGGCTTTACTAAAAAAAACCCGAGAATGCTTTGTCCGAGCCCGTTCAATTAGCCCCGCGGCTGGCTGGGTTTGAACCAATGCACACCCTTATAAAGGGGTACCTTTATGTTGTCAATCTAATACTAATGTTGAAGCTTTGCTACTCATTTCTTTCCAACAACTTGATTCCAAGTACATTTCTCTTTTGAAAAGCTTGGGCAAATCTGATCTCTGCATTATTCCGCATGTTATGCAAAAAGAATGCCAGGCCAGTAATGAGAGGATGGAACAAAGATGGAGATTGTAATTATAAGGACAGAGATTGGAAATACCAATGAGAGGTTTCATAGTGGTCCATTTATTAATGTGGATAATTTGGAATACAAGTCATCTTTGGATAAATGTCTCCAATTTATAATATATTATGATTTATGATTATTTATGACAGTCCTTTGCATTTTTCCCATCTACTGGGGGCAGGGTTAACCCCAATCCTCTTTGGGATTAATAGCTTTTGTTTAAATTCTTCTCTTTCTTCTTAATAAAATTTCAGTAATCTCTCTCTCAAAAAAAGAAAAAAGAAAAAATACAAGCCTCCTCTGGGTGAACCTGTTACAAAATTCAGATGAAAGATCAGATTTACCATTCTGGTCACAACTATCAGAAGTTTTCATATGCTTGGATGGATGTCACTGATGCATACCTGCACTTTTGTTTTTGATGACGGGGATGCCAATTGTGATTGTTCAGTACCAATGAAAGAATGAACATGCCATGACATAAAAAAGAGGATAGTTTTTTTTTTTTTTTGAAATGAAAAAAAAAGGATAGTTGGCTTATTGAACTGGATATTTGGGACATGTTGCACCTGATTTCTTCTTTAAATTCATTTTTATTGGCTTCTTCATGAGAGTAGGGCTAACCCAGATACGAAGTGCGAGACAAGCATGTCTTTCAGCACATCATCCAGACAAGAATGATTTGGAAGACATCTAATGTATATACCTTACCTCTGGTCTTGTTGAGAACCATTGTACAGACTATTTGTTTTCATATTTCCTAAAGTGAGATGTCAATGAGCTTGAAAATTTGCAATAGGTTTTTCCATGGAAAGAGTAACCGGGGAGGAGGAGAATTCATTTTATCATATAGGAGATTGTTAAATTACCATTAGCTACTGAGGGATTGAATATTTAGGGTATCCTTGAAATGACTTGAAGTCTTGGAAATTTATTATCAAAATATTTTTGGAGACTTGAAGAAGAGAACTGATTACAGAAAAATATGGAGTTAGGACTGGAGTGAGATCAACTGTGTGGAACAAGGGGGAGGGGTGGGTGTGGGAATATCATTTGGTTTTGGATGTTTGGGTAGACAATAATCAAGTGAAAGCAAAACTCAAAAGATTATACTCAATTTCAAACCTAAAGTCTTTGGAATTTGCAGGATGGCTTTGTGACAAATGGGTTTATAACTTAAAATTTCATAAAAATCTTATGGACTATGCGATTGAGCAGTTCCAGCAAGGAGTTGAAATCAATTGACAGACAGTGTGGGGTGTAGGAAGAGCTTCATAATAGCATTTGGACTGAGAAGCCAGTAGCAATCTTTCAGGCAAGTCCATGTGCTCTGTCATAGGCTCTAAATTGAATATCTATTTTCCCCGTTGAAGACAGTGTGCCATAGAGGGAATTACCTGTTGGGAAACTACTCAAAATAAGATCCAAACCCTTGAACACCTCAAAGTTAGAAACTTCTTTCTTCTGAACATTTCCGGTGAGCAAGTGGTGTGGGATGTTTGATCTCGTCAAAACCTGTCTGATGGTGAAACTGAAGACTACTTCTATGCATTAGATTCTTAGCTCTCTTCGTTTTTCTCCCGTTGCTGATGATGACTTGTACTGGTGGTTGGGTTCTTCTAGTTTGTTTTCAGTTAAGTCATTTTTTCTTTGGAGCCACCAGAGTAAGGTTGTTCTTGCTGTGGACCAACCATTTGATCTTGTAGAGCCTCCCCCTAATGCTTGTAGTTTCCTTTAGACTGCAGGTCTCAACAAGATTCTCACTCTAAGATAACAGTCAAAAGCGAAATAGGATAAAGGTTAGTGTGTGTCCTTTGTGCCTCTATGCTTCGGAAAATGCAGATCATTTATTCATTCATTGCTCCTCCTCTTTGGTTTAGTGTGCTACTCTCAAATCTCTTTGAGGTGCAGTGGGTGATACTGTTTTCAGTTACTTCTCTTTCCTATGCTTGGATGAGGTTTTAAGGAGCTCCAAATTCTTCTCTCTTTGGTGTCTCGCTCTCTTTGCAACAATTTGGAGCTTGTTGTGGGAAAGGAACAATAGGACCTTAAGGAATCAGAGTGAGACTCGGAGGAGGTTAGCTTCCATGTTAAGGCAAAATGCGCAGCTTGGGCTTCATCTCTTCCTGATTTCCAGTCTCTCTATCTCAGAAATTTCCCGTGCCCGGAAGAAATGGATTGGGCTACAGTAATTTTTGTTTGTCTTTGGGTGTTTCTTTTCTAATCTTGGAGTGTTCGCCGATTTTGTTGGGGTGCCTTTTTTGTTTCTCGTTGTTGGCATTGCTTTGTAATGTTTTGCATAACTTGTGCCTTTTTGTTCTTAATGAAGTCATTTAAAAAAAAAAAAGAAACTTCTTCCTTGTGAATATACTAATCTTCTTTTTTGAGGGGATGAAGAATCCATTGATCATGTTTACATTCGTAATCCCTCTTTCCCATTTATTATCGTGTTCTTTCTTCTCCATGTCAAAGGTTCCCTTCAATTCTTTTGGGTTCTTATTTTAGTTGGTCTACTAGCCCATCAAAAGCCTTGAAGAAACCGTGGGGAACATGTTGCATTTAGCATTATCATTGAAGATTCGTAAAGAAAAGAGGAGGATATTTGAAGTTTACCGACTATTTACATGAAAATTGCAGTTGCATGATTGAATGATTGGTTGTGCACTCAGGGACAAAGCATTTTTTCCTTACATACCAACACAGTTTCGTGTTTTTGTATTGATGTTATTCTAGTCTGTAGAAGAGGAAAAGGAAGAGTAACTTTCTTTTCCATTTATTTCCAATGGTCTACTTCTATAAATGGATGTTTAGCTTCCACTATTTTTTCCTTAATAATTGTGTTAAATACTCAAAAATCATAATCTCATTGACCGTGGAAGATCATGGCTGGTTGAATATGGAAGACAGCTATTTCTTCAGCTCTGCTATTGGTTGGCATCTTTCTAATGTATGCCTTGCATTTCTTGAGAATTTTCTCCACTGTCGTCATTGATAGATGTTCTTTATCATTTGTTAAGAAAGTATACACCAAACATGAAGAAGCTATGGTCTTGACATCTCCCATCAGCATGTCCTTTCTTGCTATTGGTTTCAACCTTTCTTCATCCCCGGATGAAACTAATTTTTTTTTTTTTAATTTGCAACCATTAATCGTTCCATAGTCCCAGCTGATCAAATATGTAGAATAAAACCATGCAATCTTATTCATGCCACCATCTGGTGGTCCAATCGTGGCTTGGAAGGGCAATGGATAGAAGTGCAATCTGGGTGGGTGGGCAGGTCATGTTTAGAGTCAAATCTTAGTTTGTCCATATTTATTCAGGTCATTATTTTTCAATATAATTTATATTTTAGCTTCCTCCAACCCACCCATAACCCAACCCCTTTTTAAAACCTCAACCCATTGTTAATTAAAAAAAAACAATTCGGGACTGGTTAAATTGGGCAATGGGTCAACCTAGTTTGGTCTATATATTGTATTGATATGCTTCAAGCAAAGAGATATTTATAAAACAAATCTTCACCACTAAAAGCATAATCATTATATAGAGTTAAATAAAAAAATTCATCAAGTAATGATATAAAAATGAGGAATGATTCTGACAAATTGACAATCTTAACTTTTATAAAAGCATCATTTGGTAAAATGGGCAAGGCTAGAAATTAGAATGCACTAATTAGCATGATTTGTAATTGAAAGAAAATCAATGATTTTTATATAATTTGACTTGTAAAATAAATAAAAAATTGAGAACCTTAAAAACACATGACTTCAATAGTCCAATTGAGGTGAAAGTTTTAATTTTATATTTATGATTAAACCTTTGCAATAATACCCATCACATGGAAAGAAACTGTACAGAAGATACAAAAGTGTAAAAATAAAAAATAAAACTAAAACCTAAAAAATTTGAAGAGCTTAAAATAAAAAGCTTCTATAATTAAAAAATAATTCTTTTCATTATTATGTTCATGCTTTCAACTTTTCAACCAACTGATTACATAAAACCAAACTGGGCTGATGTAAGTTGCAAACGGTAAGGCACAGTTGTAAGAATCTTCACATTTATGACTTAATTTTTTTATTTAAATAAAAATTTGCATCAAATTTCGATGAAAAATATCAGTCTTCTAATGAACCAAATTACTGTTATCAATTCATTAAACTCATCAACTTTGACCGCGTTTGCCTCATGAAGAGTTTGAAAATTTAAAGGCTAAAAGCGAAATTTTAATTAAAATATAATTAACATAGTATTATAACTATCTAGTTAAAACTTTTTACTAAATCTATCATACCATATAAAAATTGGCTTAATGTAAGATTAAGAAAACACCTCTCACTAATTATTTAATGTGCTACCAATAAACTAAAATTCAAACTCTCCAATATCAAAGCACTGGACAATTCAACTTGGGCGTGAGCAAGACTTATATTTTAAATATATTAAAATAATATTTTCTACTGAAAGGTTTTCATTGTTTATTTGTTTTTTTACTTGACTTAATTGCATTGTTGTAACTGTCTTTCCAACAGTAACCTCTAATGAAGATATTAAAAACTTAAAAAATGATTTTAAACTATAAAATTTAGAGAATTTTAAAAGTAAGTTTCACCAAAATCAAGGTGATCTTTTAGTCTAACACAAAATTACTACAAACGGTTTTTCATTTTTTAGATTTTTTGAACATTTTTATATTTTTTAAAAAATTTGACTTCATAATTTTGACACTCCATTATTATTTAAAAATGATTTTTTTTTTCTAATGATACAAATTCATAAAAGTGAATCTCATATTTTCCTAAAAAGAAGTTAAAAAAAAAAGAGGGAAGAGAAAAACTGTTGCAACATTGTAACAATACATATCATGATACAGCTACATCGGTCAATACATATTGCACGGCATTTTTTAAACCCTCACTATAATCTATATAAAAAAAAAACCTATAGAGGTGTCTGATTACCGTAGCAGAACAAAAACAGCAAGGCTCTGTTTGGATGAGGGGTAAAAACGAGTGTAACCTCTGTTTGATAACAAAGGGAAGAGATTAAAAAATCCTAAGTTTTTCCTCCCCAACATAAATCTGAAAACCCCCTCACTACAAGAGGTAATCACTTTAGCAGACAAACAAATGCGTCATCCAATGTAACCGGACTAACTTAAAAAAGAAAAGAAAAAAATGTGACCGGATTCTGGGTAGTATTGTACTAGTCAAGACCCAAAAGATTTGGGGCACTAAAAATTGTTGTTTGTTTCAAATAACTGGGTCCTTCAAAATGCCGAAAATGATAGACACAAGGTCACTAAATTAAATTTACAGGAACCGAGAAAGAATTCCAAGCCATCACTTTTTTTCTTTCCCTATGATTGGGTCTAGCACTGGCATCTGTGTTTCAAACCTTGGAAGCTTTGATCCTTGCTTCTTAACTTTCAGAATGAGCAGTCCAGTAGATCAAACCACTGCATGAAATAAAATTAATCTGTTAATATTGACATAGTTAATGGTAGCTTAGCTATAAATTCATAATATTAGCTATGATACAAATCTAAACTATGCTACCTGATCAATACAAAAACACACTGCAATACTCCAGCAGTTCCTGTCCACGCTGAAGGGCCAGTTTTTGTAAGTGCATCTTGTACCAGTAGGCCCACAGACGCTGCCAGAGACACAAAGGAGACAACATATGCGAAGAAAAGCCAAAGTTTCAACCTGCAGTTCCAGAATTGAATTATTGAAACGAACTATATGCTTAGCACATTGTTCTAGGAGTGTGAATCCACTCTTCAACAATTCTGAATTGCTCAGTGGTTTACAAGTGAAGTTCAAACTAGATGAGCAACAGTATTTCAAACTAGACACCTGAGAAAGATCACAAATCCATGATAGCTGTAAGATCGCCAATGCATACACATCAAGATGGACCAAAACAAATGTGTATGGATTCACACCACATACCCATTAGGTGTTATATACCATGTTTAGGAATCACTGAGAAGCCATGGCATTTGCATGGGAAGCTCACTTCCCACTACTATGAGAAGGCAACATTGAAGTTCACTTTCTTTTGCATTTCATTACACTTTTTGTAAGAGGTGGTGATGACAAGCTTCTTTTCTCTTTTCTACGAGCATGGAAGGTACTCAATGTTGCAGGCAACTTACAGGTTCAAGTCATGTACCATTTAAAAGTTCACACGGGATCGAGTACAATCTGAGCTGGCCATCACATGTAGCCAGCATCACATATTCAATCAATAACTCCCACCACAGAGAAGTAGAGATAAATAAAAGTAATTTTATGATGATTTCAAGCAGCACCCTTCCAAAACTATAGGCAAAAGCACTACTTGTGTAGTTCAAACTGGGAAGCATCGACAGTTTCGAACTTCAAAAAATTTCAGTAAATCACTGAAATGGAGAAAATGATATAATACCATCTGATTTAAAACTTGATTTAGAAACTCAAGTTTGACTCAGCCAAGTCAACTTGACTCTACAAAATTGAGTAACTCATGTAAAACTCGATTCGCTAGCTAGTTTTTGACCAACTTGGTAAGTTAGTTGAGAAACTCAACCGATTCGAATGGTTTGGGTCAGTCTGATCGAGTCTTGACTGGGGGATACGAAATTCATTTCTTACTTTTAAAAGGGCATGGGTGATATTTAGGGATTTATAAGGGTATAATCACAAAACAAACAAAAGATACAAAAGGCTTAAGCAAGAAGGCCTAGCAGCATTCGGGAGAGAAAAAACGAAGAGATAAGAAATGGGAAGAGGAAGATTGGTTTGTTTTTTCTCTTTCTTTATGTTTTTAATTTCTTCTTCTTGCTCCTTCACATTTTTTTTTTTTTTGAAAAATTCCTTCTTTACATTATTTTCTTCTTTGATGTCTTAATCTTTTTCTTTTTCTATGTTCTTGTCTTGTATTCTTTCTTTATGTTCTTTTTTTTTCTTTTATGTTTCTTCTTTTTCTTCCTTTTTTCCTTGTTGCATCTGTATTGTCATTTATCAGAATGCTGCAATGCTGGTTCATTGACAGAAGCTATAAGTGAAATTGAAATACAGATCAGCATAAATCCTGAGAATAGTGAAAACAGAAGCTATTCTCCTTGGCAGCTAATACAGATGCAATGGTCAGAGAGTGTAATGATTTTTAGTAAAATAAGGTTGTTTGGTGCCCTCAGTTTAGAAGGGAGCTAAAGGATTGGTGGATCTTCTTACTAGAGTTTGTGTGGTAGGAAGCGGAAATAATAGAAGAATTTGGGATCTTGATCCACATGGATACTTCTATGCAAGTCCTTTTGTAGAAAGTTGCTGGTCTTGAGAAGATTTTGACAATTGATCATTTAAGATTTAGGAGTTGGGATAATGATTATTGTTAATGCTTGTCCTTTATGTCTGTCATATGCGGAGTCAGTGAATCATCTTCTTCTGTATTGTATGTTTGCATCTCAAATCTTGTCGCACTTCCTTAAGCCTTTTGGTATTGCTTTCTGTGTACCGAGAGCTTCGTTTGAAATATTTAATGAAGCAGTGAATTTGGACGGTAGTTCTTTCCGAAAAAATCTTTGGAAAGTAACAGTACTGAGCATAATTTGGTCTATCTAGTTGGAAAGAAAAAAAAGGGTCTTTCAAGGAAAGGTGTCTTTCGAATTGCAAATTATAGATGTGATTAAATTTCGAGTTGTCTGGTGGATTGTGGGTTTGGATAAATATCGGGGAATAAGTTTTTCATATATATGTAGGGATTGGGCCTCGGTGGATTATGTTATGCCAGACTTGGTCGCCTCGATTCAAGTTCCTTGGTCCCCTCTAGATATTGGTCTCCTTAAGATAACTTTGATGGCAGTTCTATGAGTGACTGCAGTCTAGCAGGCAATGGTGAGATCATTAGAAATGAGTTCGGAGAGACTAGGATTTCTTTTGTTGGTCCTCTTCCCAATGGCTCAGTGATTGAAGCAGAACTTCATGCATTATGGAGAGGTATCATGGAGACGGAAGAGTTAGGGGTTGTAGGGGATACTTTAGAGGGGACTCTAAGGTTCTTGTCGGCTGGGCCTCGGGTTCTCTTTGCCCATGGACCTATCTAGATAAAATTGAAAGGATTCGTCACTCCATTGCCTCCTTTGGTTTTATGGTCTCTTGGGTCCCAAGAGCGGTAAATTCAGTCACTAACGAACTGGCATGCCAAGGTTTGTCTATGTCTTCGGAAATTGTAATTAGGATCATGTAATGTATAGGGGGGTGGCATTTCTTGTACGGATTTTGGGGTTGGCGGGTTATTTTAGCCCAGTTGTTTGTTCTTCTGGTTGTAAAAATTCCTTTTTTATGAATAATACAGTCACCTTTCCAAAAAAAGTGAACCAGCTATTGATTTGCAGGTTCATGTAATCCAAAACCTAATTGATGGTTTGTTATCAACCATTCAGTATCATTTTGAGCAGACCTTAAGAAAACTACAAGAAGAGCACTGAGCTGCCCCCACAAGCCTCGGATCACACGGCTCAATGACTATCAATGGTACACAAAAACTTTCTTGGAGTGGGTATGCCATATGCCAGATAAACTGATCGTAGTGTGGAACTAAAAAGGAGAAAAATATCTTTTCTGGCTGGTCACATGAAACTGTGGATCTAATAAGGAGAGAACCTAATGGGAAATCCTAGGTGTAACCTTCAGCAAGAAGACCTTACATAAAAGATACAGAGTAGAAGGGTGCCACATAACTCACAAACCTTAAGAGGACTATGGAGTATGAAAGGGTATTAGACGGATGGCATGTTGTGTTTGACAAACATGCAAACCAAAGACATAGGACTCCCATAATTCATACTTATGCATATATGATTGTTTATCTTAATGATGTATTCTTAGATACTTAGGATCTCAAATGATTGTGGCCCCACATTTAGGGGCTGGAATGGTGTATGGTGATGTTGATCACAAGGGGATGACTGACATTTCTCCAAATCATTATCCACTCTTTTCTATTTTTTTTAAGAGGTCCACTTTTTTCTATTTTCCACTACTTTATTGATCCTCATCTTATAAAGGTTATCAGAGCAGGTTAATTTTTATAATGCAGCCCCTTCATCTAGGGCTTCAACCACTGTTGTGGGACTTTTGCTGCTCTCCTTTTTTTTTGAAAGATTCCTATTTTTTAGTTTTAACTCTTTGAAGGTCGCTCTTCCGCCCTAGTTCAACTTGCTGAAGCCTCTGTACCCTAAGCTCCATATACCAGTTCTCACTTCTGCATCTCTTGTACTTTATTTGCTCTTCCATCTGTCATTCCCTTCTGGTTTATGCTTGACCAAGGACTGCAGCCTCTGCTGCCTACCTTTTCTTCCAAGTGGTAATTGGTAGAATCCCCATTGTACCCAAATCCTCTCAGATCTGCTCAGTTTACATTAGCAGTCAGTTCTTCATCACCGAGACCATCTTGTTGCTGTGGGACCCACAACAGATCATGGCACTATTTACCTTTTCCACACCAGGTTTTTCTCCTATTTTCTTTTCTTACCACTCTCCACTCTCGTTCACTTCAAGAAGTCTGTACTTCATTTTGTTATATCCCAAGACTAACTGATCTGAGTAGTGCACATTCAGGATGTTTCTCTTTTTCTTTTCAGTATTATCATGGATCATTTTGAATTATTTCCATTCAGTTTGATGGAAAAAACTACTTGCGTGGGATTTCCATTTTCAAAATTTTGTTGAAGTCACAAGGTTGGCTACATCTTTGGATGAATCCAAAGTACCCACTGATGCAAAAGAAAAATCTGAATGGATACAGAACAATGCTAAAAAGTACTCACTTGGCTTTAAATTCATTTGATAAACATGTTGGCTTTCCTCTGCACACCTTTAAGCAGACCGATGAAATATTAGATCATCTTGAAAAGTTGCATCATCATCACCACTGTTACTAGATGTTGGTGGGCTCGAGGTCCGCCCTATTAAGGATGTTAATACTGCTCTTCTTTCCATGGCGCTTAGGTACTGAGGATGAGTACCCATGGAAGGCCATTCTAATTTATAAGTACAGGCTGGGAAATTATGGCTGGGACATCAATCCTTCTCCTCGCATAGCATTAGGCATGTGGAGTCATGTTTTAAAACCCTACCCGTGAATCAAACCGTCTTAGTGGAAGGTTGGGTTAAATAAGGTTCAACCTAAGTCAAACTCGGATAAACCTGTGCCATCAATATGATATTATAAATAATATTAAATTATTAATTATTAAATAACATAAATTAATAGATAATAAAATACAAATAACTATAAAATACAAAACGCATAATAAAAGACAAAATTATATTTTCATAAAAAAATATTCTTGTTCTCACAAATATAATTATAAATACCAAAAACTAATAATCCAACATCCATGTTCCAATATCATTCCAACAAAAAGGTTTCACAATCGACTTCTCTCTCTCTCTTTAAGTCGATCCAGATAGCCTCTCTCTTTCTTTCTCTCTTTCCTTTTCTCTCTTTTTTTCCACTCCTCTCACTTTTTTCTTAATATTATTTTTTTACTGAAGGACTACTCAAATTGGTAGTCCACTGGGTGCACCAAAACATGTGCACTCAAGGCACACCGAATGAAATAAAAAGGATTCTTGTCCTTTCTTTGCTTCTTTCAACGAGGAAGAGCTTTCTTCCTCCTCTTTTCCACTTCCGAGGTCTGTCTGTCCCTTTTTTTTCCTTCTCTCCTCCTCGACTCGAATGGAGATGATCTCCATCGACGGATGCAACAACAAATTTCTTTCTCTCTCTCCTCTATTTTTCTTTTTCTTTTTTTCCTTCCACAACCACTCAATCAATGGACACATTGCAGCGACCTCACAGGGACGACAATGATGGTGATGAGGACGACAACAATCGATGACAACACTCGACCTTGTTCTGATACTAATTTGTTAGATTTGCTCAAGTACTCAATAACCCCAATTTTTGATAATCCACATCACTCATACACACACACAAAAAAGATTACCAAGGAGAGAAGAAATAGAGCTCAAATGATTTTTTTTTTCCAGTTGTCACAATTAAAAATAGATGGATGTTGTTTTTTTGAAAAAAAACAAATGTTGAATTTTTTGGAAAAACAAAAAACAAATTTTTTATTTTATAATTTTTGAAATGGTTTTTTACGGGTCACGGTTCATGGTCGATTGAAGAAAACCAGTCAAACCGGCAAGTCCAACCAATTTTTTACTGTTTTCTGCACCGGATGGTTTTTTGAAGATACCGAACCGTGTCTAAGCTAGTGACGGTTCAACTTCGGGCCGGTCCAATTCTGACAACACTGGTGTGGAGAGCCATTTCAGCTTGTGTTGACAAAATTTAAGAAGGAATCAGGTTTAAAGTGGGACGTGGAAACAAAATTAAGTTTTGGACAGATCCCTGGTGTGACAACTTCACTTTGGCTTCCTGATTTCCCCCACTTTATTGCCTTTCTCAATCGCTAGGGGTCATCTCAGATTTTTACTATGTCAACAATGATCAGGTTGTTTGGGATCTCCTCCTTCGGTGTAACCTAATAGATTTAGAAATATATGAGTTTTCAAATCTCCTCCAGATCATTAGTTCCTATCGGATCTGAGTCTCTGATGAGGACTATCTTGTGTCGTGGCCAGACCCTGCTGGATGTTTCTATGTGAAGTCTTTTTACATTTGGAGCAATCAAATAACTTCCCTTGCTATTGTTAACCTAGATATTTGGACCTCCAAAGCTCTGCTTCGTACCACTAGTTTCATCTAGATTGCTGGATTGGAGAAAATCCTTACACAAGACAATTTGCACAAAAGAGGAAAAGTCATGATCAATTTTTGCCTCCAAGTCTTGAAAGAGACGAATCATCTACATATTCATTGTTCTGTCTCTTCTATTGTTTGGAATTTTGTTTTGGATCAATTTGAAGTGTAGTGGATTATGCCTTCTTCGCTTACTCAGTTATCTTATGCTTGGGACATTGCCTTGGTTTCTTCAAAGCATTCCTCTCTGCGGCGCCTTGCTTTGTTTTTGCCACTTGTTGGAGCCTCTAGTGGGAACATAATAATAGGGCATTCAAGGATTTGGCTGAGCCTGATCAGTCTGTTTCTAGACGTGTCTTTTCCAAGTGTGCTTTATGGACTTCTTCTTTTGAGGAATTCATGAATATTTCTATGACAGACATCCTGCGAGCCAAGAAAGAATGCATTGATCTTACATAAGTATCTGTATTAATGTTTCTTTCTCTCATTTGTTCCTGTTTTTTTATTCTCTTTTAGGGTGTATTGGGGTGCCGAGCTGTTTTTTTTTCCTTTTTCTGCTTTGTTTGTGCTTTATTGTAATTGCACCTATGGTGCTTCCTTTTCTTTTAATATGATAACCATTTCAAAAAGAAATATATTACAAAGGAGTTTTAGAGTCAATCTCACTTTGTTCCGCACTAGAGGCAATCAAAAGCCACAATCATATTGGGGAAATCAAGAAGGCCATGATAATGCATAAAACCCGCAGATCCTTCAACAACTATTCATACTTCTGGACAAGTGTAAATGCCTAATATTATAATTTATAAAAATAGATCAGCCGAATTCTACTATCTTCATTTTGGTTAACCTCAAGATACAACTATTAGAATATTGCAAGGTTCAGTGTTAACTTTTGTACATAATTCAACATAAATGGAGAAATATGCTTTGTAATCCAATTTCTAACCAAGGTGCAGCTAGATCCTAACCAAGAGTTAACATTCATCCGTTATATTCAACCAAAAGAAACCTAATATCTATTTGCATTGAGTTTTGTATACCAAATACAAAATGGATCCAAAACAAACTCAACACAACCAGTTACAGTAAATGTGGTGGCTCAACCAAAAATTCAAATCAGACCCAATCAGCAAATCCAGCACCCTGGTCCAAAATCCATGGGGAAAAAGGAAAAAAAATCATGCATCAGCAGCAAATCTGGTGGCCCAAACCCAAAATTTGCATCAACAAATGGCTGCTCTGTTTGATATCTTAATTCCTTACTGAAATTGCAATTTGTAGAATTCCAGGATATACACATCTATAAAAATCCACAGAATTCATAGGAATCCGAATCCGCCGAAGAATTCTGGACTGCCAAACATTCCAAAAATCTTCTAGAAAACCCCAAGAAATAGACCTTTTGCTAAAAATGGTTATTTACAAGAAAATTAATCCTTCTTCCAGCTTCCACACATGTAAATGCAGCGAAAGATGTATCCTATGTCAATTCAATTCTAGATACATAACCACCAAATTGATCCACAACAAAATTCTACAGAAACTCACACTAAGATCAAATAACCCCCACCAAATAGGGGCACCAAATCCT
Organism: Chimonanthus salicifolius; assembly: GCA_013350335.1. Classification (NCBI taxonomy): domain Eukaryota; kingdom Viridiplantae; phylum Streptophyta; class Magnoliopsida; order Laurales; family Calycanthaceae; genus Chimonanthus; species Chimonanthus salicifolius. The sequence continues at coordinate 15,427,742 of CM023532.1, forward strand.
AGAACTCACACACAGCAAACAGAAGCTTCTACAAAACCCCAAATTCAACTAATGATCAAATAAAAAAAAAACAATGATGTATATATGGAATCTGGGGAAAGGAAGAAAGAGAGAAACGAAAGATTGATCTGACCTCCACTCGCCTTCCTCATAGGGAGAGTAATCGATGTCTTCCCGTCTGACGCAATTGAACATCAGAGCCGCCAGCGATGCAAAGATTCCTGTCCAAAAACTCCATTATGGGATCCACCCAAACAAACGGGGTACAATTTGGAGAAACGACGGCAAACGCTGATTCCAAAAGAAACAACAGATGGAAAGACAGAGAAAGATTTGGTGGTGTAGATATATATGTACCGGGGAGGTAGTGAAGGAAGGAGACCTTGACAGAGCTGCAGACTACAGCATCGACCCAAAACCACCAGCCAGCACCGAAGACCGCACCAGCCACGCCCGGGCCGAAGATCGCCCAAAGCTCTAAGAAATCCATCCGAATCACAGAATACAAATGAAGATGTAGAGAAGCGGAAGCAGTTGCCTGTGGGGCTAGGGCTTTTTTGGAGATTTTGGATGCTTCGGCGTCGGCGTCGGCGTCGGCGTCGGCGTTGGCGTCGGTGTTGGCGTTGTTCTTCAACCTCTGACTTGTGGAAGAAGGGAATCCTGTCCGCCCTGATAAGTGTAGACTTCTCTTTTACCAAACTCCAATGTCACTCACTCCACTTTTTTTTTCAGCTGGTTGACACCGTGGAGTTTCATCGAACTCAAAGGCACCAGAGCAGCCTCTTTTGCCATCTGACGGTTGAATTGTTTTTTTTTTTAATTATATAAATATTTATAATAATTAAAATGTGATATAGATTTAAATTAAATTAAAAAGTATCTTAATTAATTTTGATTAAATTATATTTTAAAAAATAAAGTAGAAAGTTTTGGACTATATGTATAATATTATGATTTGAAATGTTATAAATCTAAAATTTATTGTACTCGTTATGTTTTTAATCTTTAACAATCAAATAGATATTAACTTTTTCTTTAAGAAATTATTAAAAATAAGATTATTATTTAAAATATTAGGAATATGAATAACAAAAAAGAATAATGAATAAACTGCAACTCATCTATAAAATGAGTTATCATATGATTCTAAAGATATTAGTTTTGACTATTCAATCATAATCTAAGTAAAATTGAAAGATTTTTTTTAGAGATAACTGCATTTACTAATGGAAATGGATTAATGGGAGGACTTTCATCCTTTTTATCATCAATCAAATTTTATACATAAAAATATAGTGATTAAAATAAATGAAAAGAGAAATATTTACGAGCTTCTCTCCTATCTTTTTATGCCTATGCCATTTTTAACTCATCTCTTTGCTTTCCTTTGTTTCTCTTTTTCGTTCCCAATATATTTCAAAGGAAATTAACCAATAAAAGTCTAACTTCTTAATTGTTCTCTTCATCCTCTAAATCATTGTCATTCTTCTTAATTACTTTTGCGTTAGTGACCATGCCCTGCATGACCAGTGAAGTCGTTTCCATAGCTGATAGTCTCTTAACCTCTATATCGTCAAAGAGCTCTTTAGTCGTTCCCTCCTCGCTTTTATCACAGTGCTATTGATTTTGATTGCTCAAAAACTTTAGAGATGAGATATTTATGAGAATAATATCTAAGTATAGAGAAATTATTAGCCGCAATAAATCATTAGGTTGTACTTGATAATATTTTTCTTTTTTATACTAATTTTACAATTATAATAATTCAAAGCAAATAAGCAATTTAACCTAGGAGTTGTATTTAAATAAACTAAATTATTTTAAAAATATATAAAACTAAGAATATAATGTGATCAACAAAATATAAAAAGAAAATAAGAATGGTTTGGGCTAAGCTTGCAATTTGTCTAGTCTAAGTTTCTAAACCAAGTCAAGCTCAAGTCTTAAGGAAGGCTAAAAAGAGTTGCCTTCTACATGGTTTGTTATAGACTAATTTGTAGTATTTTAGAAGATTGCCCTTGTATTTTATTTATTTTTAATTAGGTTTTATAATCTAATGTAAAATATAGTAAAGACATGCTTACTCATGGTAGGCTTACACATGATTAAGCTAAAGCTAAAGCTAAAGCTAAAGTTTGTCTCGATCCCATCAAATTTCACATTTTTGTCCAAGCTCAACCTTACGCTAAGTCCATTTTTTGGAGTTGGGCTCTTGGAGTATTTAGATCTTCAAGTCACATTTTTCATCTCTACTACTACCGTAAATCTTTATCAATCTATTTACTTTTAGTAGATTAGACAAAGAAAACATTTAATTTTAATAAGTACATGTAATAAAATGTAAATAAAATAGTGGAACTATGAGTGGTAAAAGAGTCTTTCTGACAATTTTATAAAATTGTTAATAAACCTATAATGCTCTTTGGAGTAGAGTGTCAGACAATAAAAAAACAAATAGATAGAGTTAGGACTTTGAAGATGCATACATTTGTCATGTGTCTAGATAGAGTTAAGACCATAAAGATGCATATAATTGGAGATCTTGGTGTTCTCTATCCTTAAAAGAAAAAGTAAAAAATGTTATTTAATGAAGAAACTCGTTGTCTGTTAACTCTATATAGTAATTATACATTTGTAGTAAAGATTTGTTCTTATAGATATCTCTTTGCTTGAAGCATACCAATGCAATATATAGACCAAATTGGGTTCACCCATAATCCAATTTAACTAGTTCGGAATTGATTTACTTGAATTAATAATGGGTTGAGGTTTTAAAAAGGGGCTGGGACATGGGTGGGTTGGAGGAAGCTAAAATATGAATTAGATTGAAAAATAGTGACCTGAATAAATATGGGCAATCTAAGATTTGACTCTCAACATGACTTGCCTGCCGAGATTGCACTCCTATCCATTGCCCTTGGAACACCAGATGGTTACATTGCATGGTTTTATTCTACATATTTGATCAGCTAGGACTATGAAACGATTAATGGTTGCAATTTTTATTTTTATTTTTTTAAAAATTAGTGTCATCCGGGGATGAAGAAATGTTGAAACCAATACAAAGAAAACACATGCTGGTGGGAGATGTCAAGACCACAGCTTCTACAGGTTAGGTGTATACTTTCTTAACAAATGATAAAGAACACCTATCAATGACGACAGTGGAGAAAGTTCTCAAGAAATGCAAGGCATACATTAGGAAGATGCCAACCCATAGCAGAGCCGAAGAAATAGCCTTCTTCCATATTCAACCAGCCATGATCTTCCAGGGTAAATGAGATTATGATCTTTGAGTATTTAACAAAATTATTAAGGAAAAAATAATGGAAACTAAACATCCATTTATAGAAGTAGACCACAGGGAACAAATAGAAAAGAAAGGACTATTCCTTTTCCTCCACAGACTAGAATAACATCAATACAAAAACACTAAATTGTGTTAGTATGCAAGGAAAAAAATGTTGCCCCTGAGTGCACAACAGCTCATTCAATCTTGCAACTGCATGTAAATAGTTGGTAAACTTCCCTGCCTTTAAAATCCTCCTCTTTTCTTTACGAATCCTCAATGATAATGCCAAATGCAACATGTTCCACACGGTTTCTTCAAGGCTTTTTTGATGGGCTAGTAGACCAACTAAAATAAGAACCCAAAAGAATTGAAGGGTACCTTTGACATGGAGAAGAAAGAACATGATAATACATGGGAAAGAGGGATTATGAATGTAAACATGATCAATGGATTCTTCATCCCCTCAAGAAAGAAGACTGGTATATTCACAAGAAGTTTTTTTTTGAAACGATAACTTCATTAAGAACAAGAAGGAACAAGTTATGCCGAACATTACAAAGCAACGCCAACAACGAGAAAGAAAAAAGGCACCCCAACAAAATAGGCGAACACTCCAAGATTAGAAAAGAAACACCCAAAGAGCCAAACAAAAATTACTATAGCACAATACATTTCTTCCGGGCACAGGAAATCTCTGAGATAGAGAGACTGAAAATCAGGAAGAGACGAAGCCCAAGCTGCACACTTTGCCTTAACATGGAAACTAACCTTCTCGGGTCTCACTCTGATTCCTTAAGACCCTATTGTTTCTTTCCCACTACAAGTTCCAAATTGTTGCAAAGAGAGCGAGACGGCAAAGAGAGAGGAATTTAGAACTCCCTTAAAACCACATCCAAGCATTGGAAAGAGAAGCAACTGAAAACAACATTGCCCATTGCACCTCAAAGAGATTGAGAGTAGCACACCAAACAAAAGAGGTGCAGCAATGAATGAATAATGATCTGCATTTTTTGAAGCATGGCGGCACAAAGGACACGCACTAACCATAATCCTATTTCGTTTTTGAATGTTATCTTAAAGTGAGAATCTTGTTGAGACCTGCAGTCTAAACGAAACTACCAGCATGAGGGGGAGGCTCTACAAGACCAAATGATTGGGTCCACAGCAGAACAACCTTACTCTGGTTGCTCCAAAAAAAAAAAAAAATGACTTAACTGAATACAAACAAGAAGAATCCAACCACCGGTACAAATCATCGTCAACAAGGGGAGAAAAGCAAAGAGAGCTACGAATCTAAAGCACAGAAGTGAAGTCTTCAGTTTCACCATCAGACAGGTTTTGACAAGATCAAACATCCCACACCCACTTGCTCACCGAAAATGTTCAGAAGCAAGAAGAATCTACCTTTGAGGAGTTCAAGGGTTAGGATCTTATTATGAGTCGTTTCCTGACAATTGCGTGGTCCAAAAGATTTTTATGAAAGTCTAAGCTATAAACTCACTTGTCACAAAGACATCCTGCAAATTCCAAAGACACTCACATTTGCAATGGGTACATCCAAAGGTACCATATGGACTTGGTGCAATATAAAGTGGAGCTTAAAAAGAAGAGAGAGAGACAAGCAAAAAGACATTGGCACTGAGTGGCATTGGTGTTGCCGTTTCTTGTATGCCTCCCAGGGTTCTGGCAGTTCACATAGACAATTCAAGCCCAGAATAATAAAAATTTGAAGAAACAAGGATCAGCAAACTATCAATTCATAATTGAGCTTTCTCAAATCTACAGAATTTTGAGATTGAACAGAATATTGGTGAATGGACGAACCTTTACATCATTCCAATAAATGAATTTCCAACCACGTAGGTGAGCATGAACAGCAATATCCATGTCTTCCACAGTTATTTCTAGCTAGCCACCAGATTCTTCAAGTGCCCTTATCCTCCACACACCAGCAGTGCCATTGAAACCAAAAGAATTGATGAATATGCATACTTGCTGCTTGACCTCAAAGTTGATGGACAAAAAATTATAATCTGTAATCTTGTGACCAAGTTCTCATCCGTGTTTACAAACACCCATCTCATCTGTACCAGATCATCATTTGCCTTCAGAGAAAATAAAAAGGCTAAGTTAGTACATGTCGGGAAGCAATTATCAGTGTGCTTCAATCTTGATTGTTGGTTATGTGCACTTATTTTTGAAACAGTGTTGTTTTTTTTTTGAATGATAAGGTTAGTTTCATTCAAAGAGGGATAACTCCCCAGGATTACATGCAGAAAGCAGACAAGCAGCAACTGTGCAAGAAAGAAGAAAAAACCAAAAGGGGGAAAACCCACATCCCAGGACAGGCAAACCAAACAATACAAGTATAAACCCACAGCCCCGGTCAGGCAGGATTAACAGAGATTAAGCTTGCAAAAATACCATCACTGTAACAATAATCAGGCTTGGAGGTGACCCAATCCAAAAGGTTTTGGGAGGTTCTCTGCTCGGCCTTAACAATACAAGTCTTTGTAAGATTGAGCTTTGAGATAAGAGTGCTAACAGCCACCGCATGAATGTTGTTCTTCCATGAAGAGTTTGATCCATGAAGCAGGATGGTGATGATATCAATGTAGCAGAGCAGAGAAACAGTTTTACATCTATGAAACTTTTTTTTTTTTTGACTAATTGTACGCAAATCTTAATAAATAAAATTTCTAGCACTTCTTAGATTGAGAACCCAATCTAAAGATTATTCGAAGTTCTCAAATCCATGTTAAAGAAGTTCTCAATTGCAAATGAAAATCTAGCAATTATAGGTTGAGCTACATTGTGATGTCTATAGTCCTCATTTTCCATCTGTGCAAGTGGCAGCACATTTTTGTGGCCCTCAGCACTGGTTTGATGCCACGGTACTTCAAAATGGGAAGAGCCTAGGATATATCGTTACTAACCCTTGAATTATATACACAAACTGCCTGTCTTCGCACATTACATGAGAACCCATTTTTACCAATTTTCCAGATGTTGCACTCACCTGAAGAATGAATTAATTAGGTCACCGAATTTAATGTAATGTAAAATATTAGTAACATTAATAACATACCTTTCACATCATGGGACTGGCCTGAACTTGGGTCAGGCTGGGATAAACTAAGTCCATTTTTTGTGGGTTAGGCTCTAGTAGACTTTTGGTTCAACCAGTCAAAGTACCACCCTGCTGATGGGAACGGGCTTGGACCTAGCTTGCATTCAGCCCTGTTTTTTTTTTTGCAGGACAGGCTCTTTGAGCTGTTGGGTCAAATTAGGAGCATGTCCACATCCAATAAGTTTTCTAAAGGACCCAACATGTAAGAGGTGAAATTCAGTTTTGGGTATGAATTGGAACAACAGGTTAAAATTTTGCATCAAAACTTAATTATTTCAGATCACACATTATCAAATCATTTGATGTCAATTTACATCACAACTGGTGAAACAAGCATCATCATATAGGTGGTAGGGTGACATTTCAACAGTCGAGAGGTAATTCCACCTTAGGTCCCACCATATATGAACCCAGATATCAGATAGATGGTAGATATGGTCAATGTTTTCAATTAAATGAAAAAGAAAAAAAGTGAAACTGATGAAACGGAAGTGTTTCATACCTCTAGTGCCTACCAGGTCACAATTTAACCACCATATGATGACATGAATAAGATTATATGCTTTTATTCTAGGTATTTGATCAGCTGGGATAGGACAAACTGATGGTTGCAGAAAGATTAAAAAAAAAAAAAGGACAAGAAAACGCATGCTGATAGGAGATGTTATTACTGTAGCTTCTTCATGTTCATTGTATAGTTCTTAACAGATCATAAAAGAGCACCAACAGATGACAAGACAGCAATAGAGAAGAGTCTCAATGTATGCAAGACATACAAGAGGAAGATGCCTACCAATAGCAGAGCAGAAGCAATAGCTTCCTTCCATATTCATTTAGCCATGATCTACAACGGTCAATGACATTATGATGTTCATTCTTCACATTTTGAGCAACAAGAATGGTCATATTTATAGTGCACAAATTCTTTCTTCGAGTATCTTACAAAATTATAAGGAAAAAAAAATGTAAATTAAACATCCATTATAAGAGTAGACAAGTGGAGCCAAAGAGGAAAAAGATTTTTCCTCTACAAAATAGAATAACATCAATACAAATTGTGTTCATCTATGAGCACTTTGCCCATCTCTGTCAGTCTGTCCAACATACCAACAAACTACTGATACACCAGAAAAAACGCTTTGTCCCTGAGTGCACAAATGCTCATTCAATTATGTAACTGCAATTTTCAAGTAAATAACATATTCAGAAACTTCACTGCCTTCAAATATCCTCCTGCTCTTTTGTTTCCAAATCTTCAATGATAATGCTAAAAGGCAACATGTTTCACAAGGTTTCTTCAACACTTTTGACGGACTTGTAGACCAACTAAAATGAGAACCCAAAAGAATTGAAGGGTACCTATGACATGGGAGAAGAAAGAATATTGTAATACATAGGAGAGAGGACAAGAAATGAAAACAAGATTAGTGGATTCTCCATTCCCTCAACAAAGAAGAAATCTATATTCAGAAGGGAGAAGTTCCTAACTTTGAGGTGTTCAAGGGTTAGAATAATATTTTAAGTAGCTAACCAAGAGGTCACTCTTCTATGGTTTTTTTTTTTTTCACGAGGAAAGTAGATATTCAAATAAATTGATCACTCTGGTTAGGGAGATTAGGTTGTTAGTTGAGGGGATGGAGGTTTCCTTCAATAAGATCGGTAAATCAACAAATGGAGTGGCAGATTATTTTGCCAAGCTTGGAGTTACTGATCTCTTTTCAGGAGTTTTCCTCTTTTTTGATTAGAGAAGTGTTTTCTTTTTTCTTCTCATTGTATTTTCTCTTTTGTTTGGGTCTAATCCAGTTAGACCCTCTTCTCTTGTTCTTGTTTCCTTCTTTTTAATATATTTCTCTTTATTACTGCTCAAAAAAAAATAGAGCCTATGACAAAGCACATGGACTTGCCTGAGAGATTGCAATTGGGTTTTCACTTCACATATTCTGGTGAAACTCTTCCTCCCTATGGCCCACACTATCAATTGATTATAAAACCTTGCTAGAATTGCTCAATTACATAGTCCATAAGATTTTTATGAAATTTTAGGCTACAAACCTACTTGCCACAAAGCCATCCTGCACAATTCCAAAGATTTTTGGTTTGAAATTGAGTATAATCTTTTTAGCATTGAATTGACTTGACTATTGTCTACCCACACATCCTCATCATCCTCATCATCAACAACCAGTAGTATCCCATATATATGGGGTTAACTTTATGGGTTCTTCTCCTTCAATTAACCCTATCATACACCATGTCATCACTCACTCCACATCCTAGCATATTCTTTTTTATCTCTTCCCTCCATGTTTTTCGCCCTTTCCTCCTAGTGCCTTCGATATATAGCCTTTCGATTCTACGCACTGGGTTGTACTTGGTCTCCTACTAACATAACAAAACCACCTCAAACAAGTTTCTCTCAATTTGTCTTCTATCGGATCTATCTTTAAACTATCTCTAATGCGTTCGTTCCAAACTCTATCCTTTAGTGTTAAAGCACACATACATCGTAGCATACGCTTCTCAGCTGTCCCAACTCTGTTTATTTGTTTTTTTTCCCTTCTTTTTATCATTGTGCAACACTCTATAAAGCGTCACAAATGTAATAACTGTTTTAGGTGACCCTCTATTTATGGGAAATGGATACGGACAATGATCTATAAAGGTGATTAAGTGAGTCCCTAGTTGGATGGTGTGTCTGAGGAACCATATAAATTAGGAATGGGAGAAGTTCAAACCCTACAACCCTCCATGTAATCATCCTAACCTTTAAATTTTAGTTGTTAAAATTTTTAGTATCCGACACCATCGACTTTCCAAGGCCCATCTAATAAGACTAGAATGGTTTGATTGGAATGAAATTTTATCAACCCTTGTCATTAGCCCCTAACATCTCACCCAATATCATGGTCTCCCTGTGGTACCCGATCCACTTGATTAAGTATTCCCCTTAAATCATCCTCTTTAGCAGGCACATGTTTTTAACAAAAATCATCAAATCAACATTTTTTTTATACAAAGCTAACATCAAATACTTGGGCATCCAGTGTTTTCATGAAGGCAAAGTTATTTTTCCTCCAAAGCCATTAATTCCATCTTCTTCTTTTTTGTAACATGGGTATCCCAACCCACACTAGACGTGAGACTAATAGCACAGATATACAGACCCCCACAAGCAACTAATTCCATCTATTTTGAGTTATCCTACTGAATCCTACAATTTCACTCAACTCCATTTTAACACATAACTCATATTTGCATTTGGCGAAGCTGTTTTATATGGGCTGACCCACTTGTCTGATACCCGAAACAGTACTTTTTTATCCCGACTCCCAGCAGGAAGATGATGTAATAGTAATATTTGGCAGATTTACAATAGCCCATGTAATCTAGTTCCATTTTCATCCTTCCCAAAATATACGGCAGAATAATGACAATTTTTTCAAAGATGTATGAAGATAAATTCCATTACTACACTAAAAGTACACCCAAAAAAGAAACAACAACAATACTTACAATTCATATCTCTGTCAATCAAACAGAAACCTGGAAAGAGCAGAGTTACAAATAGAATAACATCACAAAAATCAATAAAATGAGACCAATTCACCAAAATCACAAATTTACCCCAAAAAAAAAAAATAAGAACAACCGACTGTTTCTGGGCACTACGAAATCCATGGAAACAAACAAAAGCAGGTAAATTTACATAACGGGTATGGACCAAATTCATAGAAAAGAAGACAGAATCACCAAACCCAATTCAAATTAAATAAAAAACCAAATTCATAAAAAAAAGGGACAGAATCACCAAACCCCATTCAAATTAAATAAAAACGAAATTCATAAAGAGAAGGGACAGAATCACCAAACCCCATTCAAATTAAATAAAAAAAGAGCAAGAAATAAAAAAATTTGGACCATTTCTCGATTTGTGCGTGTCATCCTTGCGCAGGGGCCATGCTAATCTTCTCTGTATCGTTCCAATTTTATCGGATGTCTCCGAAGAGACGACCCTCTTTCTTCCGCTTCTTTTTATAAGTAGCTCTATGTAATACCTTTCGGGCGATGTGGGATTATGTTCACGTCAGTGCAAATCTACAGCATCGAGTATCTCCACGCAGAGACTATTGAAAATATTATTCTTTTTAGTGTTTATTTGATATATATTCATATGTAATTGACTATCATAAATAATAATATTTATTCAATATTTTTTTAAAAATGTTAAAAGATAAAATGATTCTGTGCTTCAAATTTTAAATAGTTTCATAATCTCATGATAATTTATGTACTGATCAATTTTTCTTTTTATTATAGTGTGGGATAATCTTTTAGAGCCCACTAGAACAAATATTTATATTTGGGCATCTAGTCAACATACGTTAGGGATAAAATTAATATGTAACTTCATACGTTAGGGAGCTTGAAAAATAAGAATTCAAATATTGAATTTTCACGCCTCTTTTTTATTTTAAGGAATTTGAAAAATAAGAATTCAATGTTTAATCTCATGTTCAAATTTAGATCTTTTTAATGGACCGATCAAAATGGGTCTAAACTCTAAAGTAGATCCCACTCATGGACAATCTATTTAAATAAAGAAGTATAATGAAAAGTGCTATCTAGCATGACAAGTTACAAATGCACAAAGTATGGCATTTAAGTAAATTATAATTATAAAATAACAAAATTATTAATTTTCTAATGTGGAGTGGACCCTATCATATTTTTAATCGGCCGATATATAGGTCTGGACCCACCACTGAATTATTTAGAAAAAAAAAACTTGATATTAATAATATCGGCTGATATTGGCTGATATATATTGCCGATATATCGGGCAATATTTAAACTGTACAATCGATACAATACGTATAGGCCGATATTGTTTTCCCTGGTTGAGATAGTTGGTTGACTCAAAAAATTGAAATCACAAAGAAGTTTGATCAAGAAAAATATGGCTTGACCATTAATTTATAGCCCAATTAATTAGTTGCAGACTCAAGCCTTAAAAGAAAGCCTGTTAAAAGTCAATTTGGGCTCAAATGTATCAAAGCTAGGCCCAAAGTCTGATGCCTAATCCCAAAACCTCATGTATGTTTTTTAATATTTTTAGCCCAAAACTCAATTCACACACATTTGACGTTAGTAGTTGAAATCAGTAGATGCTCTTGAATTCTCTAGCTTATTTCTCATGTACTCATTGGATTAGAGTTACAATACTTGTATTACAATAAAGCATGATTGAAATTGTCATTTTACCTTTCAAACTTAGATTTGATGAATCTTAACTATTGAATTGAATTTTTTTACTGTACCTTGATGGAAAAATTATGAGAAAGAATGAATTAATAACCCTATTTGTAACTATTCGGTAAAATTCATGTTGATCTATCAACGATTTAAATGTTCTAATCATAAGATGAATCCCCCCCGTTGCCTCTAAGAATCCATGTAATTTTCTTCTTAAATTACCATTTTGAGCTCTATTCTAATTTTGAAATGCTTAAAAAATATGGCTTTAATTATCTGATAAAGTGATTTTTTACAATTACATGTAAATGCTTAAATATTTTTAATGGATTCCTCAAATATTTTTAATGGAAAGCAAATTTTAAATTAAAGGGTATTATGGATATTTGGGAAATGGGAAAAACCATAGAAACGCTGCTCTGGCAAATTATGTGTTTGCCCCTGACAACTTCAGGCCAAAAAGAGTGAAGATAGGAGGATAAAATAGACATTTCACTATTTCTAAATTTTAAAAAAGAAAAGAAAAGAAAAGACAAGCGTTGACACAATGTGGTCGCTCGTCTGTCATTTTTTTTTTTTTTTAAGTCCGGAGGTGTCCAATGTCGCACCCGACTAATCCTTCGGGGTGTGTGAAACTCGTCTGTCATATTACCCTACGCATAACTTTCATTTAACATAGATATATAAGAATACCATATTGAAAATGGCAAATCTGCATCTTATAATTTTATACAACAGAACTGAAAGGGGTTAGAGTGATGGCGCTTTAGGAAGTGAGAATTCTAAACTCAATTCCCACCCTACATCAAAGGGTCACTTTTTTATAAGTTATCCAGTGTGTGTGAGTAGAGAAGTTTGTACATGCCTCGAAAATTAGTCGAGTGCTCTAAGAGACCTGAACACCTTGATCATAAAAAATAAAATAAAAATTAAATAACACATAAGAGGTCTTTGTACTTGTAATCTTATGAGAGCGGTATCAGTTACATATTTAAATACGGTGATAAAGGGATAATAAATGTGTTTTATGGATCAATACATCGCAATATGAGTTGCATTTGGATGAAGGTAAATTTGTGGGGGTTACCGTTGCCCAAGAGTTACCTTTATGAATATTCTTTGCTGTAAAAAGGTTTTCAAATGTGAGATTGAAGAGGTAAAATCTAAACTTTTTACCCTTACCATTTGATTACCAAACGAGAAAGGGTTACCTCCCAATATTCTCTATTACCTGTGAAACAAACGCAGCCATAGTCTCCATTATGTATGAGGAGACTTGCTGGTTCCATGGGTACATTATGTTTTCGACCCACTTCCGTAAGGTGACGAATTCCTGCGAGATTTATTATTTATTATTTATTTTGCCTACGAAATGATTGTTCATATGAGGAGTTGTAAAAGAAAAAATGATTCTTACAGAAATAGCATTTGCAGAAGCAAAATTTTTGAAGAAAAGTTAATATGAATAATGAAAAATGTTAATTTTCTAAAAAACTCATTGCCACAGATGTACTTCAAAGTTGTATCAAATATGTAACTCTAGCATTTGCGTTGAGTTCGACTATCACTAGGTGAATTATCACTATGTTTGGCTCCAATTAATAGTCCCACCATTCAAAAAAAAAAAAATATCTGAATAATCCTGATATAATGGCATTAAACTTGGTGACTAAGGTAAGGGATGATAAATGGAAATCATCTCAGGCCAGGCACACAACAGACAATGGAAGGATGGTGCAGAAGAGGGTTAAGTATATAAAGGTAAAATGAGCTTCAATAGAAGAAGAGAAATATCAAATTGGCTTTCTTAGACGAGCACCTGAAGAAAACACAAAATAAGAGAGGAGGAACACTCCAAAGAGTCAGGAATGAAAATGCCATCCTATATAGCATAAAAATCAAAATATAGAGGCCACAATCCATGGCTATAAGTCAAACTGAGCTGAGGTTTCACTTAGATTTACACCAAGTTGTCATCAAAACAAGTATTTTACCTTAATGGATGATCATCTATTCAACCATGTGTTCAGGGCTGCATAGATATCACACAAGGTGGGGAACATTTTCCTTACTGTTTGTTCTGCTGCAGTCAATACCAGTGATGGATTTTACCAATGATGACTTTCACAGAAAAGACATAACAATAGCCAAAGTAATGTGGTCGACGACTTCCATATAAGGAAGAACCATCAACTAACCTAGATTTACAAACCACTTGAAATGGGTAACATCCAAAGGTATCATATGGACATGGTGCAAATGTGCAATATCCAAAAATTGAAGGCAAAACAACAGCATTGGCCTGAGTGTCATTGTATTGCTGTGTCTTGTATGCGTCTAGCATTCTGGAAGTTCACATAGGCACTACAACCCCAGAATAATAAAAAAAATTCAAGAGACAAGGATCAACAAACTATCAATTCATAATTGTGCTTTCTCAAATTTAAAATATTTTGAGATTGAACAGAATATTGGTGAATGGACAAACCTTTACATCATTCAAATAAATGAATTTCCAATAATGTAGCTGAGCATGAACAACAATATTCATGTCCTCCACAGTAGTTCCTTCAAGCCAGCCACCAGATTCTTCAAGTGCCTTTATCCTCCACACTTCAGCAGTGCAATTCAAACCAGAAAAAAAAAAAGATGAATATGCACATTTACCGGCTGCTCAGCCTCAAAGTGGAAGGATAAATTCATGTTCTGTAGTCTTGTGAGCAAGTTCTCATCCTTGTTTACCAACACCCATATCTCATATGTACCAGTGCTTGATCATCATTCCCCTTCAAGAAAATAAAAAGGCCAAGTTAGTACAGGTGAGGAAGCAATGGTCTCGTTTGTTGGTCATGTGGACTATTTATTATATGTAATCAAATCTCAGTGTATAAAATTTCTAGCCCTTCTTAGATTGAGAACTCCCAATGTAGAGATTATTCAAAATTCTCAATCCACATTAGAGAAGTTTTCAATTGCAAATGAGTAACCAATGTCCTCATTTTCCATATGTGAAAGTGGCAACACATTATATGGCCTTCAGCACCATAGTTATTAAAATCTTAAGATTTACCATTTGAATCTTATGATACGATATGATTTTTATAATACGACATGGGAAGATGCCTTCTAATAGCAATTGCTTCATTCTATATTCAACTAGCCATAATCTTCCACAGGCGATGAGATTATGATATTCATTCTTTACCTTTGCAAAATCAAGAATGGCCATATTTATAGCCATCACCCTTATCTACTGCACAAATGCTTTTTTTGAGTATCTTAACAAAATTATTAAGGAAAAAGGAATAAGTAAATTAAACATCCATTATAAGAGTAGACAAGTGGAACCTAAGAGGAGAAAAGTTTTTCTTCCTTTTCCTCTACAAACTAGAATAACATCAATACAAAAATGCTAAATTATGTTGATCTATGAGCAATTCCCCATCTCTGTCAGTCTGCCCTAAATACCAACAGCCTAGTTGATGACTGATGCTGATACACCAATAATATGCTTTGTCCTTGAGTGCACAACTGCTCATTCAATTATGAAACTGCAATATTCATGAAATAGCATATCAGTAACCTTCACTGCCTTCAAATATCCTCCTGCTCTTTTCTTTCCAAATCTTCAATCACAATTCTAAGGGCAACATGTTTACAAGGTTTCTACAAGGCAGTTGATGGGAGAACCTAAAAGAACTGAGAACCCAAAAGAATTGAAGGGCACCTATGACATGGGAGAAGAAAAAAACATGGTAATAAATAGGAGAGAGGAAAACAAATGAAAACATGATTAATGGATCTTTTATGACCTCAAGAAAGAAGACTGGTAAATTCAGAATGGAGAAGTTTCTAGCTTTGAGGTGTTCAAGGGTTAGGATCTTATATTAAGTAGCTACCCAACAGGTCATTCCTCTATGGTGCATTGTTCTTCATGAAGAAAATGGACATTCAATTTAGACCTATGACAGAGCACAAGGACTCACCTGAAAAATTGCCATTGTCTCACTCCACATGCTGTGGTGAAATTCTTCCTCCCTACACCCTACACCATCAAATGATTTTAACTCCTCCATGGAATTGCTCAATCTCATAGTCCACAAGATTATTATGAAATTTTAAGCTACAAAACCATCTGCACAACACCAAATAATTTTTGTTTGAAATTGAGTATAGTCTTTTGAGATTTGATTTCACTCGGCTAAAGCCATAAAATCTCCCAAGACCAAATTCTACTCCCACATCCTACCATCCCCCTTATTCCACACAGTCGATCTTGTTCCAATCCTTAGTCCATATTCTTCTACAACCAGTTTCTTCCGCAGAACTTTCCTCTCTTCATCAAATCTCAAGAAATATGTTGATAATTAATTCCAAAGACCAAGTCATTTCAGGTTTACTCCGAATGGTCAACCCGATTAGATAGTAGTCATTTAACAATCTCCCAATTAATAAAATGAATTCTTCTCCTCTCTCGGTATCCTTTCCGTAGGAAATCCTTTTGCAAATTTTCAATCCTATTGACACCTCTCTTTCAACTGGTAGATCCTTTAGCTCAGGAACCAGAGGTCCCAAGTTCGAGCTCTATAGTAACCCGATGCCCATGGCATGCAGGGAGCTGCGTGCATCTGGAGTATTAACCAACTCCCTCGTACTCGGAGAGAGGGGGGGATCTTGGTCTCTTCTTTACTGCAGCTTCTCAGTAGCATTGGCATCCAGGCTTCTCTTGATGACACTCGCATATGATGGCCTGACTTTTCTAGCTTCTTCTCGTTGAAGTCCTATATGTGGTCGAATCAGTGTGATTCAGTTCCTTTGGTTAACCCTCTCATTTGGTCCTCCAAAGCCCCTTCACATCCCTTAGTTTCCTTTGAATGGTTGGCCTTGGAAAAATTCTGACCCAAGAAAACATCCGGAAGAGAAGCCTTTTAGTCAATGCGTGCCCTTTTTGCTCTAGATTTCGGAAGATATTTATTACCTCCTCATCCATTGCTCCATCTCTTCCTTCATGTGGAGATCCACTTTGAGGATCTTTGATGGTCGGTGGGCAATCCCTTCTACTGTTGCTCAACTCTCTAATGCTTAGATAATTGCCAAGGGAACCTCCAAATTTTTGGTGTTATGGCGTTTTAACTCTTTTTTCCACTATTTGGAGCCTTTGGTCAGGGTGCAATAATAGGATTTTCTGGAACCCGCGACTTCTTTATTTCAAACATTTCTAGAGCTTGGAAGGAGTAGATTGACTTGTTATAGCTTAGAGTTGTTATTCAGTTTGTGCTCCTGAGGTGTAAGGGGGGTTTGGCTTATTTTCCTTTGCCTATTACCTGTATTAGTGCAACCCAAGTGCATTCTTTTTTAATGAAATTTCTATTACCATTTTTAAAAAAAAAAAAAAGCATCCATTAAGAAGCAATTTGCATCAGTGCTCCATATGAAATACCATGCAAAGAGAATATGTGTGAAGAAATATGCCACTCAAACAACAAACGAGTAATAGTGGTGGATACTTGTACTTCTGTATATATAACATGTTTGAATGCAATATCTGAGGGATTGCCCGCTTAATATTGACACTGAATATACTTGTACTTTTGTTTCTCATTTCTTGTAATTTCATTTGGGTGGCCTCTCTTGGCCTTCCTTTGCGTTCTTGTAATTCCTTATAGAATTAATACAGTTACCTTTCAAAAAAAAATATTGACACTGAATATCTTCTAAAAGTACAGATCATGGTGAATTTTAATGACACAAAATGTATTTGAATGCTAAGTGAAGAGTGTGGAAAAACCATATTCTAATGACATTGTAATGAAAGATGTTGAGAAGTATGCAGGAGTTATGTAACATAGAGTAATGTATAATACTTAATTTATATGCAAATTCTATATTTATCGTATAGTCACATTCCTAATTTGATAAACCATCGAAACATGTATTAGCATATGAGCTTTGTCTAATAAGTACACCTTTCAATCCGAAAATTAAAAACAAGAAAGGTCTAACAATTCATCAGCCTCAAACAAATCTTTAAATGATAGATGATTAATGTTGGTTCCATCTCATGCAATGATTAATGTTGATGACATCTCATGCAGCGGGGTGTGTGTGTGTGTGTGTGTGGAAGGGTGGGGTTGAGTTTTGATCAATTTCAGACATCAGTCAATTTCTTTATTTTCCAGAGTTGGTGTAAGAAGAACATGAATTGTGCCAAACTCCCTTCATATACACTCTCTATGATTGTCAAATCCATTTCCTAAGGAGAATTATTTATTGCAAATGTATAAGGATAATGATCTAACAGAGCCCCAAGTTGGATGGTGTGTGTAAGAAAGCATATAAATCAGGAGTTCGGTTGAAGTTTAAACCTCACAACCCTCCATGTGATCATCCTAACCTTTTAAGTTTTATCCGTTAAAATTTCTAGCATTCTATACCATTGACTTCCCATGGTCCATCTAATGAGAATAGAATGATTTGATAGGAATAAAATTTTATCCACCATCTGTTCATTAGTCCTATAATCTCACCCAATATCAATGTCTCTCTATGGTCTCAACCAAGTTCATCAAATCAACACTTCTTTTTGTACAAAGCATACATCAAATACATTGGCATCCAGTGCTGTCATGAAGGGAACATTATATTTCCTAGAAAGCCATCAAATTCCATCTTTTTTTTTTTCTCTCGAGTAACATGGGTATACCCGCTCCACATTGGACGTGAGTCTAATCCCACTTATATATTTTGAGTTCGTTTACTCCTGACTCCTACTATTTCACTCAATTCTGTTTTAACACATAACTCGTATTTGTATTTGGCCAAGATGTTTTAGATGATTTGACTTGTCTGACACCCAAACAGTACTCTTTCAAAATCCTGACTCCCAACAGGAAGATGATTAGATAGTAATATTTGGCAGAGTTACAATAGCCCATCTAATCCAGTTCCAATTCCCATGCTGCCCAAAACATACAGCAGAAAGATGTAATGAAGACAATCCCATTATTACACTACAAATACAACCCAAGAAGCAGAAAACACAACAATTGGAAAATTCGTATCTCCGTCAATCAAAATTGAAACCTAGAAACTAGAAAGAGCACAATTACAAACGCAAAAAATCAATAAAATGAACACCAATTAAATAAAAAATCACAAATTTATAAAAAGAAGAAAAACGATACAAGTTCCTCGCCTAAAATAGAAAAATATCCCCAACTTCAAAAGCGAAGATTTGAACTTTCAAGCGTCGATCATCTATAAGAACAGAGGAAGATTTGAACTTTCATGCATCGATCATGTATAAGAACAGGGGAAGGTTTGAACTTTCAAGCATCGATCATGTACAAGAACAGGAGCAAAATTATTGTAAAAAAAAAAAATTAATCATGTATAAGAACAAGAGCAAAATTATTGTAAAATTGGGAAAAAAATTTGAACCATTTCTCGATTTGTGCGTGTCATCCTTGCGCAGGGGCCATGCTAATCTTCTCTGTATCGTTCCAATTTTATCGGATGTCTCCGAAGAGACAAACGTCACCGCTCCTAATTATAAGTATCTCTATTTAATGCCTTTCGGGCGATGTGGGACTGTGTCGAGTCTAGGGCTGCAAATCTACAGTGTCGAGTCTAGGGCTGCAACTCGGGTCGGGTTTTGATCCGAACCGAGAAATCATGCGGGTCGATTTACAAGAGTCGGGTCATAGGGTCGGGTCGGGTTGAGAAAAAAAACCTGAACGAAATTCGGGTCAGATTGGGTTGAGATCTTTAAATTTCAACCCTACTCAATCCAATCCGAATTTATTAACTTAATATAAAACCCTTTACCCAAAAACCCTAATATCTCTCTCTCTCTCATTCTCTTTCTTTCTGTGTATACAAAGGCAAAGGCAGCAAGAAGAGAGTGGATTTTTGGGATTTTCCAAAGGAAATCCTTCCCTCAATGAAAGTGTAAATGAAATCCAAAGGAAAATATCTAGGTGATTTTCCTTAACCTTTCTCTCTCATTTTCTCCTTTCCCTCTTCACCGTTATTAAGGGTTGGGGGCAGCATCGAAAAAGCAAATCCAAATCAAATCGGAAGGCCAACCATATTTCAGATTTTGGACTATCCTTTTTGTTTTACTATTCCCTTTCTCTTCCACATTTCATCTGCTTGCCATTTCATCAACCGTCCAAATCACCAACTGATTCAAAGTCTGGTTGTCTGTTCACATCTCCTTAGTACAGTGGACATCTAGACCTAGGGCTGCAACGCGGGTAAGGTCGGGTCGGATCGGGTCGAGGGCACTACAAACTCGGGTCAGGTCGGGTTGATTAAATCGGGTTTTTAATTCGGGTCTGGTCGGGTTGGGTTCAATATGTTGTGACATGGGTTAGGGTTGGGTTTATTAAAACCCGACTCGCCTGACCCGAGTTGCAGTCCTAGTATCAACTGTATCTCTGCGCAGAGCATGTTAATTTAACTATTGAAAATATTATTCTTTGTAATTGGATTTAATCAAATTTAGTGTCTATTTGATATATATTCACATGTAATTGAATATCATAAATAATAATATTTTTTTATCTTAAAAATTAAAAGATAAAATGATTCTATGCTTCTCATTTTAAATAGTCTCATGGTCTCCTTATAATTTATGCACCGATTAAATTTTTTAATTTTATAGGGTGGGATACCCTTATATAGCCCATCAGAGCACATATTTATATTTGGGCATCTAGTCGACCTTTGTTAGGGAGTAAATTTAAATTCAACTTCTTAGTCTCAATTGTTGATATTTTGTTTTTTATGTTTGGATGGTTAATCATTAGTGGATTTTACACTCAACTCTAATTGGATGAATGTTAAATTTAACCTTTTGACAGAGCAATAGGATAAAGTTATTTATGATGTGTTGATTGTAGGTTACATCTATTATGACCCGACACACTGAAAATTTGATACATTTTGAAAGCACTTTATAAAAAAATCACTCTTGTCTCTATTTTCATTTATTTATTTTTCCACCAACATTTGTTTCATGGTTGAACTGAGTTCAGCCTGAATTTAATCTATTCAATTCAAATTTGAGTTGAATTGGGTTGGAGTGGATTGATTTTTTTAATTTTTTCAATTGAAATTCAAAATTAGATTGAATTAATGCTAATGGTTTAGGTTGAATTTGATCTAAGTTCAACTCACCTAAATTCCATTTATCATCTTTTTATATAATAAAAATGACTTTTAACACACCTAATGCCCTCAAACCCCAATTTGATCTTAAATTGATTATTGAGTCACATGTTCATCTTAAAATAGATGGCACGTGTCAATGAGATGATACCAAAAGTCCTTATAAAAATATAAAAATATTATCAATATAAAGTTTTAAATAAATTAATTTTATGATATATAATCACCTGATTCAAATTCAATTAAATGAAAGACCAAATTGAAAGCCCTGTCAGTAATCAATTTATTACTTAAATTTAATAGATAAAAATGCCCGAATGGGATTATTGGAAATTCCTACTTTAATTTATAGAATATCACATGTTATTAAATTCAAAGTTGAGTAATTTATAGAATGGGAGTAGTACTGGGAGAGATTGGAGCGAGGGGCACATCTGGGTTTAGCGAAGGTGGTATAGAGGAGAGAGATTGTGTAGGGGCCAAATCGGATGGAAATCAAAACTTGAGTCATCAGGAATATGATATAGAGTAATGGGAGGATATAGAGTAATGGGAGGGGGTGGGGCGGAGGGAGGCAAAGAAATTGACTGATGTCTGAAATTGATCAAAACTCAACCCCACCCTTCCACACACACACACACCCCACTGCATGAGATGGCATTGACATTAATCATTGCATGAGATGGAACCAACATTAATCATCTATTCTATCATTTCAAGATTTTGTTTGAGGTTAATGAGTTGTTAGACCTTTCTTGTTTTTAATTTTCGGATTGAAAGGTGTACCTATTAGACAAAGCTCATATGCTAATACATGTTTTGATGGTTTATCAAATTGGGAATGTGAGTAT
This sequence comes from Chimonanthus salicifolius, assembly GCA_013350335.1. Lineage (NCBI taxonomy): Eukaryota > Viridiplantae > Streptophyta > Magnoliopsida > Laurales > Calycanthaceae > Chimonanthus > Chimonanthus salicifolius. The sequence continues at coordinate 15,449,442 of CM023532.1, forward strand.
TCGATAAATATAGAATTTGCATATAAATTAAGTATTATGCATTACTCTATGTAACATAACTCCCTGCATACTTCTTAGCATCTTTCATTACAATATCATTAGAATATGGTTTTTCACACTCTTTACTTAGCATTCAAATACATTTTGTGTCATTAAAATTCACCATGATCTGTACTTTAAGAAGATATTCAGTGTCAATATTATGTGGGCAATCCCTCAGATATTGTATTCAAACATGTTATATATACATAAGTACAAGTATCCACCACTATTACTTGTTTGTTGTTTAAGTGGCATATTTCTTCACACATATTCTCTTAGCATGGTCTTTCATATGGATCACTGATGCAAATTGCTTCTTAATGGATGCTTTTTTTCTTTTTTTGAAATGGTAATAGAAATTTTATTTAAAAAGAATGAACTTGGGTTGCACTAATAGAGGTAACAGGGAAAGAAAAATAAGCCAAAACCCCCTTACACCTGAGGACCACAAACTGAATAACAATCTAGGCTATAATGGGTCAATCTACTCCTTCCAAGCTCTAGAAATGTCTGAAATAGAGAAGTCGCCGGGTTTCAGAAAACCCTATTATTGCACCCTGACCAAAGGCTCCATATAGTGGGAAAAAGAGTTAAAATGCCATAACACCAAAAATTTGGAGGTTCCCTATTGCACCCTGACCAAAGGCTCCATATAGTGGGAAAAAGAGTTAAAATGCCGTAACACCAAAAATTTGGAGGTTCCCTTGGCAATTATCTAAGCATTAGAGAGTTGAGCAACAGTAGAAGGGATTGCCCACTGACCATCAAAGATCCTCAAAGTGGAACTCCACATGAAGGAAGAGAAGGAGTAGTGGATGAGGAGGTGATAAATATCTTCCGAAGTCTAGAGCCAAAAAGGGTACGCATTGACTAAAAGGCTTCTCTTTCGGATGTTTTCTTGGGTCAGATCCAAGGCTAACAGTTCAAAGGAAACTAAGGGATGTGAAGGGGTTTTGGAGGACCAAATGAGAGGGTTAACCAAAGGAACTGAATCACACTGATTCGACCACACGAAAGGACTTCAACGAGAAGAAGCTAGAAAAGTCAGGCCATCATATGCGAGTGTCATCAAGAGAAGCCTGGATGCCAATGCTACTGAGAAGCTGCAGTAAAGAAGAGACCAAGATCCCCCCCTCTCTCCGAGTACGAGGGAGTTGGTTAATACTCCAGATGCACGCAGCTCCCTGCATGCCATGGGCATCGGGTTACTATAGAGCTCGAACTTGGGACCTCTGGTTCCTGAGCTAAAGGATCTACCAGTTGAAAGAGAGGTGTCAATAGGATTGAAAATTTGCAAAAGGATTTCCTACGGAAAGGATACCGAGAGAGGAGAAGAATTCATTTTATTAATTGGGAGATTGTTAAATGACTACTATCTAATGGGGTTGACCATTCGGAGTAAACCTGAAATGACTTGGTCTTTGGAATTAATTATCAACATATTTCTTGAGATTTGATGAAGAGAGGAAAGTTCTACGGAAGAAACTGGTTGTAGAAGAATATGGACTAAGGAATGGAACAAGATCGACTGTGTGGAATAAGGGGGATGGTAGGATGTGGGAGTAGAATTTGGTGTTGGGAGATTTTATGGCTTTGGCCGAGTGAAATCAAATCTCAAAAGACTACTCAATTTGAAACAAAAATTATTTGGAGTTGTGCAGATGGTTTTGTAGCTTAAAATTTCGTAATAATCTTGTGGACTATGAGATTGAGCAATTCCATGGAGGAGTTAAAATCATTTGATGGTGTAGGGTGTAGGGACAAAAATTTCACCACAGCATGTGGAGTGAGACAATGACAATTTTTCAGGTGAGTCCTTGTGCTCTGTCATAGGGTCTGAATTGAATGTCCATTTTCTTCATGAAGAACAATGCACCATAGAGGAATAACCTGTTGGGTAGCTACTTAATATAAGATCCTAACCCTTGAACACCTCCAAGCTAGAAACTTCTCCATGCTGAATATTCAAGTCTTCTTTCTTGAGGTGATACAAGATCCATTAATCATGTTTTCATTTGTTTTCCTCTCTCCTATTTATTACCATGTTTTTTTCTTCTCTCATGTCATAGGTGCCCTTCAATTCTTTTGGGTTCTCAATTCTTTTCGGTTCTCCCATCAAATGCCTTGTAGAAACCTTTTAAACATGTTGCCCTTAGGATTGTGATTGAAGATTTGGAAAGAAAAGAGCAGGAGGATATTTGAAGGCAGTGAAGGTTCCTGATATGCTATTTTCTTGAATATTGCAGTTTCATAATTGAATGAGCAATTGTGCACTCAGGGAGGAAGCATATTATTGGTGTATCAGCATCAGTCATCAACTAGGCTGTTGGTATTTAGGGCAGACTGACAGAGATGGGGAATTGCTCATAGATCAACATAATTTAGCATTTTTGTATTGATGTTATTCTAGTTTGTAGAGGTAAAGGAAGAAAAACTTTTCTCCTCTTAGGTTCCACTTGTCTACTCTTATAATGGATGTTTAATTTACTTTATTCCTTTTTCCTTAATAATTTTGTTAAGATACTCAAAAAAAGCATTTGTGCAGTAGATAAGGGTGATGGCTATAAACATGGCCATTCTTGATTTTGCAAAGGTTAAGAGTGAATATCATGATCTCATCGCCCGTGGAAGATTATGGCTAGTTGAATATGGAATGAAGCTATTGCTATTGGAAGGCATCTTCCCATGTCGTGTTATAAAAATCATATTGTATCATAAGATTCAAATAGTAAATCTTAAGATTTTAATAACTATGGTGCTGAAGGCCATATAACGTGTTGCCACTTTCACATATGGAAAATGAGGACATTGGTTGCTCATTTGCAATTGAAAACTTCTCTAATGTGGATTGAGAATTTTGAATAATCTCTACATTGAAGTTCTCAATCTAAGAAGGGCTAGAAATTTTATATACTGAGATTTGATTACATATAATAAATAGTCCACATAACCAACAAACGAGATTGAAGCAATGATAATTGCTTCCTCACCTGTACTAACTTGGCCTTTATATTTTCTTGAAGGGGAATGATGATCTAGCACTGGTACAGACAAGATGGGTGTTGGTAAACAAGGATGAGAACTTGCTCACAAGATTATAGAACATGAGTTTATCCTTCCACTTTGAGGCTGAGCGGGTGGTAAATGTGCATATTCATCTTTTTTTTTTCTGGTTTGAATTGCACTGCTGAAGTGTGGAGGATAAAGGCACTTGAAGTATCTGGTGGCTGGCTTGAAGGAACTACCGTGGAGGACATGAATATTGTTGTTCATGCTCAGCTACATTGTTGGAAATTCATTTATTTGAATGATGTAAAGGTTTGTCCATTCACCAATATTCTGTTCAATATCAAAATATTTTAAATTTGAGAAAGCACAATTATGAATTGATAGTTTGTTGATCCTTGTCTCTTGAATTTTTTTTATTATTCTGGGGTTGTAGTGCCTATGTGAACTTCCTGAGTCCTAGACGTATACAAGAAACAGCAATAACAATGACACTCGGGCCAATGCTGTTTTGTTTTGCCTTCACTTTTTGGATATCCTTCGCTCTTTTTTTCCTGTTATTCTCTCTTCTTTTTAAGCTCCAATTGATATTGCACATTTGCACCATGTCCATATGATACCTTTGGATGTACCCATTGCAAGTGGTTTGTAAATCTAGGGTAGTTGATAGTTCTTCCTTATATGGAAGTCATCGACCACATTATTTTGGCTATTGTCATGTCTTTTCTGTGAAAGTTGGTAAAATCATCACTGGTATTGACTGCAGCAGAACAAACAGTAAGGAAAATGTTCCCCCAAGGAAAAGAATTCCTTCCTTCGTATTATTTGAATTTTATCTCTTAAAACTTTCTAATCTCAACGCCATTCTAAGTTATTTATACATATATTTGAAGATGAATTTTCAAGCTCAATAATCTTTATTTTTTTAATAATTAAAATAAATTATAGATTTGACAAAATATAAGTTAAATAAAAATAATCTGGTTCTATTTTTCGTTAAATAAAAAAGTATTTAAAATATTATTTTTAATTTTAGTTTAAATATAATTTTAATTAATATTATTTAACACCTTTTCACGATTAGATTGATTAGGCCCATGACCTATTATTGTTGTTATTGCATTTGTTGTGTGTATAAAATTATTTTCTTACGATTGAGTGGTTTGAGTAGTGTGTGTCTGAACACTTTTTTTTTTTTTTTGAATGGGTGTGCGAATACTTGTTAGTAATTCCCAAACTTTTCCATTTCAATTATATCTTTCAATTTCAGCTGCCAGGCTTTGTTGTTCTCTCTTTATTTTTAATCTTGTTTTGCTGTTAGGGGGGAAGTGTTTTGGTCTTTTGGGCTTGCTTTCTTTTTTCCTGCTTTGTTTGATCCCTCCTTTTGGTGCACTCCTTTGTGCTCTTTAATGAAAAGTTACCACTTCCCTTAAATTGTCATCATTTCTATTCCATTGTAAAGGTTTTTTTTTTTATTTAATTTAATTACATATGAGGCAACTTGGATAAGATGATGATGAATTACCTCTATCATGTCTTGGGGCAACGCAGGATGGGTTAATGTGGCATTTTACCTTTCAACGAAATTGATGATATATTGACAAAAGGAAAAAGAGAAAACACGAAACCAACCAATTTCATCATTTTCACATATTTGCTACTCTGAATGATGAAAACTCCAATGAAGCAATACCCTTTATCTTTTTCTTGTCCACTGCTGAACTTTGTCTTTCTTGATATATAGGACTGAGTTGATGTTGACTTTGGAGTGTGTGAGAGGGTGGATTTATTGCTCTATTCTTTGCGAAAGGTGCTGATGATGCTAAACATATGGAGTATTTGTCTACAAGATCATTGGGGTAAGAAACTCGTTCTTGATTGCACCATGTGTATATATCGATCAATTTGTTAATAGGTCTTTCACGTGCTTTTGCTTACCAAATGACAATTCCTCATTTGTATCTCATATGATATTTCAATTCTAGCTTTAAGGCTTTGATTTTGATATTTCTAAATTAATGAAAATATGGATGCTTTTTGTAATTTAGTTACTTTCACAAACGAACAACAAAAAAATTATGTCATTTTTGTCAATCATCATGTGAATGGTAGTATCTTGTTTGATATGGCATCACAATTGGAAGTAGGCCATTATAGGCTTGTTCAGTTTAGTTTTCTTAATGTTTCTACATAGGAAATTTTTAGAGTCAAAAGAGATCTCAAATGGATGAGAAAATCACAATATGATGATGATATGATAATCTTATGTTACATGGAACATGGAAGAATGCAAAATAGGTCCTCAACATGATTTGGAGATAGGTCCTGGCATTACCCTTTGCAATATATTTCCCACTTAATTTCAACCTTCCCTTATGTTGAACACTATCCAATTGATCCTTACAATTGGACTATTTTTTCCCAACTTGACTTTGAGTTGTAAATTGATATCACATTTGATGGTCAGGGTTTCAGCGTCTTTATGTATGTAGAAAGGCAAATGATTTTTTTTTTGGAAAAAGTTCTAGTCCACATAAAACATTGGAAAAAAGTGGTGCTAATATTGCAATTTGATTAGTATCTTTGGTAGGGGATATGCATTTCAAATAATGGTGACATGTATGTGATGGAGAGTCATAAAATAATTATCGATTGGACATTTGAATTGGATACTGGTTTATTTCGATTTATTCCTTAGGGAAGTCCATTTTATATTCAGGTCCATTGATTATGGAAGGGCATACAAGCAACAACATCGTGTGTTGTGAATACTGTATATCAATATTTGAAAAATGATTGATATATAGTTTTATTGGATATTGAGTTGAAAGCGGTATTGATGCCAAATTTTGGTTAGATTCCTTTAACAATGTGATGCCTAATTTTGGTTTGATTCCTTGGTTGGGATGGGCATCCAAAAAACGACGTTGCTTATGTGGGGTCTGGTCAGGCATAAGAGTTTCATATAGGTTGGCTATTTTTCATATGTTGATAGGAAAGAAGTGCCGATTCCCAAATTTATTTCAATCTATTGCTTGGGAAAGCCCATTTTTTATTTAGGTCCATCGATTGGGGAAGGGTATACGGGCATTAACATCATGTATGTTTCGAAGATCGTGTTTTAATATCTCTAATAAGTTTGAAATATATTTTCATTGGATATTGATTGGAAAGCAATGTTGATGACCAATTTTGGTTAGATTCCTTAGTTGGGATGGACATCCAAACAACAATGTTGTCTACCCCTTCATTTTGGTTTCTAAATTTATTAATCGGATGTCGAATTGAAAGAAGTGTCGATTTCCTATTTTATTTCGATCCATTCCTTGGGGAACCCCATTTGTTTTTGTTCCCTTGACTGGGGAAGGGTATACAAGCAACGATATCTTGTATGTTGTGAAGATCGTATTTCAATATCTGAAATAAAATTGAAATATATTTTCATTGGATATTGAGTGGAAAGCCATACGACTGCCCAATTTTGGCTAGGTTTCCTTGGTTGGGATGGGCATTCAATCAACAACGTTGTCTTCGTCGTTTCAGGCCAAGATTGAGAGTTTAAGATATGTTTGCAAATTTAATCATCAGATGTTGATATGAATGAAGTGTCAATTCCCAATTTTATTCCGATTCATTCCTTGGGGAAGCCCATTTTATATTCAGGTCCATTGATTGGGAAATGGCATACAACGAATATCATCATGTGTGTTGTGAATATTATATATCAATATTTGAAAAATTATTGATATATATATATATATATATATATATATATATATATATATATATATTTATTTATTTATTTATTTATTTATTTATTTATTTATTGGATATTGAGTTGAAAGCGGTATTGATATCCAATTTTTGTTAGATTCCTTTGTTGGGATGGGCATCTAAAAAAGATTGTGATACCCAATTTTGGTTTGTTTCCTTGGTTGGGATGAGCATCCAAAAACATCGTTGCCTACGTGGTGTCATACCAAACATAAGAGATTCATATAGGTTTGCAAATTTATTCATCGGATGATGACATGAAAGAAGTGTCGATTCCCAATTTTATTTTGATCTATTGCTTGGGGACCCATTTTTTATTTAGGTCCATTGATTGGAGAAAGGGCATATAGGCATCAACACCATGTATGTTGTGAAGATTGTATTTTAATATCTATAATAAGATTGAAATATATTTTTGTTGGATATTGAGTGGAAAGCCGTGTTAATACCCAATTTGGTTAGATTCCTTCGTTGGGATGGGCATCGAAACAATAATGTTGTCTACCCTGTCATATTGGTTTCCAAATTTATCCATCGAATGGTGAATTTAAACAAGTGCCGATTCCCTATTTTATATCGATCCATTCGTTGGGGAAGCCCATTTTTGTAAGTCCTTTGATTGGGGAAGGGTATTGGTATTCAAGCAACGACATCATGTACGTTGTGAAGATCGTATTTCAATATCTCAAATAAAATTGAAATATATTTTAATTGTATATTGAGTTTAAAGCCATATGGATGCCCAATTTTGGTTAGGTTCCTTGGTTGGGATGGGCATCCAAACGACAACATGGTCTATGCGGTTTCAGGCCATGATTGAGAGTTTATGATCGGTTTGCAAATTTAATCATCGGATGTTGATATGAATGAAATGTTGATTCTCAATTTTATTTCGATCTATTCCTTGTGGAGGCCCATTTTATATTTAGATCCAATGATTGGGGAAAGGCATACAAACAACAACATCATTAGTCTTGTGAATACTATATATCAATATTTGAAAAATGATTGATATATATTTTTATTGGATATTGAGTGAAAAGAGGTATTGATACCCAATTTTGGTTAGATTCCTTTGTTGGGATGGGCATCCAAACAAGAATGTGATGCCCAATTTTGATTTCATTACTTTGGTGGGATGGGCATGTAAAAACAACGTTGTCTACGTAAGAGTTTCATATAGGTTTGCAAATTTATTAATCCGATGTTGATATGAAATGAGTGTTGATTCCCAATTTTATTTCAATCTATTGAGTAGGGAAGCCCATTTTTTATTTTGGTCTATTGATTGGGGAAGGGCATACAAGCATCAACATCATGTATGTTGTGAAGATCGTATTTTAAAATCTCTAATAAGATTGAAATATTTTTTCATTGGATATTGAGTGTTAAGCCGTGTTAATGTCCAATTTGGATAGATTCCTTGGTTAGGATGGACATCCAAACAACAAAGTTGTCTACTCCTTCCTTTTGGTTTCCAAACTTATTCATCGGATGCTGAATTTAAACAAGTGCCAGTTCTCTATTTTATATCGATCCATTCGTTGGGGATGCCCATTTTTACAAGTCCCTTGATTGGGTTAGGGTATTGGTATTCAAGCAACGACATCATGTATGTTGTGAAGATCGTATTTCAATATCTCAAATAAAATTGAAATATATTTTCATTGTATATTGAATGGAAAGCCATACGGATGCCCAATTTTGGTTGGGTTCCTTGGTTGGGATGGGCATCCAAACGACAACGTTGTCTACGTTGTTTCAGGTTAGGATTGAGAGTTCATGATAGGTTTACAAATTTAATCATCGGATATTGATATGAATGAAGTGCCGATTCCCAATTTCATTTCGATCCATTGATTGGGGAAGCCCATTCTATATTCAGGTCCATTGATTGGGGACGTGCATACAAGCAACAACTTCATGTGTGTTGTGAATACTATATATAATGATAAATGATTGATATATATTTTTATTGGATATTTAGTTTAAAGCGGTATTGATACCCAATTTTGGTTAGATTTCTTTGTTAGGATGGGCATCCAAAAAAGAATGTGATGCCCAATTTTGGTTTAGAATGTGAAATGATCAATCTGGTGGAAGTAGACATTGTTATTTAGGTCGAAAATCTGAAAACTTGAAGCCCTGATTCGAAATTAAATTTGGCTTGGCTCTTAATTTTGAGTTCAAAGAGAATTTCTTTAAATTCAAATTTTGAATGGAAAGCTGTATTGATGTCCAGTTTTGCTTAGGTTCCTTAGTTGGGATGGACATCCAAACAACAATGTCGTCTATGTGGTGGGAGGCCAATATCCACTAGTTAATGGAAATTAATGAAATGCCCAATTTTGGTTTAGATTTATTGGTTGGGGACATGCATTTCCACAATGACAGAATCAATCTGGTGGAAGTAGACATGGCTATTTAACTCGTAAATCTAAAAACTTGAAGCGCCCAATTCGAAATTAATTTCAGGTTAGCTCTTAATTTTGAGTTCAAAAAGATTTTCATGAAATTCAAATTTTGAGTGGAAAGTCATATTGATGTCCAATTTTGGTTAGGTTCCTTGGTTGAGATGGGCATCTATACAACAACGTTGTCTATATGGTGTGCGGCCAATTTCCACTATTAAATGGAAATTAATGAAATGTCCAATTTTGGTTTGATTCCTTTGTTGGGATGGGCATCCAAAAAATATCGTTGTCTATGTGGTGTCATACCAGGCATGAGAGATTCATATAGGTTCGCAAATTTATTTATTGGATGATGACTTAGAAGAAGTGTTGTTTCCCAAATTTATTTCGATCTATTGCTTGGGGTGGCCCATTTTTTATTCAGGTTTTTTGATTGGGGATGGGCATACATGCATCAACATCGGATATTTTAATATCTCTAATAAGATTGAAATATATTTTCATTGGATTTTGAGTGGGAAGCCGTCTTAATGCCCAATATGGTTAGATTCCTTCCTTGGTATGGGCATTCAAACAACAACGTTGTCTTCCCCTTCATAATGTTTTCCAAATTTATTGATCGGATGTTGAATTGAAAGAAGTTCTGATTCCCTATTTTATTTCGATTCATTCCTTGGGGAGCCCCATTTGTTTTTGGTCCCTTGATTGTGGCTGGGTATACAAGAACCGGCATCATGAATGTTGTTAAGATCGTATTTCAATATCTGAAATAAAATTGAAATATATTTTCATTGGATATCGAGTGGAAAGCCATGTGGATGCCTAATTTTGGTTGAGTTTCTTGGTTGGGATGGGGATCCATTCATTAGGGAAGCCCATTTTATATTTAGGTCATTGGGGAAGGGCATACAAGCAACAACGTCATGTGTATTGTGAATGACTATATTTCAATATTTGAGAAATAATTGATATATATTTTTATTGGATATTGAGTCGAAAGCAGAATGGATGTCCAATTTTGGTTAGATTCCTTTATTAGGATGGGCATCCAAACAACAATATAATACCCAATTTTGGTTTGATATTTTGGTTGGGATGGACATCCAAAAAACAACGTTGTATATGTGGTGTGAGTCCAGACATAAGAGTTTCCTGTAGGTTCGCAAATTTATTTATTGGATGTTGATATGAAAGTAGTGCCAATTCCCAATTTTTTTTTGATCTATTGTTTGGGGAAGCCTATATTTTATTTAGGTCCATTGATTGGAGTAGGGCATACAGGCATCAACATCATGTATGTTGTAAAGATTTTGGTTAGGTTCCTTTGTTGGGATGAGCATCCAAACGACAACGTCGTCTACGTGGTTTCATGCCTGAGATGAGAGTGTAATATAGGTTTGCAAATTAAATCATCGGATGTTGATATGAATGAAATGTCGATTCCCAATTTTATTTCGATCCATTCCTTGGGGAAGCCCATTTTATATTCAGGTGCATCGATTGGGTAAGGGTATTCAAGCAACAACATCATGTATGTTATGAAGATTGTATTTCAATATCTCAAATAAAATTGAAATATATTGTATATTGAGTGGAAAGCCATATGGATGCCCAATTTTGGTTATGTTCTTTGGTTGGGATGAGCATCCAAACGAAAATGTTGTCTATGTGGTATGTGGTTTCAAGCCAGGATTGGGAGTTTAATATAGGTTTGATATTTAAACATTGGATGTTGATATGAATGAAGTGCTGATTCCCAATTTTATTTGAATCCATTCCTTGGGGAAGCTGATTTTATATTCTGGTCATTGGGCAAGGCCATACATGCAACATCATGTGTATTGTGAAGACTATTTCAATATTTGAAAAATGTTTGATAAATATGTTTTATTGGATATTGAGTTGAAATCTATATTGATTCTCAATTTCGGTTAGATTCCTTCGTTGGAATGGGCATCCAAACAACTATGTGATGCCCAATTTTGGTTTCATCCCTTGGTTGGATGGGCATCTAAAAAACAACTATGCTTACGTGGCGTCAGGCCATACATAAGAGTTTCCTATTGGTTTGCAAATTTATTCATCGGATTTTAAATTGAAAGTAGTGCCAATTCCCAATTTTATTTCGATCTATTGCTTCAGGAAGGCCATTTTTTATTTAGGTCTATTGATTGGGGAAGGGCATACAGGCATCAACATCATGTATGTTGTAAAGATCGTATTATAATATCTCTAATAAGATTGAACATTCTTTAATTTGTTATTGAGTGGAAAGCCGTGTTGATGTCCAATTTTTGTTTGATTCCTTGTTTGGGATGGGCATCCAAACAATAATGTTGCCTATCCCTTCATATTGGTTTCCAAATTTATTCATCAGATGTTGAATTGAAAGAAGTGCCGATTCCCTATTTTATTTCGATCCATTCCTTCAGGAAGCCCATTTGTTTTTGGTCCCTTGATTGGGGAAAGGTATACAAGCAACGACATCATTTTTGTTGTGCGGATCGTATTTTAATGTCTCAATTAAAATTGAAATATATTTTTATTGGATATTATGTGGAAGTCATATTGATGCCGAATTTTTATTATGTTCCTTGGTTGGGATGTGCTTCCTAACGACAACATTGTGTACGTGGTTTCAGGCCAGAGATGAGAGTTGAATATAGGTTTGCAAATTTGATCATCGGATGTTGATATGAATGAAGTGTCGATTCTCAATTTTATTTCGATCCATTCCTTGGGGAAGCTCATTTTATATTCACGTCTGTTGATTGGGGAAGGGCATACGAGCAACAACATCATGTGTGTTGTGAATACTATATTTCAATATCTGAAATATGATTGATATATTTTTTTTTTTGGATATTGGAGTGGATAACAGTATTGATGTTCGACATACAAGCATCAATGTCATGTGTGTTGTGAAGACTATAAATCAATATCTGAAATATGATTGATATATATTTTTATTGGATATTGAGTGGATAGTGGTATTGATGCCCAATTTTGTTTAGATTCCTTTGTTGAGATGGCATTCAAACGGGTACGGGATGTCCAATTTTGGTTTGATTCCTTGGTTGGATGGAAATCCAAAAAACAACGTTGTCTACATGGTGTCAGGCATGCCATAGGAGTTTCATTTAGGCTTGCTAATTTATTCATCGGATGTTGAATAGAAAGAAATGCCGATTCCCTATTTATTTTGATCCATTCCCTGGGGGTGCCCTTTTTTTTAGGTTCATTGATTTGGGAAGGGTATACAATAAATGACATCATGTATGTTGTGAAGATCGTATTTCAATATCTCAAATAAAATTGAAATATATTTTTCATTGGATATTGTGTGGAAAGCCATATGGATGCTCAAGGTTCCGTGATGCGGTGCATCCTGCTGTGCTGCTATTTTTATTTTTCTTGCTATTTCCAGTTTTTTCTATTTTTATGTGTCTAGTTTAGGTAAGGGTAGTATTGTAATTCTTTGTTTTATTTTAACTGTAACGCCCGCCCCTTTTCACTTAAATCAGAGTCCATATATATATATATATATATATATATATATATATATATATATATATATATATATATTTTTTTTTTTTTTTTTTTGAATTAAAGAGTGACAAAGGGCGCGGGACGTCACGACGCGAGTTAAGTCCGAACTTCTAAAGCCCGGCCCTTAACTGGCCAACCCTACGTGTGCGTGGAACTAAGTCCATGAAGAACGGTTCACACGTAGAAGTAAGCTTGCGGAATATTAAACTAAATGCGGAAATTATAATAGGGTCTATTCTACCGATTTTTAGATAGCAGGGAAGATATATTCATTTAATTACTAAAATTACCTCAAGCCATAATGTCCAAAATAAAATCCAACCCATAGCAAGTAATATAAATTATTACAGACCGACGAGCTAAGCTACTCAAATTACATTTCCAAAATAAATCTTAAATAAACTAAGTAGCTCGCTTTCCCAAGCTCCTAAGCTTGGCTCCCGTCGTGTCCACCGTTTTTGCCGTCTCCTGCGTCATCAGCTAGGGTAGAAGTAGGGCGTTAGATAACGCGCCCAGTAGGACTCCGAGTAGGGCTAACACATGGATTAGTGGTAATAATGCATATAGGGAATAATATCAAACAAAACATGAAATCAATGTCGTGCCATGGGTGCCTATGTCATGAGTCCCACCCATCATCCATACCATCATTATGCGATATCCCCTTTGATGGCAAGGCCTCATCAAGGTGTCCCCATGTTTGCTTCTCGGTCGCCCCGACGGAGCATGGACTCCGGTTATAGCACATCAAGCTATCCCCATGTTTGTTTCTCGGTCGCCCAGACAGAGCATGGACTCCGGTTATAGCACATCAAGCTATCCCCATGTTTGCTTCTCGGTTGCCCCGACGGAGCATGGACTCCGGTTTCATTATTTTCCTGCCCATGCCATGCAAGAGATGTAAATGCATTATGTTATGTAATATATATAATTCATAGCCTTAATATAGAATTCATAGCCTTAACATATAATTCATAGCCTTAAAACCCATCGTAAAACAAATTATATCATTACCAAAATAAATCAAAGAAATCATCACATAACACATAATCCATGGCTTACAAAAAGATAGGAATACCTACAGAATACCGACTAATGTCCTCTTACGTTTCCGTCCGATAATCCGGTCGCCGATACGCGCACCGCTTGCGATATCCGATACCTTATTACATACGAATAATCAGCCCATGTTTTTAACAATTTAATTCCATTAATCATACCTTAGCGGGGTTCGGCCTACACCATGGCCGAACCTCACTGACTAGGTTTGTGGGTCCCATTTAATCCATTAATTATTTTAATTACATGGGTCTAAAAACCAGCAACCTAGGCTTTATTAATCACACATAAGGTCGTTACTTAGAGCCCCTAAGTCCATGATCATCTCCCATGGGGTTCGGCCATGGTACATGGCCCAACCCATGGTTCTTGAATTTGGCCATTATTTACGTTTTTGCCACTCTTCTTCCATGGTTAAGTTCTCATTTCATTCCTCCATTCTTAGGCCCATAATTGATCCATAGACTTGGATCCTTTAATGACTCATTAGCCATGACACAACATCATAAAAAATCAGCCACTTAATTACCCTAATCCCCATTCATTACTCACATGTATACTATCACATTTAACCCATAAATTGACCTACAAATGGGTTATGGTCGAACCCATGATGTCTTTTTCCCATTTTTACTTGGGTCTATATACATCATTAGCTCCACAGTAAGTCCTTCCTTGAGGTGGTTTCCATCGTGCATTCAAATCACCCCTTTTTATCACCATTAGTTCATTTTAAGTCCATCAAAGCTACCATCACTCCCCAATATTTTTCCATGGTTCCAAAACACCTAAGTTCACCAAAATCTCTCTATGGTTTTATTTTTAAAACATTATTTCCATATTTTCATATCCATTAAAATTATGAATACATTACCATAGGGTTCAAAGCATTCCATCCATAAAATCTCTCCATGGTTTTCCTTATTTAAAAACCCCTTTAAAAATCACTAACATTCATTCATTTAAAACTTTAAAAATCATTAACCACTTAACATAGCCTCCATTCTCTAAACCCATTAAAATTCTAACACCATCACCATAAGATTCATGGTCCATCATTCATTCATGCCTTTTAAGGCCACAAAAAAAAATCATTCACATCTCCCATAAATTTCCTCATTTACAATCCCTTTAAAAATTACTACATTTAATCATTAAAACCCTAACAATCATAAATCATCTTCCATGGTTTCCATTCTTTATAACCTCATTAAAATCACTTAATCACCTACCATGGGGTTCGGCCATACTACATGGCCAAACCCTATGGTCAATGATCCCTTTAAAAATCCGTACTTCCATGTTTAAATAAACCTTATTACATAATGTCCTTAATACCTCCATTTATTTTTCTTAGTCTCTCCTTCCCATTTTGTCCATTTCTTACTTCATCTTTTGGATGGATTTTAAATCCAAGGCCCATGATATTTTTGGCCACATTAAATCCAAGAAATGGACCCATTTTTAAACCTTAAAAACCTAACCTCTTGTTTTAGAAATACTTACAGATCCGACGGCTCCTCCGACTTTTCTTTCTCCTCTTGGATTCCTTGGCCTTCTTTCTTCTTCTTCTCCTTTGTTGGTCGGCCAAGATGTGCTTGACCCAATGAAAAACTCCAATGCTTGGGTCGGCCAATGATGGAGGTAGATTGAGAGGAGGAGAGGGGGAGAGGATAAGGGAAATGCTTAAGTCTCCTTGGTTTTGATCTTGGAGTGGTGGCTTATGCTTTGAGTTTCTTCCTTCTCTTCTTCTCTTCTTAGTTTTCTTCTTCTCTTCTCCTTGGTGTGGGACGGTTTTGGAGAGAGCAAGAGAGGGAGAGAGTGAAAGAATTAGATGGAAAGATATGGAGAAATGAGATGCATCTATCTCATTTTGGTTGAGTGACCTACACTCCACCATTAATTTCTCCCACCAACCAACATGGGCTAATGTGCTTAGTGGTGGTGGTTGGGATAAACCACCACCTTAGCCAACGTTTTTTGGTGTCTTGTGATAAGGTGGTTTTGGTCTTTCATTTGACCATTTGACCATCTTAATTAATGTAATTAATTAAATCCTTAGCTTAGGTTAATTATTTCTTATTTAATTTAATTACATTTCCTTAAATTCCCTCAATGTATCCACCCATGGTTGACCAATTCAACCATGGTGGCCGGCCCCACCAATCCTTGGTCCACACGCCACCTCACTTGGTGAGGTGGAGGTGAGTCCCATTCGGCCATGTCACCTTGGTCTATTCACCACTAACTTAGGTGATTTTAATTAAATCCATTTCAACCACTTGGATTACCATTGGGCCTATGGCCCAATTACATTCACCTCCTACCCATTTACCTTAGAGCTTAAATCATCCTGATCCATTGGGTCCCAAACGGGTATTGGGCCCAATTTGACCATCCTTGACCATTTAAATGAATTTAATCCAATCCATGGTCCATTGGACCATACTTGGGCCTTTGCGCAAATTTTTGATCCACTTAACATTTATCTCATCAAAATTTCCAATTTCCATAATTAAAATAAATAATAGCCACATATATATTGATTTAAAAATTCCGGGCTATTACAATACAATCCTCTTTTGAAATTTTCGTCCCGAAAATTCGAGCGAAGTAGGGGTTCAAAACAATTCATACAAAAAGATTCGGATGAGCGGCTCTCATTTCTGATTCAAGTTCCCAGGTGGCTTCCTCATTGCCATGTCGTTCCCATACCACCTTGACCAACTGAATAGCGCGGTTCCGCAACACTCTTTGTTCTCTCCCGATCACTCTGAGCGGCTTCTCCACATACGTTATGTCGCTTTGCACATCGACGTCTTGCACACTCAGGACATGTGAAGGATCGGGGTTGTACTTACTCAACATGGACACATGGAACACATCATGTAAAGATGATAACTGTGGATGGAGCGCCAACTGATAAGCTACCCCCCCACCCTCTTCTGGATTGGAAACGGTCCCACAAATCTAGGTGACAGTTTCCCCTTCTTCCCGAATCTCATGTGTCCCTTCCGTGGTGAGACTTTTAAGAACACCAAGTCTCCCACCTCAAACTCGAGGAACCTTCTCCTCTTATAGGCGTAGCTCTTCTGACGGCTCTGCGCAGTGAGTAGGTGTTGCCGTATCAATTTGATCTGCGCTGTAGTCTCCGCAACCAACTCGGGTCCAATCAGTGCAGGTTCACCAGACTCTGTCCAGCACACTGGCGATCTACATGGCCTACCATACAAGGCCTCAAACAACCCTGATCCTTCACATGTCCTGAGCGTGCAAGACGTCGATGTGCAAAGCGATGTGACGTATGTAGAGAAGCCGATCAGAGTGATCGGGAGAGAACAAAAAGTGTTGCGGAACCGCGCTATTCAGTTGGTCAAGGTGGTATGGGAACGACATGGCAATGAGGAAGCCACCTGGGAACTTGAATCAGAAATGAGAGCCGCTCATTCGGATCTTTTTGTATGAGTTGTTTTGAACCCCTACTTCACTCGAATTTTCGAGACAAAAATTTCAAAAGAGGATTGTATTGTAATAGCCCGGAATTTTTAAATCAATATATATGTGGCTATTATTTATTTTAATTATGGAAATTGGAAATTTTGATGGGATAAATGTTAAGTGGATAAAAAATTTGGGCAAAGGCCCAAGTATGGTCCAATGGACCATGGATTGAATTAAATTCATTTAAATGGTCAAGGATGGTCAAATTGGGCCCAATACCCGTTTGGGACCCAATGGGTTAGGATGATTTAAGCTCTAAGGTAAATGGGTAGGAGGTGAATGTAATTGGGCCATAGGCCCAATGGTGATCCAAGTGGTTGAAATGGATTTAATTAATATCACCCAAGTTACTGGTGAATAGACCAAGGTGACATGGCCAAATGGGACCCACCTCCACCTCACCAAGCGAGGTGGCGTGTGGACCAAGGATTGGTGGGGCCAGCCACCATGGTTGACTTGGTCAACCATGGGTGGATACATGGAGGGAATTTAAGGAAATGGAATTAGATTGAATAAGAATTAATTAACCTAAGTTGAGGATTCAAATTAATTAATTACTTAGGTGAGTCAAATTGGGTCAAATGGGGAGTCAAAAAGGATAAGTCAATGGGTGGTTTCATCTCATTGAAACCACCCAAAGAAACACAAACTAAACCATGGGCTTAGGGTGGTGGTTTTATCCCAACCACCACCACTAAGGCACATTAGCCCATGTTTGGTTGGTGGGAGGAATTAATGGTGGAGTGTAGGTTACTTAACCAAATGAGATGGATCTTATCTCATTTCTCCATCTCTTTTCCATCTAACTCTCTCCATCTCTCAGTCTCCAAAACCGTCCCTCACTCAAGGAGAAAAGAAGAAGAAAAATTAAGAAGAGAAGAAGAGAAGAAAAGAGAGGAAAAGTGCAAGCATAAGGCCACCACTTCAAGATCAAGACTTAGGGTATTCTTTCTCACCATCTCCTCCTCTCCCTCTCTTAAACACACCCCATGTTGGCCAAACCCAAACCTTGATGTTTTCATTTGATCAAGCACATCTTGGCCGACCAACAAAGGAGAAGAAGAAGAAAGAAGGCTAAGGAAATTAAGAGGAGAAAGAAAAACCGGAGGAGCCGTCGGATTTGTAAGTATTCCTAAACAAGAGTTTACATTTTTTAAAGGGTTAAGAAGAGACCATGGAATCTGTTTTTCTTGGATGTAATGGTGGCCAAAACATCATGGGCCTTGGATTTAAAATCCATCCAAAGATGAAGTGAGAAATAGACAAAATGGGTAAGATAAATAAGGTTAAGAAAAATAAAGGATGTATTAAGGACATTGTGTAATAAGGTTCATTTAAGCATGGAAGTATGATTTTTTTGAAGGAGTCATAGGCCATAGGGTTCGGCCATGTAGTATGGCCAAACCCCATGGTAGGTGATTAAGGAAATTTTAATGTGTTTAAAGGATTAAAATCAGAGAAGGTGGTTAATGATTTTAAGGGTTTTAAAAGAATAAATGTTAGTGATTTTTGAAGAGGTTTTTAAATGAGGGAATCCATGGATGAATGTTAATGTTTTTATGGTCTTAAATATCACCAATGAATGATGACCCATGAACCATGGGTTCGGCCATGGTCTATGGCCAAACCCTATGGTGATGTAATAGTGGTTTTAATGGGTGAAGAAATGGAAAAATGATTAAAAATGTTGATAGTTTAAAGGGATTTTCAAGTATAGTATATAATGTTTTAAAGGGGCTGATTTTAATGATTCTAAGACATGAGTGGTAAGTCATTGAGGGATCTAGGTTGTGGATCAAAAATGTGGTAAATGATCCAAGAGAAGTAAGGAGATTAACATCATGGGTTCGGCCATGGTGTATGGCCGAACCCATGACCCATTTTTATGAGCCACTTGATGGGTTAAGTATGGGGTTATGTATGTGTTTAAATGAATGGAAATTAGGTTAATTAAATGGCTGATTTTTAATGTTGTTATGTCATGGTTAATGAGACATCAATGGACCTACTTTGTGAACCAATTGATGGACCAAGATTAAGATCTATGTATATGCATTAATTAATGGGAATTAGGTTAAGTTAGTGGCTGATTTTTAAATGGTTGTATCTCATGATTGGTGAGTCATTAATGGATCTAAGATTATGGATCAATTATGGGTCTAAGAATGGAGAAATAAAATGAGAACTTAACCATGAAAGAAGTAGTGGCAAAATCGTAAATAATTGCCAAAATGAAGGACCATGGGTTCGGCCATGGTGTATGACCGAACCCCATGGAAGATGATCATGGACTTAGGGGCTCTAAGTAATAACCTTATGTGGATTAAATGAAGCCTAGGGTGTTGGTTTTTAAACTCACAAAATTAAGATAATCAATGGATTAAGATGGGACCCACAAACCATGGCCGAACCCTACTAAAGCATATGTTAAGGACTTAATCATGGATAAAACATGGGCTGATTATTAATATGTAATAAGGTACCGGACATCGCAAGCGGTGAGCGATCGGCGACCGGAGTTGTGGACGGAAAACGTAAAAGAACGTTAGTCGGTATTCGGTAGGATTCCTACCTTTTTGTAAGCCATGGATTATGTGTTATGTGATGATTTCTTTGATTTATTTTGGTAATTATATGATTTGTTTTATAATGGGTTTTAAGGCTATGAATTCTATATTAAGGCTATGAATTCTATATTAAGGCTATGAATTATATTTATTATATAGCGTAATGCATTTACAACTCATGCATGGCATGGGCGGGAAAATAATGAAACCGGAGTCCATGCTCCGTCGGGGCGACCGAGAAGCAAACATGGGGATAGCTTGATGTGCTATAACCGGAGTCCATGCTCCGTCGGGGCGACCGAGAAGCAAACATGGGAATAGTTTGATGTGCTATAACCGGAGTCCATGCTCCGTCGGGGCGACCAAGAAACAAACATGGGGATATTTTGACGTGTTGAGATATAACCGGAGTCCATGCTCCGTGGCGACCGAGAAGCAAACATGGGGACACCTTGATGAGGCCTTGCCATCAAGGGGGATATGGCATCATGATGGTATGGATGATGGGTGGGACTCATGACATAATTCATTTTATGGTTTTCATTTTATTATTATCTATGTGCTTGTTATCAGTAATCCATGTATTAGCCCTACTCGGAGTTCTACTGGGCGCGTTGTCTAACGCCCTACTTCTACCCTAGCTGATGACGCAGGAGACGGCGAAAACGGTGGACGCGACGGGAGACAAGCGTAGGAGCTGGGGAAAAAGATCTACTTAGTTTATTTAAGATTTATTTTGGGAAATGTAATTTGAGTAGTTTAGCTCGTCGGACTGTATAAATTTATATTTCTTGCTATGGTTTGGATTTTACTTTTGGACATTATGATTTGAGGTAATTTAGTAATTTAAATGATGCATCTTCCCTGCTATCTAAAATTGGTTGGATAGTCTCTATTATAATTCCGCACTTAGTTTAATATTCCGCAAGCTTACTTCTACGTGTGAACCGTTCTTCGTGGACTTAGTTCCACGCACACGTAGGGTTGGCCAGTTAAGGGCCGGACTTTAGAAGCTTGGACTTAACTCGCGTCGTGATGTCCCGCGCCCTTTGTTACTCTTATTTCAAAAAAAAAAAAAAATAGACTCTGATTTTCAGTGAAAAGGGGCGGGCGTTACAGTTGTCTATTTTTATGTGTCTAGTTTAAGTAAGGGTAGTATTGTAATTTTTTGTTTTATTTTAGTTAATTTCCTTTTTTATGCAAGGGCACTATTGTCATTAGCCTTTGGATAAGCTTATATAAGCTAACCTTCTCCTTGTAATGATACACGATGGAAAAGAAAGATACCTTCAGATTCACGGAAATCTTGTTCCGGCTTGGTTGGCGAGAAGCATTGGCGTGAAGCCCTCTTTCTCCACTACTAATATCCAGGTACAAGCATCTTCTTCTTCTCCCCTCTCTTCTCTTCTTCTCCCCTCTCTTCTCTTTTTCTTCTCTGTTTATTTTCCCTTACCCAGCTGCAACTGCCAGCCATAACCTGTCCTTGACCTTCCGCTAGCCTTTCAGCCCAGATCCGCCTTTCGCCACCTTCCTACACCATTTAGAGCTTTCACCCCTCCCCAAATCTCCTTCCCTTGCTGCCACCCCTCCCTAAACTCACATCTACACCTGCTGTTGCCCCAAACAGTTCTTCTACAGGTGTTGTTAGCCCCTTTTGGACATTCTGCATTCATCAAGAACCCAGCCAAACCTCTTTCTTAGGCCTTTCCCCTGTCCCAGATATCCCATACAGTTTCAAATACCGTTGTCCCAAGTTGTTTTGACTTCCTTTTCATATTACACAGTTAAATTTACCCTTGTTTGGTGAGGAATTTATGTGTTTGTGTGATCTGATAATCTTCTTGGTTTTGAGAGCCTTCTATTTTGAGCTATAACTATATTTGGATTGTGATTTAATTGTTTATATTGAAAACTCTGAATTTCTTGACTATTTGTGGTAGATTTTATCATTCCAATTGTTATTGTTAATTTTCATTTTAATTTCAGCCTAACATTAGTTTATTGTTACAGTATAATCGCATTTAGGCATTTAGAGTCACCTTTAGGGTCACCTTTTGTCTTGTTCTGTGTCAAATTTGGTATCAGTAGCAAGGTTGGGTTGTTTTCTTAAACACCCACGGTCTTATATTACATCTTATTTTTTTCAAAAAAAAAAAAATTGCATTTATTATTTTTTTTAAAAAAAATTTCATTCATTCATTGCATATAGACTTAAGTCATGGCATATAGTCAGAATTAATCCCTATATTTGTGAGTCTAGAGGAACACTAGTGCGTGTACCCGTGCATGACCACTAGGAGTGGAGTTACCTATCAGAAAGAGTCTGAACTATTCAGTGAAATGTCAGGAGATCAACCCCCAGTTCGGTTTACTCAGGCCTTTGCCGAATTAGATGCCCGGCTCACTGACCTTAAGAGAGGTCAAGATACCTTAGGTACTGACATGATCGACTTGAGAAACTGTATTGAAGTCCTTGAAACCCCTAAGAATGATGAGAATGGGCCAGTTCATGAGGATAATGAGAAGTTTAGGAATCGAGACCATAGAGGCCGCAGATTTGGTCATGGTAGATTCCAACAGCCACACATGCATCAACCATGAGGGACGTGCCTTGAAGAACGTGCGATTAGAAGCCCCTGAATTTAAGGGACGAGCAGACCCTAAGGTTTTCTCAGATTGGTTGTCAGACATGGATCTCTACTTTGAATGGCATGATATGTCGGAACCTCGTAGCGTCCGTTTTGCCAAAATGAAGTTGGTGGGACAAGCTCGGCTTTTCTGGACCACTGTGGAACATAAACTCCAGAGGCAAGGAGTTGAACCCGTCAATCTGCATTGGGATGAGATGAAAGAATATTTGAAGGAAAAGTATATCCCTCTCATATACAAACAAAAACTCATTGACCAATGGAACTCTCTACGTCAGGGCAACCAGACCATTGATGAGTACATTGAGAAGTTTGATGAGTTCCTTATGAGATGCGAGTTGGATGAGGACCCTAGCCAAACCCTTTCTAGGTTTAGAGTAGGTCTTCGTCCTGAGTTCCAGTGTGAGCTTATCTTACATGGGGTGGAAACTTTGAAGGAAACTTACCAAATAGTCCAAGGTTTAGAAGGTTACTTTAAGCCGAATCCTCCAAAGCATTTTGACTCCCGGGGTGCCAATTCTAGGCCTAATCCGCAAGGATCTCGGCAGAATACGGTGAGTCAACCCAAACAATCCACCAATACTCCATCCAAGAACAAGGATGCAAGTTTTAAGGGAGCTTCTGGTGCGAGCTCTTCTACGAATGGTCCTCAGTGTTACTACTGTCAGGGATTCGGGCATTTTGCTCGTGAATGTCCTACTAAGACCAGGAACCAGGAAAGAGCCCTTTTGTTGGGAGAACCACCCATTGAAGAGATTGCCCGTGAAGATGACATAGAAGGTCAATTTCAGGGTGAATATCCTTCGAGTGATGAGGAACTTGATGAGGAGATCAATGCAAATTTTCTTGCAGTAGTTAGATGTGCCTTTGCTCTATCTCAACCCTCAGAAGATTGGAAGAGCACAACCATTTTTCACACTTACATTAAGTGCAGTTGGAAATCTTGCAAATTGATTGTGGATAGTGGAAGTTGTGCAAATGTCGTATCCACCAGCGCAGTTGCTCGATTGGGTTTAAAGACTAAAGCTCATCCTAATCCACATCGAGTTGCGTGGGTCAATGATACGTCAATTCCGATCACTCAACGGTGCCCCGTGCCTATTCAGATCCTCACCTATTAGGATACTGTGTGGTGTGATGTAATCCCTATGGGTGTAGGACACATTATTTTGGGTCGTCCTTGGTGGTTTGATCATGATGTGACACTGTTCGGTCAAGCGAACACGTGTAGCTTTGAGCATAATGGTAGGAAGATCAAAATCCTCCCTATGCAACCTAGGCCCCTCACTCAAAATAGGATGACACAAAGAGGGACAAACCGAAAAACCCATCAAAGACCCAGTCCAAGTCTCTACATATCATTGCTGCTAAAGAATTCGAAAGAGAGACTAGTGAAACTTCGGTTGTGTATGCCCTAGTGTCGAGAGAGACCTTTCCTGAGGTTGGTACTGAGTTGCCAAAGGTTGTAGTTCCGATCTTTATGTTCTCTTGTTCTCGGGGAAAACCTCCCTAAGTATCATGTGTTTGTTTCTCCATTTGGGGATATCAGGGAAGTGTTTCCTTTGTTGTTATGTTTGGTATATCCATTTATGTTGACTATACTTCCTTTGCAATCTTTGTTGTTCTCAGATTGATTGTTCAGTCTGAGTCTACGAAGTAAATTAATCCGGCCCCCAGTCAGCGGACTCCGAAGAGTCGGTCAGTTGGGATTCTTATCCGTCAGTGAGACATGAAACCGTCTTAATCTTACTTCGGAAGATTCAACTTCCCGTTTCGCTCTGATACCAACTGTAACACCCCGCCCTTTCCGAGAATTTCAGAGTCTAATTTTTTTTTTAAAATAAACATCGGAAGAGAGCGGGCGGCGTCACGACGCGAGTTAAGTTCAGACTACCCAAGTCTGAACCTTAACTGGCCACCCATGTGTACATGGAATAGACCATGATAGTGAATCACACATGGAACTAACATCAACATGCGGAATAATCTAGATAATTGCGGAATAGAAAGACGAGATAGCAAGTAACAGTCTTAAATATTAAATAACATAGATCAACCATCCACAGGTTATTATCCTAATCAAACCATAGCAAATAACGAATTATTACATGTCCAACAATAGTATTCAAATGACAGTAATATAACGTAATCCAAATCCATTATTAAAGCACTTAGGCTCAGCTCCCCTCCTGGTCAATGACCTTTCCTTTCCCCTTGCTTGTACCTGCAATCTCCTCTGAGGATAGAATTAGGGCGTTAGATCAACGCGCCCAGTAGGTTCCCGAATCAGGGCTACCACATGTTAGCATATAAAACATGCATATACATAATAATAATACATGTGAGACAAAATTCCATAAAAACATGCTATGTATGAAATGAACATGTAATGAGTCCCACCCATCACCATTCAACATAGCCATCACTTGACGGGATTCTCATCGTCAAGGTAACCCACAGTGGTCTTTCGGACGCCCCGACGGAGTGTGGCCTCCGGATTCCTCCTGATGGGATTCTCATCATCAGGGTACCCCACAGTGGTCTTTCGGACGCCCCGACGGAGTGTGGCCTCCGGTTACAACACCATCATCCCATGCCATGCATGAGATGTCTATGCAAACATGTCATTTAGAAACATAACTTTACAATCATATAAGTTATCGAAATCAACATAAAACAGCATATGAAATAGTGGTTACAATAAAGGTAGGAAACCTACTAAAGATTCACTTCAGTACTTGATCTTTCTTTCGCGTCACCCGGTCACGACTCGCACGTCGTTCAACTTCCGGTACCTTATCCATATAACAATCAATAAATCATACTATCACTTACTTGTTCATTCATATCTAAGACCCAACTACATCATGTGAGTCCTTTGATCAATCCCTTCGTTTGACTTGTATTCACAGATTTGCCATTGGTATAACCAATGTCTAATCTTGCTCATAATCAAAGTTCATAAAAGTAATCTACCTTAGTGGCTGGTTATTTACTTATCACTAAGTCCAAAGATAAATCCATATGTTTACTTAATCCAACTCATACAACCAAGTCATAATCTCCAACAAAACAATCGATGGGGTTCGGCCATTCATATGGCCGAACCCTATGATCCTCCTACACAATGATCCCATCATTTGTTTACAAGTTAGGCTCTACCATTTAGCCATATTAACTACAAGGTTCAGCTATCCCATGGCCAACCCAAAACAGCAAGCTTATTTCATTTAACATACATAGGAAAACCCATAAATCTTGGTCCATTCATCCCAAAGCTAGCCCCATGGGGTTTGGCCATGCACATGGCCGAACCCAATGGTTTTCTTGATCTGATCATCACCATGATCACTCATAGTTTAATCATGCTAATTCAACCATGATTAATACATGGTTCAGCCAGCCAAAGGCTGACCCAAATCAGTAACCATAACCCTAAGTAAACAAAATAAAAACCATAAAGCAACCCATGGGGTTCGGCCATTCACATGGCCGAACCTCATGGCTCTTTGGGATTCAATTCTTCTAATAATCTTTCATCATTTATCCTGTATCTTAGGCATAAAAACAGCAAACCTAATTCTATTTAAACTCCTATAGAAACCCCATGGTATTGCATGGTTTCTAACTCTTTGATTTCACAACAATCATCAATCTCTTTCATGGGGTTCGGCCATTCAAGTTGGCCGAACCCTATGTCCATGAATTGATCCTTCAAACATGCATTAGGTGTTATTTAAATCATGCAATATCAGTACCCTTTTGCTGCCCTTATATCTCTTAGAAACCCTCTAATTAAATTCATCCAAACAGTCCATAAAAGTCCATGGTTTCCATGTTTCCCAACATGGAAACCAGGATTCTTTTACATGGAGTTCGGCCCTCCATGGTGGCCAAACCCAATGGTTTTTTTACCATTTTAAATCCTTCATAATCAAGGTTAAAACACTGGTGTATTCGGCCATGACCATGGCCCAATACATACCCCACTTTATTAATCCAAAAGTCCATGAAACACTTACCAAATTCCAAGCTCTTGTCTTGCCTTTTGATCCTTGCTTCCTTTCCTTCTTATTTCCTTCCTTCTTTCTTAATTCCTTGCTGGTTTAAGCTTGAATAATTGATGCTAAAAACCTCTGCTGTTCCACTTAAGCAAATGAATTGGAGAGAGGGAGAGAGATATGGAGAATCTTGGCTTTTCAATGGTGAAAAATGGCTAAGATGGTGTTTGTTTCCTTTAATAATTCAGCCCTCAAAACCCCTCCAGTTCCTCATCAATTCTTGCCTAAACCAATGGGACACTTGCTGCCAACAAATGCACCCATTGGCATTCCAACATTGAAGGCTTGGGGTTTCCAAATGGAATAGAAACCCCCCATATTCCATTTAATGTTTTGCATGAAACTCTCCATAACAAGTCCCCAACGTGTGGGACTTGTTTTGGTTTGTTTGAGATCACCACACCTCCTCATATTCCACTTAAGTCACTGAATTTTCAGCCCATTTGACTTCCATTTTTGACTCACTCAACTCAATGTCCAACTCACCATAATTAATGCATTTCATTCAATGCACATGAGTTAACTCAACCCTTGATTTAATTCCAACTCACTTCAGTCTCACTCAACTGATTTAACTCATGTTTTAGCTCCCTAGAGGGTCCACACGGTCAACCATAGTCAACTCGACCCGTTGGGTCCACTTTTAGCTCCTTGACCCGTTTTTGACTCCATGACCCAATTATGGTATTTTGGTCATTTCTAATTGGTTTTTACATATGGATCAAGCCTACCCATTTTTTCTCCACTTGATTTCCAATCAAATAGACTTAACCCCATTTAATTTAAAATCACAAAGCGGTCAAATAATCCAGTAAGACCCGATGGGTCCCATTTGGGCCCTTTGACCCATTTAGCCATTTTCGACCCAATTGATGTAAATTACCCATCCAATCAAACTTGAAATTCATGATGTGCTCATATGATCTTAATTTGAGCAATGGGCCATACCATTTCCTTACTTAACATCACAAAATAATTAATTTAACACATCAGGGGCATTTTCGTAATTTATCCACTTCATTGAGAAATTACCCATCCAATCAAACTTGACATTCATAATGTGTTCATATGATCTTAATTTGAGCAATGGGCCCCACTATTTCCTTATTTACAATCACATTTATTGAATTCACCAATCCAGGGGCATTTTCGTAATTATTCCAACCGTTGAGAATTCTTTGACCCAATTAACCATTTTGACCTAATTTGATGTACATTACCCATCCATTATAATTTGACCCTTATAATATGTTCATAGGATCTTAATTTGAACAATGGGCCCCACTATTTTCTCATTTAACATCATAATTAATAAATTTACCAATCCAGGGGCATTTTCGTAAATATTCATCTTATTGAGAAATCGGGGTGTTACATGCTGTGGGGGCAACCCTCTAAGCTGATCAGGGAAAACATCTGTGAACTCACAAACCACCTGAGGCCATGGACATGTTGAGTTTTGGGATTAGTTTTTTTAAAAAAAAAAGAAATTTAATCTCGTTCCGAGCCCACATATCGGGTCGAGGCGTGACAGTTTGGTATCAGAGCTTAGATTCAACTCTCGGACTGTGTGGGTCTTGCATGCTTAGAGTGTTGTTTGGATATAAGTTGTGGGTGAGTTTTAGTGTTACCCTTATATTTGATTATTTTACTCCCTCACTAACTGTGGTTTTGTTTTTGGACAGAAATGTTTGAAACGAAAACACTAGCTCAGGAAATAGGAAAAGGGACCCAGGAAGACCCTTTGACATTGTATTCCTCAACCAGTGAGTCGAGTATGCTAGTTTGGACACCAGATTCACAATCCTCTGATGTTGAAGTTATAGATATTTCCTCGACCACTTCCTATGAGCCTGCTATCCCGTCCCACTACTGATCTTCTTCATACTCATGGTCCAATGCTGGATATGAAGAACCTGAAGTTACTTCAGAGCATGAATCCCTAGTGAATCAAGAACCTGTAGTAAATCTTGAACCGATGATTCCTCAGGAACCAGTACAAGCACCAGTTGCTGACCCAGAACCGCATGATCCTCACCCAGGTCATAGAGTACGAGTTCCATTATGTTGTAATTGCCATCAGTTCGGACCTAGTTACACCTCGTGTTCGTACCCTTGTAAGTACTAATGCTCCATTTATAGCCTTCCCGGGCACACTGAAAACGACTGCCATTATCTGATATTTGATGTTCCTATCCAGTGCAGCATCTGTAAGTAGCCCAATCATCTTAAGAAGGCATGTTTGTATTACGATCCCACATCCTCATCAGACGAGACCTCTTCAAATGAATACTAGTGAGAAAAGGGGACAAGAAATGTTTTGGGTAGAAAGACTCATGTATATAAGCTTTTGTAACTTGAAAGTGTGGGAATCACTTTGATACATGTGGATAGGATGTGATGCTTTAAGAAGTATCTGAGAAGACTTGTACATAATCTTTTGTAACTCTAACTATCTGAATGTGATGTAAAAACTTCAGTAATATGTGAATAATATGAGTATGTTTACTTATTATTTTTGTGTCGTGATGAGTTATAGTATGATAAATGTGTATGCTCATAGTGTACCCATTTATGATTCATATTACGAGTAGCATGTTAATAGTATGTGAGTTTGTCAGGAGATGTTAGAAGCATCCCAACATTCTATAAGTTTAGGAGCAAGCGTGACTCCTCCCTTGGAAGACCAAGGCGAATGTGTCCACCAGAATGAACTTGTTGACGCAGTGCGTATCTCAATGGAGGCATTTCAGCGAGTAACAAACGATCTTTGACGACCCCATAATCGGAACCTCGGAGAAAGAGTTGCAGCTGCTGCTAAGGATTTTAGGCTGATGAATCCACCGACTTTCTCGGGAAGTGCGGACCCAGTAGTGGTGGAGACATGGCTCAAAAAGATTGGTTGTATATTCGACAATCTAGCCATCTCCGACAATCTCAAAGTGACCTTGGCAACCTACCAACTGGAAGATAATGCTTACAAGTGGTGGGAAGTTAAGCATTTGGCTAGAATCCGTGAACCAATGAGTTGGACAGCATTTTCAACAGCTTTTCTTGTCCGCTACTACCCTAAAGTGGCAAAGGACGCAAAGAAGAAGCAGTTTATGGATTTAAAGCAAGGATCTGACACTGTGGCCCAGTACGGCTCAAAGTTCTTCGATCTTCTAAAGTATGCTCCACATATAGCAGCTAACGAAAATGAAAATATTCAACATTTCTCAAATGGACTTCGTCCATTTCTGCAGCGTCAGGTGGTTGGATTGGATTTGCCTTCTGTGGAGGCAGTACTTGATCGTGCTTCTGGAAGCTGTGGATACTATCAACCAGAATATGGAAAAGCCTCCTCAAGGCAGTGCTCAATAGCCACCCCAGCCTAAAAAATAAGTAATAAGTAAACATACTTATATTATTCACATATTATTGAAGTTTTTACATAACATTCAGATAGTTAGAGTTACAAACGATTATGCACAAGTCTTCTCAGATACTTCTTAAAGCATCACATCCTATCCACATGTATCAAAGTGATTCCCACACTTTCAAGTTACAAAAGCTTATATACATGAGTCTTTCTACCCAAAACATTTCTTGTCCCCTTTTCTCACTAGTATTCATTTGAAGAGGTCTCGTCTGATGAGGATGTGGGATCGTAATACAAACATGCCTTCTTAAGATGATTGGGCTACTTACAGATGCTGCACTGGATAGGAACATCAAATATCAGATAATGACAGTCGTTTTCAGTGTGCCCGGGAAGGCTATAAATGGAGCATTAGTACTTACAAGGGTACAAACACGAGGTGTAACTAGGTCCGAACTGATGGCAATTACAACATAATGGAACTCGTACTCTATGACCTGGGTGAGGATCATGCGGTTCTGGGTCAGCAACTGGTGCTTGTACTGGTTCCTGAGGAATCATCGGTTCAAGATTTACTACAGGTTCTTGATTCACTAGGGATTCATGCTCTGAAGTAACTTCAGGTTCTTCATATCCAGCATTGGACCATGAGTATGAAGAAGATCGGTAGTGGGACGGGGTAGCAGGCTCGTAGGAAGTGGTCGAGGAAATGTCTATAACTTCAACATCAGAGGATTGTGAATCTGGTGTCCAAACTAGCATACTCGACTCACTGGTTGAGGAATAAAATGTCAGAGGGTCTTCCTGGGTCCCTTTTCCTATTTCCTAAGCTGGTGTTTTCGTTTCAGACATTTCTGTCCAAAAACAAAACAACAGTTAGTGAGGGAGTAAAATAATCAAATATAAGGGTAACACTAAAACTCACCCACAACTTATATCCAAACAACACTCTAAGCATGCAAATCCCATCACAGTCCGAGAGCTGAACCTAAGCTCTGATAACAACAATCCATATTTATCTACTATTAAGTGGAAATTAATAAATGCCCAATTTTACTTTAGGTTCATTGAGGATGTACATTTCCACAATGACATTATCAATTTGGTGGAAGTTTGGATAACTATTTAGCTCAAGAATCTGAAAGCTGAAGAGGCTGATTTTAAATAGTGACATGTATGTGATGGTGAGTATATGAAAGAATTATGGATTAGACATGCTCATGTTACGTTGGATGAGTAAATATATGGTTAGATAATCACATTATAAATAATTTAATGATAGCTTCAATAAATGACAAGATAAGAACCACTCATCAAAAGTGGTTGTATATATAAGTAGAAGATCATAAACAAACCCAATTAATAAGTAGGGAGGTTATATATTGCGCACACGAGGAGAGGCAAACTCGATGTGATCGACTCTATGGTCTATAGAGTAGAGGGAGAAAGGGTAAAGAAAGGGGTGCAAGTTCGGCAGGTCAGGACTCTATTTACTAAACTCCCGTCGTGTCCTAAACAGGGATTAAAAATCAGATTTACTGAGATATCGGCTTTCGGCCGATCTCTTTCTCTTAATTTTTTTTTTGTAAATCTCAGTGTAGCAACTGATAATCACTAGTTAGGCCGATACGCACCGTATCGGCTGAGATTTATACCCCTGGTCTTAACAAAAAACAAAGGGCCCATATGGGCCTTCGGGATTTCAGGCCCTTACTCGGGTCGATCAATTAAGGTGTATCGACTATGTAAATCTTGTGTTTTGACCATCGACATTCTTCATTTTGTCTTTGACATGTTGCTAATGGAATGTCTGACTTTGACATCATCCTTGGCATGGATTGGCTGACGGCACACCGAGTCACCGTTGATTGTTTTCAGAAGAGAGTGTCGAGATGTTTGCCAGCTAGTATTGGGCTTGTAGGCAAGCTAAGCCCGTCCTTCTACCCATACTTCTTAGACAAGTGGCTATGCGAGTTTGTCCGATCTTGTGGCTAGCATTGGATGGGGGGACATAGAAATCGCTGGTTTGAAATTATCTTGGGTGGTACGTGAGTCCGCAAACATTTTTTCTTAGTAACTTACCGAGTTTCCTCCACGCCGAGAGGTTGTGTTCTCCATGGAAATACATCCCGGTACGTCCTCTATTTCCATTGCACTGTATCATATGGTACTGATAGAACTCTGGGAATTGAATAAACAATTGGAAGACCTTTTGGAAGTTGATTTCATCTGTCCTAGCACTTCACCTTGGGGTGCTCTTGGTTTATTCTCCAAGAAGGATGGTATCAGAGCTATAGGTTAATACCCCGGGACAATTATTTTTTCACGATAAAAATTATCATCATGATCACAAATCACAATCACAAACCATCACACTTATCATATAAAAAAGTTTCCAAGGTCCTATTCATAATAAGTCGAACAAAATAATCTTTTTTTTTTTCCATGATACAGTTGTTGATTTAATAATAAAACTAAATTCAAGGGCATTGTTGATTTTGACTGTTAAGGTCTAGTGACTATGCATTAGTCCTAGAATGAAATTTGGAGGGGTGGAACAGATTGGAGGAGGGTAGACATGTAGTTTAAGTACTACATAAAAAGGCTAGGAGACTTTGATTTTGAATCCAAATATGGATTGAGTTGGACATGGATGCATATGTGGGTTTGATAGAAGTATTTGGACATGTTTCTGGATATGATCCTTTGGGAAGGTGTCAAGTCAAATTTGGGTATGGATTCGGATCTTGCATTTAGGATGTGGATCTAGATGCAAAATTTCATGCGGGTCCAACTTGAATTTGAACTATTTGCATCCTTAACTGCAGGGAAGGGTCTGGCACCTATGAATGTGTGTCAGGTCCAAACTTTGGGCCTGAATGTGGCCATGGACCAGGCTTTGGTTCCCATCACTTGGTCCTGGTTTTACTTGTATCTGGGTGCAGTCCTCTTTGAATGTTGCACAATCCTCAAGTGGACAATGCTTCTTAACAGTTGTTGTATATGACCTGTCCATCTAGAAAGTTTGCTTGCTTTTTCCTGTGGAATACGAATCTAGTGATGGATATAGCATGTGTATTATTTTCTTTATATATCTTTCTGAGTTATTTATAGTCCATTATTTGGAGAAGCATGATTTTTCACGTGCAGTTGGATTCACAAGATGGCATATTCTCATCATATTGAATTGGAGGCTGCCAAATTTTTGCAGAAACTTATCCAAGAACCAAAGGATGAGGCTGCCAAACTAGCAGCAAAGCATCTTGTGGGGTGTGATTCTTGTTTTTCATTTGGTAAAAAGTTGGAGCTATTTTTGTGCTCAATGTCAACCTTTTTCCCA
The DNA here is from genome assembly GCA_013350335.1 of Chimonanthus salicifolius. NCBI lineage: Eukaryota > Viridiplantae > Streptophyta > Magnoliopsida > Laurales > Calycanthaceae > Chimonanthus > Chimonanthus salicifolius. The sequence goes on from CM023532.1 coordinate 15,482,764, forward strand.
TTGGAATATTGCAGCACATGAAATTAAGCGGGAAATAGAATTCCTTGGCATATCAAGTAGTATCCAGGTGAAGCATTTCCAATTTGTTTTGGACTTATCGGTGCATAATTATTCAATCAATAGCGAGTTATATTGACAAGGAACATTATGATTGGAATATCATGGTTCAATGATCTGAATATTCTTCTGATAAGACTTCAGAATTCTAATCAGGGATTAAAAAAATGGCCTGGTCAATATATTGCTTGATATTATTAACTTTTTTTTTATATCGGCCGATATTATATTTTTTTTTTTTTGAAAATATGTCGTAAATATTCCCTTGCTAGGCCGATCCAATCTGTTTGAATGGATTCCAGAAGCTGAGTATCATGAAAGAGGTCTTAGACACTTTGTAAATTGAAATATCGGCCGATACTTAAAAAAAACACGATTCTAGAAAACCCCTGATCCAATTCATTTGGTTCTGAGGCTGATGATCAAAACCATTGAATTGATGGGTTAATATCATTACCTCCAATTCCAATAACCATTTACATCCATGTTGACATTGTAAGTTTGGTCTTAGCCCAAGCCAAAACCTACATATGTTGAAAATATCGATCAACAGTTTTTTGGAAATATAAAGTCTTCTATTCAGAAATTTTCAATTCATTAACAAAAAGAAATAGATATCAACTAATCCAAGCGATAATAAGTGCTAATACAAAATTGAACAATGTGTAATTCTGTATTACATTCAGAAGAGCAATATCTTAATCGATTTACACTAGGGAATCACTTCTTTGCCATGATATCAGCTGAATCTCCTCATGCGCTGCTATCTTGAATCTCTAAATAAAGAGATTGACAAAGTGGCATATTTCAGAGGAATAGAAGTTTGTCTGTAATATAATGGGCAAAAGTTTGGATTAAATTTTGTAATCCAATTCAAGCTTGAATTTCTCATGCAAAGATGAGAACTCCTGGAGTTTTTTTTTTAATAATTTTTTTTAACTAAAAGCTCGGGAGGGATAGACAAAAGTGGAGAAGTTGTGGAGCTGATGAGATTGTAAAATTATGACCGCATGTCCAAGCAAGGTAGAGAGCGGCCACAAAAATGGGCATTGAGGAGGGAAAGTCTTGCAAGGTCAAGAAAATGACTAAGAAATCTCAACAGGTTCTGAGCTTGGAAAGTAAAATGGATAAAAGAAGAAAAGCTCAGGGAGGATAGCACCTGTTGCTTTAGCCCACAAGTAGATTCTTCCATTGAAACAAGGAAGATGGAGAAAGAGAAGAAAACCATTTGAAGTAGAAAAAATCACAGTATAAACAAAATGAAGCCGTGGAAAGAGAAAAGACATGAGAGGAATGAAAAACAGAGTCAAGAGTGACATGTTGGGTGTGGAGTGAGTTGATAGAAAATGGCAAGGTGATAAGGTTGATGAAGGAGTAAGACTTATATAGAAATGGTATTAGAAATAAATGATCACAGCGAGGTGACATTCCAAATGGGTGTTTAGCTCCTTGCTCTGGGAAAAATGACAGTGGCAAGATGAAAGAGTGATTTGATTTTGAGAAGAAATGGAGTTGCAGTGCAGATATGGCAGAAGTAGAGGGGAAGAATATCTTTTGGCAACCAACTCACGCAATTGAAAGGAGTTTGAATACAGGAGCAGTAGAAGAAGGTGATTAGAAGAAGATTCGTTTTAGCTCTTGTCCATGTGTGTTGCAGGCCTCCTGACATCTGCATTTTGAGCATCTTGACTTCAATGGTACGGACATTTTCTTACTTCTCCACACTTGTATAGTTGCACCTTGCAAGTTTTTATTTGGACACTTTAGAGGCTGTGTTTAGATGAAATCTAAATTTTGGAGGGATGGGTAATCAGTTAGGAATTTTTTTGTTTAAAAAATGAGTGCGCGTAGATAAACAAGGGTAAAATTGAGATTTTTTATTCTTACCTTTAGTTACCAAACAAGGGTAGTCAGGGGTAACACTTCATTCCCCTTAAATGTCCTCATGCAAATGCAGCTCCAGGCTATATTTGTATGAGGGATAAATAGGGGTTACCTGAGGTCAGGGGTTAAAAAATCGTTATCGGCCGATATTTTTCTCTCTCCAGTCGATATCGGTCGATATTTTGATATCGGCAGATATTTCAGCCGATATTGTGAATATTGGCAGATAACGATATATATCGGCCGATATTTTTCTCTCTCCAGCTGATATCGGCCGATATTTTGATATCGGTAAATATTTCAGCCGATATTGTGAATATCGGCAGATAACGATATATATCGGCCGATATTCACTACTTCAAAACCGATACATATCGGCCGATACGATATGTATCGGCCGATATTTGTACCCCTCCCTGAGGTTATCTTTGATCAGAGATTACCCTGGGTATTATGAATCTCCTTTTTGAAAAGGGTTTTTCAAAATAGAGAAGGATATAAAGTTGATTTGTCACCCCTATCTCTTAGTTATTAAACAAGTCGTTATCTTCCGTCGAAACATGATTCATTTTCAATCGTGAAACTATGCATTTATCTCTTGATGGGTCTTATAATGGCTGTTTGATGTGGATAAAATATTTTGTGAGATAAAAGATTATAGTTCAAAATCTAAAAATGTGTTTAATATGATTGGAAGAAACTTAAATTTTATATCGATGATATTTTAATATTCTCTAGATGTTATATATATACTTTAATATTTGATAAACAATCTTTTTAAATAAAAATATTACCGAGACACTTCAATTTAATGATAAACAATTGGTCTCCTACATGCAATCTTCAAACAATAGGATGTGCCATTTAAACTACGATGGCCGATCAAGTTCAACTCCCTTAGGTGTTGTATCTACCCCTCACTTGCTTCTAAGGGCACATTTGATTATATATATATATATATATATATATATTCCTAAAAATATAAGATTTTCTCAAATTTTATTTGCACATACTTTTCTAGATATGTAGAATTTCATGGTCATTTTTTCTTAAAAACAATTAAAAAATTCCATCACGACTCATGGCTTAATGAAAATTTTTTATAAAGCAAATATTCAAAGACATGACCAAATAAATCTTAAAACCTTGAACGTATGCATATTCGACTTGACTCATTTGTGGAATGAGTTGAGATGGTGAGTAAATCAAATCAATCCATTTATTAGATGGATTATTTTGACTTGATTAATTGGATTGATTCCAATTAAAACTTTGATCGTATGCATATTCAACTTGACTCATTTATTGAATGAGTTGAGATGGTGAGTAAATCAAATCCGATCTATTTATTAAATGGATTATTTTGACTTGATTAAGATTAAATGGCTCAACTTGATCTTAGTAAATGACTAAGTTTAAATGGGCCTTTCCTGCTTAGTCCATTTATTAGAAACTTGACCAACTTAACTCATACTAACTTTACCTATTTATTATGTGGGTCAGTTTCGGACATGCTTAACTCAAGTTTGCCTGAACTCTAAAAATAAATAAATATTCAAGTTCTGATGTGACGGGCTCGAGTCAGTCTCATTTTTTCAGGCCTAAAATGTTAGGCACGTATTAGAATTGAGATTAAACTGGGCCTAATACATGAAAATCCAAGTTTGGTCTAAAAGCTCAAATTTAAGCAATGATTTATAAAATTTAATTTAATTGATTAACTATAAAAATATATAATATATAATTTATATTTTATATTTTAATAAATAGTAAAAACGATTTTTTGTTTTAGATCCAAATAAGCCTGAAGTCCTAAACACGTATAAACTTGCAAATACTATTTGGGCTTGAACTCGAGCTTGGTCCTACAAATAAAAGTTGGGCCAGGCTTCCATTTGATTAATTCAAGTTTACCTCGGGCTTTGGCTTGAGCTTGGTCTGACCGAAAACTCTGCTCGACTCGATCAAGTTGTAGTACTAACTCGACCCATTTATGAATGAATTTTACTTTATGTGGGTACGTGAAAAAATAGAAAAATGTTTAGATTAGAAAGTAAATTCTTATCAAATTATTTCTCCAAAGAAAATATTTCTATGGGAATTCACTTTTCATTGAAGTTCATGTTCCTAGAAAACCAACAAACGTGCCTATAGATATTTCTGAACTTCTATGGATATTTGTCCTACAATCCTATTGTCCATCATCATTTATTACAATTTAAAATGCGAAAAATTCTTCCTTTTCCTTTTTCTCTCTTTTTTTTGTAATACTCTTTATATTCTTAGTTGTCATGTAATATTTTGTCTATTAGTTTAAGATGAGTTTTGGAAGGTCTCCACTCTCCATCTAAAAGTTTTGGCAGGTCTCATTTCGCACCTTCTTGTGAAGTTCGATGAGATAGATACAGGGGAAAAAAAGGTTCATACCGAGATATCGGTGTCTCAGTCGATCTCTCTCTCTCTCCTTATTTTTTTGGGCAAAAATTGGTGGTTTAAAATCGTATTGACCGATATTGACGAGATCTCGGCCGAGTTATCTCGACGTTCAAAAACCCAAGATTTGTACCCTTGCATAGATAAAAGACTTCATGGATAATGTATAACGCGGCCATTGAAAGCCCAATTAAATTGAGTGAAATTAGAGAAAACCCATTAAGTAAAAATAGGGCCCATGAAGATAAAAATGCTATTTGTCCTATCCAAATTAATTTTAGAATTGATGGAGGGAAGAGAGGGCCACTAACACAACCTAATGGACCTACTTGTATCAGAATTAAAGACTATTTGCATCAATTTTGGACTTGGGCCCATTTGAAGGTAAAATCCTTTTTTAAAAAAAAAAAAAAAAACTTGTTGGAAGATTGTCTTTGCATGCAATCTTATTCATGTCATCATCTGGTGATCTAATTGTTGTTTGGAAGACCAGTGGAGGTATGAAACACTTTCATTTCATCAGTTTCACACTTTTACTTTTTTTATTTTTTCCTTTAAATATAATTGAAACCATTGGCCATATCTACCAAGTTCATATATGGTGGGACCTAAGGGTGGATTTAACATGAGTGTAATCAAGTTTGAATTCTCATGCCCAAAATTGAATTTTAAGGCTCCTACATGTTGGGTCCTTTAGAAAAAACACTTTGGATGTAGACGTGCACCTAATTTAACCAGACATGGCTTGAAGAGCCAGTCCTCTCAAGTCTCAACAGGGCTGGATGTAAGGTAGGTCTAGTCCCTTCCTATTAAAAGGGTGGAAATTTCACCTGTTCAAGCCATAGTTGAAAAACTCAGAATCTCAACAAGTTGTATAAATCAGTCAGAGTTTTTAAATTCGACTCATAAAAATTTAATAAAACTTATTAATTTGCTCAACTCAAACTGATAAAACTAGTTACAATTTTTTTTAAAATTCTTCCACTATAGTTCAACCCAAGTCCTATTTCGTAATTTGTTTGCAGCAGAGTAGCTTCTTTTTATTTGCACTTGGTAATTCTGCGGGATTTCTGCATTGAGCCAAGGGTAGAAATAGCTGCCAAAGTCTGACCAGCTTTCTCTTATCAAATCTTTTCAATTATGTGGGGCATTGGCAAAATGTAGAAAATTGACTGTAATCATCCACTTTGATTTTCTTAGTGGAAGTTGACTTGCCCTTGTGAAGGAAGGAACTTCTTCCACATTCCAAGCTTAATAAATAAGTATTTTTCACGTGCAAAGTTGGGTTGGATCGTCTAGTTATGTGGGACAGGGTGATTGGTTACACTATAAATTATCTAGTAGCGTAATAAATATTTCATATTCAATATAAGTTGTTGATCAGTAATTTGGAGTAAGATAGTATTACTCATTACACTAAATGTTATGTCCAGGGGTGAAAAAATCAGCCTGGCCGATATATTGGCCGATAAATTTCTCTCTTCTCTTTTGTTTTTTGTTTTTGTAAATATCGGTATTTTTTTTTGAATTAAAAATATAAAAGAATTGAAAAGGAAACTAGTTTTTTCAAAAATAAAAAAAAATTGAAAACGTAAATATCGGCCGATATTTCGACTCGGGCCCACCACTATTTTGAATTTTTTTTTTAAAAAAAAAGACCGATATTAATCATATGGGACGATATAGGACCGATATATCGGTCATATCGGCCGAGAAGTAGTTCGTACGGTCGATATAGATCCGCACTGAAATACCGATATCTATACCCCTGGTTATGTCAATGTTTCATTGAAATTCTGCATGAATTACTTAATTTCTCTTGATTTCTCTTTTTATGGATTTCCCTTTTTTTCATTTCTTTCTTTTTCTTTCTTTACGCATTTGATTGAATCCTACTTTTAATGTTTTTTTATGATTGAGGTATTTAAAATTGCTTAGAACATTCGACTAATCTTTGAAATTTGCGAAAGTCTTTCTACCTATACACATCTAGTAAAACTACATAGAGTGAATCTTTGGAGTAGAATATGATTTAAATTTTGGACTCCTATTTCTTAAAGCAGATTTCTGGTCAACACACCGACTCTTTGGAGTTAACCCTATCTTCAATGTTTTTATAAGACGGTCGACAAGGAGCTAAGTTAAGACATGTATTATCCTCCAAACAACCTATTCACGTTGTTCAATTCTTAGAACATGGCTGAGAATGCTAAAGTAAAAAAAATAAAAAAATGGACCAATGCACCTTATCACATTAAAAATCTAGCAGTGTAGTACTTGAAAGTTTAAAATACAGGATTAAAGAATATTTTTAATCATTAGATTTAAATTCATCAAAATCAACAATGAAATGAATATTACTTTCACTGCAATCGAATTGAGTGATTACTAATAATTTTATCTAAATTTACAATTAATCATGCGTCTGTGTTGTTAGTATGATAGGTCATGAAGACCTATTATATATGAATGTGTGGAAAAATTAATTTTTGACAGCACAACTGAGGTGACAGAAATCAAATATTAAAATAATTTAATAAATTCTATTTCAAATAATTTAAATGCTCTTCATAATGATCTATCTAACAATTCAATTATTTTAAAGATTTTGTTTTACCATCCATTTGTCGTGGAAAATGATGTTGTTGGAAAAGTCAAAATTTGAAATGGTCACCATCACGTGATTGTTGTCATGATAATATTTCTTTTAGAAAATATTAGTATATTTGAAACTTTATTTAATGTCTTTTCTATGTGATGTCAATATTATTATTTAATATATTTGGTTTTGTGTCTAAACTTTCACCATGACATAAGCAAAAACCAACTATTGAGTAAAGCATGTGTTAATTTTGATGCAAATGTAAATAAAATCCTGTTGTGGAGCATTTTTACTACTTTATTTAGATTTTGTAATGTAATAATAAATAACATAGTTAGAAGAAAATGGAAGAAAATAAAAAACATTATCTAGATGATAGTATAGTATGCACATTAAGTATAGATTGAAAAAAGAAGATAAAAAAGATGAACTTTAATCAAAATACTATAACTCCATAATCCACGAGGGTTGACTTGAAGGTTAAGAACTTCAATTGTGAGGTTTTAGATTCAAATCTCACTCTAAATATATAAGCGTCACTCGCCTTAGTTTATTCGGCGTATGTGGATAGAGAGATTTGCACGTGCTCTAAATACTTAGTCACGTGCTCTAAGAGGCTTGAATATTTGGACTTAAAAAAAGATATATAAAACTATAAAACCCTAAATACATTAACCCTAATGAAACCCCATTCGTCTGCCCCTTCCACTTCTGTTTCCCCTCTTTCGAAATCCACCTCTTCCCCTCTTTCGAACTCCACGATCGCCCATTCGACTTCCTCTCTCCCTCTTTCGATTATAAAAGGAAGAATACATACGACGAACTCAACAACATCAATGGTAGGAAGAGAGGAGCGAAGGGCGGAGATGCCCAGAAGAAGGCAGCGGTTGAGGAGTTGCTTGGCCTGTTCTTGGCGGTGAAGGGGAAGATTTGGGTCCACACTAGCACCGCCATGGACAACTATAGCCCAAGCCCCCATCTCTCTCTCACTGATCTCTTTACTGCTAACTCTCTTTCTGCTATCTACTATTAGCTTTAACAACCATATGGGTTACCTTGGGGGAGTACTGGATAGCTTTCTGAAGTAGGAAGGAAAGCCAAGCCAAGGCTCACTCAGACTCAGGGCAAACTCGGGTCGGGTCGGGTCAACTCTCGGGTTGAGAGTATTAGCAATTTGAGTTGGGTTGGATTGACATACTCGGGTTTACAATTCGGGTCGGGTCGGATCACATTCAAACTTTTTTGACATGGGACAAACTCAGCCCGCCCGACCCGAGTTTTAGCCCTAACATTGTTAAATTCTTAGAACATGACTGAGAATGCTAAATCACTGGATACCCAATTATTTTAAAGATTTTGTTGTACCATCCATTTGTCGTGTAAAATGATGTGGTTGGAAAAGTCAAAGTTTGAAATGGTCACCATCGCGTGATTATTGTCATGATTTGAAATTTACGATTTTGTTTTTGAATTTTCTGTTTTTTTTAGAGTTTCATTAGCATTTTGGTTAGATTTTTTTTTTTAATTTATGTATGGAAAATTACTGGATACCCAATGTAAAACTCCCACACGGGTGAGCCTACTACCCCTAGGGTACATCCAAGTTAAGTCATGAGAGCTCTAGGAGTAGTGGGTTCACCCAAAGGAGTTCCGATATTTGTCGATATTGGGCGATATCTGATATATATTGTCCGAAATATATTGGACAATATCTAATATATATTGTCTGATATATATCGTCGATATAGGTGATTTTAATTAAAAAATAAAAATTAAGAGAGATTTTGTAGCCGATATATATATATATATATATATTGATACCGATATTTCAACCTCTCTCAGCCATGGGAGTTTTACTAGATTTTCATTAGCATTTTGTTTAGATCATGTTAATTCATTATTTTAAATGATTCAACTAGAATTAGTTCGCAAGTCATCATGTGATATGATTCACATGCCTTCTAATATATTTTTAAGTTATATATGTTATTTTACAGATATGTTAATATTTCTTTTAGAAAAATTAGTATATTTGAAACTTTATTTAATGTCTTTTCTATGTGGTCAATATTATTATTTAATATATTTGGTTTTGTGTCTAAGCTTTCACCATGACATAAGCACAAATACCAACTATTGATTAAAGTATGTGTTAATTTTGATGCAAATGTAAATAAAATCTTGTTGTGGAGCATTTTTACTACTTTATTTAGATTTTGTAATGTAATAATAAATAATATAGTTAGAAGAAAATGGAAGAAAATAAAAAACATTATCTAGATGATAGTATAATATGCACATTTAATATAGATAGAAAAAAAAAAAAGAAAAATATGAACTTTGAAACAAAATGCAATAAGTTCATAATCCAACAGTGTTGACTTGACGGTTAAGAACTTTAATTGCGAGGTTTTAAATTCAAATCTCACTCTAAATATAAAAGTGTCACTCGCCTTTGTTTTATTCATATGTGGTTACTGAGATTTTCACATGCTCCAAGTATTTACTCAGGTGCTAGACCTGAATATCTTGAAATTAAAAAAAAATAAAATAAACCCCTAAAACACAAATTGAGTAATAGAATAAAATACAAATGTAAAAAAAAATGTTAGACAATAGAATAGATTTTAAATATCTGACTAAACCTCGGACTAACCAGAGATTGTGTGAGTTCTACTAACAGAGACCTACTTGGAATTGGTCAAAATGATAATAATTAGTTCAAGATGTATAAAAATCTGTTGTATTAGTAGGGATTGAGTCAAAGTTGACTCCACCAATATGACTCAGATTTGATTTATTTTTAGAACTACTTTAGTACGTGGAATTGGGAGATTAAAAGTTGTAAGTACAGAAGGAATTGATAAATTTCTTAAAAAATGAAGAAAAGAGATAAAAGATATTGTAGTTAGTAAAATTATTTATTGCACAATTTATAATAGTGTCAAATGAAAAAGTAGATATTATAAATTTATTTTTAATAATTATAATTAAATAAAAAATTATATAAAACCTAACTTTATTAGAAATGAGCAAAGAAAGACTTCATCCTAGTTACTAAAGAATAAAGGAATACATTTCATTTTATTACAAAGAAAATGATAAAGACGCTACTTTGATTAAGAAATAATAAAAATAGAAGTATTTTATAGAATAAGAAATAAAAAAGATAGAAGTAATTTCCATAATAAAAGATATTAATATATTATTTTTATAATATGGTATTCTCATTCCATATTGAAGGCGAGATTAATCCCATGTGCATATATAAACCTTCCAATTCACATATACTGGATAAATCGAGGAGGAACCATGTCACAAATATTAGAGGTATTTTCAAATTTATCATATTTTTTATTGGCAAAATACCATTACTGTATTAATATCGCATATTTATCAATACAACAGTAAATTCCAGATAAATCCACATTAAAAATGCGATAAATGGTAATATTGCAATAATATCCCAATATAATTCCAATAAATTTTATATTAAGTTTTTTATTTAATTACTATTTTTATTACTTTTTAAATATTATATTTTCACGAGATTTTTCTATTAATATTCCAGTAAAAGTTTGAAAATTTAAAAATATCTAAATATTATCAATTCTCGTTAATATTTTGAGAAAGATATTTGTGACTATCATGAGAAAAATCCGACAGAAAGTAAATCAAACTTAAGAACTTTCGTTTCTAGGAAAACTTCTTCACCACCATCATCCTCGAAATTCTAATATATTATTTTTTTCCCTTAATATTGAAAAAATAATAAACATAATAATTTTTTATACTAGAAAATAATGGTATCCATGTCATTTTCACAGTTACCAAATGCCGATGGTTTTGAAAGAGAAATCAACGACAAAAGGTTCTTGATTTTGTCCACCCAAGACTCTAGGGAGAGAAGGAAGCCTAACAGGGACAAATGAGCACAAGCAAAAGACAGACCAGATCCAGTAGAGTTAGGAAACGTAAATCCTAATAACTGGATCAACGAAGAGAAATCCATGTCCAGTCTACCGGAAGATGCCTAAGAAGCCAACAAAGGGAAGAAGAGAAGTTGATTATGGAGTACCTAACGGCAGGCAACCGTGACTGACGCCGTCACGTTGATGCAGTGCAGGGTCAAACGGTCGCTGTTCCCTATTTGACGGGCGAATTTTCTTCTTCACTTCTGCTCAACACCAAACCTTCCTTCAAATTCCATTCGAAATAATCTCCTCATCCAGCACAAAGAGAGATGGGCAGAGAGATGAAGGGGCGGAGCCTGGAGAAGGTATCAACTACATGGATTCTCTTGCTCTGCATCTCCAGCTTCGTTCTTGGAATGTTTTTCACCAACAGGTCTCTATTTCTATCTTCCCATGGCCCAATTCCAATTCCTTTTTCTTCTATATGATTTTTGCTCCTTTTCTTTTCCTGATTTATATCTGGGTTTTGAATATTTGTTTGTGAATCATTTTTTTTTTGAACAGTTGAAAACATTGGTTTTTTATTTTTTGGATGGGTTATGACGACTCTGATTGTTTCTTCAGTACCCAAATTAATCTGTTTCTGTGGAATATAATTTTTTTTTTTTGGTCCCATTTCAATATCTGTATATTCCATTTTTTTTTTCGTTCTAGAAATTAGTTAAACATCAGCAAAGATTGGATTTTTCCGACTTATTTTCATGGGTGATGAGCACCTCGTTTCTTATATACTAAGAAGCATCGATACGGGTATGCGTATCGGATACATCCGATACGGGGACACGGCAAATTTTGAAAAACTAGGATACGGGTACACAGCAGGATACGCCGAATTAAAAATTTATAATATATATATATATATATATATATATATATATATATATATATATAATAAATTCAAACATTTACAAAAAAACATCATAAATTCTACTATGAGATAAAAAGAGTCAACATTTTAACAAAATATAAGTCACTCACAAAATACATGTTTAAACTTATTACAAAATTTGATTGAAGGTTTCAATCTCTTCATTTCCTTCACCGGCATCAGTAAAAACAACTGTCTCCATATCTGGTTCATCAAAAGACAAACTTGCAACCTCTAGAACTCCAGCTCCGTCAAATAGATGAGATAGTGGCACTGATGAAGAATCCATTCCACTGTATTGCGTGCTCTCTCTCTCCAACACACACCGTTTCTTTTTAGTACCCATTTCAAATTTGCTTGTGGCGAATATCTTTTGTCATTTGGTGTTGTGAAAGTATAGTTGGTATTTGTGCATTATGGTAACTATGAAAGTTGCAGAATTGAGACAAGGAGGTCTCAGGTATAGTGAATTCATGAAAAACAATTTGTCTCGAGTTAAATGGGATAAATGGCTTTGTCAACTACATGATCTTTTCAATTTTCGTGCATATAATTTATTAAATATGGGAATGATATAATTTTTTCGCCTTTCTTGATAGTTGATGTAGTCAGTACTCTCTCATCTTCATCATCGTAATCAGTGCCACTATCTCATCTATTTGAGATTGGTTTATCAAGTTCAATTTTTCCATCAGACCCTATCATAAACCATATACTTTGTCACTCTAGTATCTATCGTATCCTTCTTTATCCCTTCTCTCCATGTTTCATTGGTCTACCCCTCTTCCTTGTACCTATAACTTGTAACCTCTCAACTCTACTTACTTGGATTGTCTCCAGTCTTCTAGTCACATGAACAAACCACCTCAAATGAGTTTCTCTCAATTTGTCATCTATGTGGGCTATTTTTAAATTGCCTCTAAAGTGATTGTTTCTATCTCTATCATTCAGTGTTAAACCGCTCATCCAATGTAACACGTCCATCTCTGTCGTCCTAACTTTGTCTAATAGTTTTTTTCTTCATTGCTCAACACTTTGCTATATAGGGCATTCTGAGTCTGATAATTGTTTTATCAAACCATTCCTTTAGGCGATGCAAGACTCTCCTATCACATAGAATTCCGCTAGCTTGTCTACATTTTATACACCCTGCTCCCATTTTGTAAGCGATATTTTGGTTCAATCCTCCAAGAGATTCTACCATAGACTTGAAGCCTCTAAACTTAACGTGATATGCTACGAATCCTCTTTATCTAAAGTTACACTCCATGTATTCTATTTTAGTCCCACTAATTTTTAGATCATTTGTCTTAGAAGTTCTCGTCCAAGATTCTAACTTACTATTAAGTTGTTTCCTCTCTCTCTCTCTCTCTCTATACCCCAAGTTTTTTCTCCACAATGTGATTATTGTTTTATTCCTGATCGATATCCAGGTTTCATATTTCATCTGTGAAATTGAGTAATAGTTTCAAAGAGTTTATGATTTTTATTCACTTCTTTTGATGGGTGATGAAGAATCTAATCAATTGTATTGCAGGATATGGTCTCCTCCTGAATTCAATAATCAGGTCATCACGAGACGGCGCCAAGAACAAGAGCTGCAAATCATCTCAGAGGATGGCACTGCAAAACAGGTCAGTTAATTACTGATTGGTTCCTCCATTTATGATTTTTGCTGTGTTTACATTGTTGTTATTTATTTATTTTTGAAAATGCTTGGGCAGGATATGGATATAATGGGGGAGGTTTACAAAACCCACAAGGCAATACAGTGAGTATGGATATCAGAGGATTGCTTTGGATCTAGTTATATGTGTGGTTTTGAAATTAAGGCTTGTTAGCTTTGGATGCCAGATCTTTGGATAAGACGATTTCCACACTTCAGATGGAGCTGACTGCTACCCGGAGTGCTCAGGAGATGGCAAATATTGGCAATTCTCTGCCCATTTCATCGTCATCTTCTCTTGAGATTCCACCTAGGCAAAAGGCATTTGTTGTGATCGGGATCAATACTGCGTTTAGCAGTAGGAAGAGAAGGGATTCGGTCAGAGAGACATGGATGCCTCAAGGTTGTTTTCAGAATCATCTTCTGTCACTTATAATTTTTTTTTGAGCTGTTAAATTGACAAGTTTTGTCTTAGTACTGGTTCTGCTTTAGGATTCACATAACTCTATGTCAATTAGGTTTCTCTGAATTTCACCTGCTTAAAATACATGAAAGAAGTAGAATATATTCACCACCCATTGTCCTCAATTTCTAGTAGTGCCAAAAATATTCTTGGTTAAGTTAGAGTTCTAGGAATAAAATTCAACTGAACCATTGAATAAGTGAAATTGGTATGTTTCTGTAATCTGTATGATATTGGTGTGTGTTCAATCATAATTGATGTGTCTCAGCTCTCAACCATTTTTGGGACAGGTTTGATAAATTGATATGTTTAGAATGAGTTCCAATCACAATTGAAATGAATTGTCAATGGAAAGGATATATGTTTCATCAATTTATTGGAATTTGGAACGTCCTTGCATGTGAAAGAATTCCTTATTACCTGTAAGCTTTCTAAAGACTAAGCAGTAGTGAAACATAATTTCTAATAAATTAGCCCCTCTGCCACTGATTATTCCAGAGCAGGCAATGATATTGTGCCTGTATGGCAGAAGATGATTCCTTCCTTTCATTGCAAAGCTTGTCCTTGCTAGCGCCTGTGTGACTAGTGATCATTCAATACAACTGTAAGGTTCCTACATGCCAACCCTAATGGTGACTCTCAATTTAAACCATACAAGCCATCAATGTAGCGTCATGAAATGAAGAAAATTCCTTCATGTTATTTTAAATCTTATAAATAAATATTCTGCTCTGTTTTTACTTAAAAAAATCTCAGAAGGGGAACATCCTTAATGACACTTTAGATCTTTTAAGCAAATATTCTGATCCCTTTTTACTTAAAATAATTCTCAAAAGGGGGAAATAGAAAAAAAAAAAAACTAGTCAAGGATTTTGAACAAGATATTTAAGCTATAGTCCTGAAAGATTAATCATGAAGTCAATGGCTTAAGACTTTCACAGTTACTTCCATTCCTAGAGACAGGCAGATAGGTGTTTAGCAGTTAATCCTCAAATTGCTTAAGGGCAGGTGAAAACAATGTTTATGGTATCTTTTTTTTTTTAAATTTAAAGGTTTAATGTAGTCTCATTCTAATATCATTAGGCAAATAAGAGAAACCTCTCCCCTTATATGGTTTATGGTGCCTATTTTTTTCCTAAAAAGGTTTGAATGAGTCTTACTCTAATTTCCTTTAGACAAATAGAAGCCTCTTTTCTTTATAATACTCTACCAACATTACCTTTTCCTCAGTTATTGTAGTCTCTTACCACATGGTGTGGACCACTAACTTTATTGTAACCTTTTCCACTTCATCCAAAATAACATTTTATTACAAAATTCAGTATCCTATAGTTTTTTTACTGATCATTTAACTGGTGCGTTGAATGAAAAGATGATATGAATGATGCAGGTACTGGCTTTATCTTCCATGATCTGTTCTGGATTCCTTAGCCTATTGTTAAAATATGGATGAGACCCAAGTATAGTTGAAGGTATCAACTAGAAAAGCTGGGTGTTGCTTGAAAGTCTGCAACTTCCTTGATATCATGAGATCCAATTCATTATCCACCAATGATGAACCATTGCCCATAATTGACACTCTCCTCTTTTCCAGTCATTCAGGTTTACATGCATAAACATGATTAGATTGACAATTCCTTCATTTCTCATCAGATTTTCTGAGCGGCTAGAGCCTCTCACGTTGGGTCTGTTTTTTAGTTATTTAATTTTTTTGAGAGAGCACTGAAAAATTTATTGGAAGAAGAAGACGAAAGCACAATTCTGAGGGGAAAGCCCAAAGAGATGCTGGGTGACCGACATTACACTGTTTTTTAATGTAGTCATATGAAACATGATGTAGATGGTGTATTAGGTTACAGAAGATCGATTTCCACTGAAATGATTTTCTGAAAGACCTGTAAACTCATTTGTTAATCCATTGAATACCACTCTATGTGCATCTCTCAATGGATGAGACTCCAGTGGATGCTTTTTTCTCAAAGACTCTCCTATTTTGCTCTAGCCTGACTTTCCATGCAATTGCCAAAGGCTCAGGTTTCCATAGAGATTGTACTTCTTTGGGAAATGGCCGCGAACCCCAACCCACAATGAGATCCTTAATGAAACTAGGAGGACCCAAGGATATGAGAGAGAGAGGAAAAAGGACAACATAGAAGGAACAAAAGGATAGTGGAGAAAAAGATGGCCAATTGATTTCTCATTACTCCAGGTTTTATTGAAGTAGATGAAGTGCTTTCTTCGACTCAGCTGCATGTTTCCAAATGGCCTTAAAGGGGAAGGAGCAGAAAAGGAAGGTCTGATCAAAGAGTAGATCAATTTACTCAAAAAGATCCTGCTTGACTCCTTGTTCCAAATTCTTTTGTCCACTTAACCTCTAGTTGGAGCTTTATTATCTTTGTCCTAGGCATTTCTAAAAATTGAGGAATTTCATGTTCTATTAGGTTTCTCTTGTAAGTTAAAGCCCAGGTTACTATTTCTCCCGAAGCCTCCATAAACCCCATCATAAGATTGTTCTTTGGTTTGAAATGGACTACAATTTTGGAAAGGTGGTCTTCACTGGCTGTTCACCTACCTATATGTCCTCCCAAAAACTAGTTTTCAAACCATCCCTGATTATGAATCTCGTCGTATCCCTCATGTACTCACCAACTGCATGATTCTGTGTTTCTATTTTTGAGATACTTTTTCAAATGTGAGTTCCCCCTCAAATGAGTAACCCTCCTTGGAGCCTGCCCCCTCTTCGCTTCTCCATACTTTAGTTTGATCACTTCTCTCCACAATGCCTACCTCTTTTTGCCATACCTCCATAAAATATTAGCAATAAAAGACAAATATCTTTCTACTATCCTAACCCCAATACCCCATTCTTCATATGAAGATTAATTTGATTAATTTCCCTCCACTTCATCAAATGTATCTTGATCTTATCACCCACTACATCCCATAGAAAATCTTTGTGGATCTCTTCAAGTATTTAAGCTACCTTTACTAGGATTTTAAGCAATGACAAGTAATCTATGTTACATGGACTCTTTAGAATGTGTAATGCACCTATTCTTTATTCTTATGAATTCTTCATGGACTCATGGTACTTTTTATCATTGTTCTCCAAGATGAAAAATATTACCACACCTTTCTTCTTTGGAAATCTAATTAAAATATTGATACGTTTGTCACTTAATTGTTACGAGTAAAACTAGTACATTATTTTCTACTAGTGTTATTTTCACACCTTATTTTCGCTTAAAATAAATTTAAATTTGAATCTATTTAAATATGGTGATGAGTCCCCAAATCCCTCTCTCTCTTTCTCTCTGTGTCTGTTTTTTTAATTTGTCTAGTCCGACACCTCACACCATTGTTTAACTTTGACACTTGTACTTGTACCCATGCAATTTAGTAGGTAATTTTTTTTTTTTTTGAGGTCCGGAGGTGTCCAGGTGTCGCACCCGACTAGTCCCCCGGGGTGTGTGAAAACCCCCTATCTGCACACACCGGGTATGTAGATGGGACCTTACTCTATACATATTCCCATAGGAAGTGGCCCTTCATTGGGGCTCCCATGGTTTGAACCCAAGACCTCCCTCTAGAGATCTTGCTCCCAAACCAATTAGGATAATCCCTTGGGGTTGCAATTTAGTAGGTAATAGATAGAAGGTTATTGAGTATGGACTTGATTAATGTGATTCGACCACGAAAATATGAATATGATTTTTCTATGCATACTTTCTTTATTGAATTTTCAATCAATGGCTCTCACATGGATAGGGATTTGGATTAGCCCCCAAAGAAAGCACTATGTATGGGACGGAGCTTGTGACACAACAAACGGTTGATGCTAGTCGGTGGATTTTATCTTCAGATTCCAGGACACCTACTTCACTCTTAGACATGTATAACCTTTTAGCTCCAATATTGTTTGGAAGCATTTCAATAATTTGAAGATACTTAGAATTTACTCTATTTCATCATCACAGAAAACAATCATGTTGTTAGCAAATGCAAGTAAAAGATAGCAAGAGATGAATTGGCTAATGTGAAAGCTTCTAATCAAACTTTCATGTTCTTCTTCTAAAGTAAGTCACTAAGATTTTCATCAAGCATCAATTTAATTGATGGGTGCTGACCAGTGGAACAGGTAAATTAGCCAAATTGCGTGGTGGTTCCACCAACTTGCTTGCAAGATAACTTTTTGACTTCTTCCACATGCTGGTTCTAATGCTGCTGTTTGTCTTCTCTAAAGAGAATCAAATTGTACCATAGTCTTCAGCAGTGAACCAGGGCACTAACCATCTTCCTGCTACTGCAATCAATTCACTCCACATATTCTCCCAATTTGCAATCGTTTGGACCATGGGCTTCCAGACAAATACTTACTTTTCCTAGTTGCTAAATTTTTGAAGTTGGAAACCATAGAGTGGGATCCGAGCAATGCATGCATTGATTGTCTGCCTATACCACTGCTAAATTCCAAATGTGTTCATATTCCACCAGAATGGTCCACTGCATTTGGAGCACTGTAATTCCAAACGTGCCTTCCATTGAGTTTCCTTTCCCAATAACACTAGTGTTGAAGTTGTTGGTGCCAGGGGTGGATCCAAAAATTTTATGTTGGAGGGGTTAAGGCGTAGGAACTAGCATAGATAGGTGGTGGGTGTGTAACCCGATGCATGACGCTCACGGGTGGCTTTTATATCCATAGGATTAGTCTCACCTCTATGTGCTGTGGGGATGCTCGTGTTATTTTAAAAAAAGGGATAGGTGGTGGGTGAAATCTCAATTGCATCAAATCATTCTAACCATATGATTTTGGTCTTTAATGATCAATGATTTATAATAGCTAAATTTTTAACAGATATAATCACTTGAATAGGATGAGACAATCAGTGTAAAATTTTACCCTGCTTCTATCCATTTTATCCACTACATGTTCATGTCATCTACATGGGCCGGACCAACTCCGTTGTCATCTCCATTGGACATCAGCTCCTTTCACAATAGTATAGTGTTTTGTGTGTAGAGTTTGTGGTGGTCATTCTTGACTTGCTCTTCTTCCTTTTCAATGCTACATGGTATCCTAAGCAATGGTGTTCCTTTCCAAAAATCATTTTGGAAACCCACCTCTATCAGATGGTTTATTAATGATACTAGCTAAGTAGGATACTAACTACCAATCCCTTAAATTAGTAGTAACTTAATATTTTTCCTTGAATTGGCATTTTTTTATTGAGGGGCAAAATGAAAATATTTTACAAAAACGCCCCATAACTACCATACGTATATGTGGATCTCCAAAATTTCTCAAGGGTTCACCGCCCACCTCTGTCCTTCTAAATCTGCCCCTGCTCGGTGCCATAGTTTTTTGTTTCCTGCAGCAAAAGTATATCAATGTTTTCATTTCTGATCATATCTCTTAGGTAGCTTCTCTTCTCCATGACCTTTAAACCTCTGCAATTCCAAATAACTATCGCCATCGGAAAACAGTTCTTGAATACCCAGATCCTCTTTTTGAGTGGACACCAATTGCCCTTTGCATCTCCCTCTGTCACAGTTAACCATGGAAATGCTTTTAACTCCTCTGATCCTTTCCTGATGATTTTGCTTTTATTATTATTTCTTTCTTTTAAATTGCAGTAAGCATGGTCCAATAGAAGCATGTTGCCAAGCTAAGTTCTAGAATGGTTCATCTCCCAAATCATTGGATGTATTAGTGAAACAAACTCTTGAACCTTACTTGAGGATCTCTGGTCTGTTAAACTGTGTCCTACTTTATGTAAGAGTGAGGGACCAGGATCATTTTATTGCTTTATTTGCAGTTCTGCATAACATTTTGTAGACAAAAAAGGGACTGTTAACTTCATCCTTGAGGGGGAGAAGGGAAGGGTGGGGGGGTTAAGTACTATATGAAATGGAAGTTTAAGAGACCTTCCAAAATGATGTTATGGGTACTTAATTGTTCTGCCTATGTTACACCCTTTATTTTTGACATTTGATATTATTCGTGAGATCCTTTGTGCTGGAGGTAATTGGGCTCTGAATTATTTGGTTATAGTCCTAGAAGTGTGCAGTAATAACATTCATACTTAATGCAGCACTATTGATCACATGTATTCCAATTTTTGAATTCATAAGAAGTAGGTTGATCTTTACCATATCTAGTTCTTCACTACGGGTTAAACATATAGATATTTTTCCATCATATAATTTGCATTCCAAAACACATATGGGTTGGCAGAATAGAATAATGTGCAGGCATTAGTTCTTAGAGGCTTCGTGAATTTTGAAAGGATCTTTCTTGGGTCATTATATCATTGAAGGAAACTGTGCTGATGCAATTTATGAATTAAAATGCATTGAAGCCTCACCTCAATTTTGGGTAGGGTGGATTCTAGTGCATAAGTAAATTTCATGACTTAGTGGAAGCTACTTTTTGGACCTGTAAAAACAAACACAGATAAAATGAATCTCTTGCTTGGTCATGACTGCTATAATGTTTTATTGCATCAATTATTAAAATCTCAGTCATGTTTACATATTGGACTTGTGAAGTGCCTGGGGTTAGTTTCTGACATTCACTTACTGATGCCTGGTGCCCCTTTCTTTTTCGTGTTCAATTAGGAGAGAAGCTCCGACAACTAGAGCGAGAGAAGGGGATTGTCGTTCGGTTCATGATTGGCCACAGGTGCATTGCTTATTTTAGTTGAGCTTAAAATCTCAAGTACTTAAATACTTTCACATATCTTTTTGTTTATTCCTTTAGAATCGTTGATACTAGCTTTATATCAGCTTGTACTCCTATTGGCTTCTATTTTCTTGCATTGTGGACTTTATATTCTGTTATAGAATTTCTATTTAAATCCAAATAATATATGCACCTGGTGATGTGATATTGATATCTGCCAGATTCCTGTTTGTAAACTCATCTAACTTCTAAATGTGACTGCATTTACTATAGAGCATAGTCTATAATTACAACTTCTACTTTCCGAAATGAGAGAACTTTTTTTCCTGTTTGTCTTGTATACTCTCCTAATTAAGTTTTTCTAGGAAAACTTTGATTTGTCACTGTAAGTCCTGGAATATGATATTCATTATAACCCTTTTTGTTGTTCGCTAGGTTGGACATGCTATGTTGCATCAAATCTTGAATTGAGCTAACATGTTTCAGCAACATAACATCTTAGCTGTTCTGGATTTCTCCATTTTTAACATTACCAAAGCCTGGAAGGAGTGTACTGGTTTGATTTAGTGTTTTTCTGTTTTTCTTGTCTGTTTTTGGGTGTCTAGCCTTATGTGTATTTTTGCCAGCTCTTGGTTTGTGGGTGGTAGTGTCTTTTCTTCCCTCTTGTCTGTATCCTCCCTTTTGGAGCACTTCTTGTGCCCTTTAATGAAATTATCATAGTTACCATTTCATTGAGAAAAAAAACCCAAAAAAGGGATTTGTCTCCGTGCTTTCTTAACATTGTTGTTCACGAGGACAAAGTATTAAATACTTCTCTGTTGAAATCTAACTAAAACAATCAAATCTGTAATGCTTGTTCATTTTTATTAAAATTTGTACACTATAAACATTATTCTTGAGGAAATAAGTTTTTTATTGTGAACAGTCCAGTTGATGGCACTGTGACTATAGAATTAAGGTAGCAAGGCTTTTCAAGCAAGTCCCTCTAGAAAGATTTTAATTAAATGGATCATGGACTCTACATAATTGGGTGCCTTTGATAGATGATTATATGGTATGAAGCATGTAAAGTTTCATCATTAATTGATAATCTAAGTCACATGATCTTGGCCTTCTAAATTCTGATTAGTATGAGTCATTGATTTTTAAAAAGTTTAGAAGCAAGGGATAGGATGATCAGATGAAGATGAAACTTCATAAACACCTTAGTCATATGGTCCTCTTTACATTACACCCAACTATTTGGGGCCTAAAACTCATTCAAAGGTAGTCTCAGTATCAAGTCTCAATAAAGAAAGTTTCTGTAGAGTTTTGGATGACAGTGCTTGTTTTATGCAGAATGGCTTTTCCATTAGATTCAATCAGAAGGCACACTTTCAATGTTTTGGTGTTATGAGTTCAATTAGTGAACCTTTGATCTTTATATAGATAAAAATATTTCCCTGGTCTAAATAAACATGCATTCAAGAGCTCCACTTTTCCTTTTCTTTGTTATTTTTTTTTTAATACCCAAAAGAGAAACGATCTAAGAAATACTAGAATAGAAACTTATGAGAAGCTTATGTAACATTTGGGACTCTTTTTAAAAGACAATATGGTACACTTGAAATAGCATATCATGAATTCCTCTTTGGTGCTGGCAATTTCTCGTCAGGTCAATGCAATGCCTCATGTGGATATTCACTTCTCTTATTGTCGCCATTGTCATTGTTGTCGTCATCATCATCATCTCTCTCTCTCTCTCTCTCTCTCTCTCATGCAAATATTTGGCCATGTTTGGTCGCATGCAATGTTATTCTCATATTTTGCTCTCACAATTTCTGTGTGATAAATATATTCATCTTGCGGATGGTGCTTGAAAGTGAAACTTCTGTCTTTTGATGCAGTGCAACATCCAAAAGCATTTTAGATCGAGCCATTGATTCAGAGGAGTCTCAGCATCATGACTTTCTGAGGCTGGTCAGTCCAATTACCTTCCTCTGTTGAAACTAGATAAATTCATGGCTCCTGATAAAATTAAAGGTCCAAGTTGTGATTAGTGGAATTGTCTGTCTTGTAGGAGCATGTTGAAGGGTATCATGAACTATCTGCAAAAACAAAGATATTTTTTTCTACTGCAGTTGCCAAATGGGATGCAGAGTTCTACGTCAAGGTGGATGATGATGTTCATGTTAACTTGGGTAAGAATGCCAAAGATATCTTGTCCATATAAATTTTGTAATGATTTATTATTTTGAAGATCCTAGTGTCACAGGCTATTTTGAATTTACATGTATCACAGCTTTTTGCCCATGTTTTCACTACCCTTTTTGAGGCTGATTTGTACTCATTTTTTTCTCACTTTCGTTCGGTACTTAAATCTTGTTTTACCTGAATGGATTTGCAGGTATGCTAGCCATAACTCTTGCACGGCACAGATCAAAGCCCAGAGTCTATATTGGGTGTATGAAGTCAGGACCAGTTCTGGCACAAAAGTAATTCTCTTGGTTTTTGTTTTTCTTTTTGCAGAACTGTTCCCTTCACCGAGCCTATTTCATCATTCACTGGCCTGATCTCTAAATATGTTTGTATTATAGGAATGTTAAGTATCATGAACCTGAGTACTGGAAATTTGGAGAGGAAGGCAACAAATACTTCCGTCATGCAACTGGGCAGATTTATGCTCTCTCCAAGGATCTGGCCACATACGTTTCTGTCAACCAGTAAGAAGCAGTGCATTTGCTTTTCTTCATAGAAATTGAAAGATCATATGCATCTTTTTTACATCATGCTGAAACTAGGGATGGTGATTGTGGTGCAGACCAATTTTGCACAAGTATGCAAATGAAGATGTGTCACTTGGTGCTTGGTTTATTGGGCTTGAAGTCGAACACATTGATGAGCGCAACATGTGTTGTGGGACTCCTCCAGGTAAGAAAAAATTAATTCTATGAATGTTTCGAAGAATTATTAGCTCATCTTGATCAAGAGAAATTGCACTTTTTTGTTGAACCAGTAACTGTGCAGAGGCCTACTGTTTGGTAATGTATCTCCGTCATGAGATAGCACATGTTCTCATCCTGTTGGACAATTCTAGCCATCCAATTGGTGGCATGTAAATGAACATAATCCATGATATCCTTATTTATCATTTTCATGTAAAATGCTACTATTGGTTGAAGAGGAACTTTCTAGGATGACCCCAATAAAAAAGAATATCTTATCAATACTTTTGATCATTGTTGGAGGGCTTTCCTCACATTGAGTTTGTAGGCTCAGCAAATTTTAGTGAACATTAAAAATTTCTATTTAAAAAAAATGCAATTTTTCTCTGCAACATGATTCATTGTTTAATTTTCCAGACTGTGAGTGGAAGGCACAGGCAGGGAATGTCTGCATTGCATCCTTTGATTGGAGCTGCAGTGGCATCTGCAAATCAGTGGAGAGGATTAAGGGCGTCCATTCTAGGTGTGGTGAAGGTGACGGTGCAGTTTGGAGTGCCTTGTTTTAAGTAGGTAACAGAGCATGATTATTGGATTTGGTTGGGGCACTTCTCTAAGGTACACGTCGAAAAAGATTACAAGGAACAGAGAATTGGGGCGGGTGAAGGTTCATGTGAATCCTGCTGAGAATGTCATCTCTCTCTCTCAGCCATTAGATAGCTGTAAATAAATGAAAGACCTTAATACCCGAGCTGGAAGGCGGTTTTGGGCGAGTGGATTTCTTTCATTTGTACAAAGCCTTTGCATTCAGTGTCAGCTTGGAGCATATTATTTTATAGGATATCTACAGAAGTATGATTCTTTCTCAGAGGCCCTTTTTTTTTATTTTGTTTTGTTTTTTGATGTCTCAAATGTAGATGGATTCCATTGTTCTTCAAATAGGAACTGCAGCCCCATTTTTCATGGTAAATGATTGATATCATCCATTTGATGCTTCTTGGAAGTTAAAAGAACTGGTACAGTCAAGAAAAAACATCTAGAGTGCTACATCGATTGTTATTATTACTGTATGTTTGATACTTAATTTCAGTCACACAACAGGTTGGTCAGGAAAAGCCTCTCTAATGAGCATTTTATTGTTTGATATATCTAGTTTTTATGTGCTATACCTGAAGAAATCTAAGACCTCCATTCAAGCTTTACCTGGTAAATTGCAATTGGTTGATTTTTCCATTGTTAGTTAAGATACTGATCAAATGATTTTTTGGTATTTTTTATAATTTTATATTTTTAAAAGTTACATGATAATGACGAGTTAAATTTTTGTAATTTACTGAATCAAAATTTAAAATTTCTTCCTCTATTTTAGTCTTTTTTTTTTTTTTTTTATAGAATCTTGAAAATTGTACGCTTTATGAGAATTTGGAGAGTTTTATGTTTGTGTTGCTTGATAAACTGAAAGTAAGTCATAATCATTAAGAGTTATTTGATAGTCGTATGACAGATAGGTCAAATCTTTCAAACTTATTACATTTAATCATAAAATCTATTTTTCTATTTTTAATCTTTTTGCATAAATTTCCATTATTTTTGGATAACGATAAGATAAAGAGTGGAGCAAATTCTTCCAATTTATCAAATCCAATTCTAAAATCTCTTTTTCTTATTTTTAGTTTTTATGAATTCTCTCATTTTAAATACTAATATGATAAAATAGGCCATGTCTTTCAATCTTATCAAAGATATCTAATTAATCCAAATTCTAAAAACTAATCAAAATTCTGAAAAAAAAAAAAAATTGATTCATTTTCATTTTAGCATTTTTTACTATTTTTTAATTTATTTAGTACTAATATGTCAGAATCACTGCAACAGCAATATTTAGTTCTCTCCATATTTTATAACAGTAGATAAGCTCCTTATATTTTTCTTTATATTTAGGCCGATAAAGTGGGCACTTTTGCCATTGGTAAGTATTAAAGTTTGCACATTGAGAGTAGAAGTTTGGGTACTCAATGGGCCGGGTTGAGGCTGGAACTCTGAACTCAATTCTCAATAGTGGACTTGAGCCCAAACCTGAGCCTTACACAGACTTGAAATTACATTCAGGCCCAGTCTCAACTAGTGGAATAGGCCCATTAAAAAGCCTAATTTTAACGAAGAATCCAGCTAAAGAGTTTGTTTTGCTTAAAAAATATATTAGAAGATCTGCACTTATCTTCAAATTTTATCTTTTATATCCTTGTGCTTTTATGGCGATTCACAATTGATTGAACTTTAAAAAAACAACTAAAATACCAATTAATGATTTATCACATAAGCGAGTAAACTTAGCCTTGTCCTAAGAATTAAAAAAACAATTTCTTAAGAAAGAGATCAGTGTAAAAAGTTTGACTTAGAAAGGTTAATTATAGATCTCAAGATATGAAATAAAAAGTTCATAGAAATTAGAAAATTTCAGGTCTGAAAATAAAAAATAGAAAAAAAAAGGCTCAGGAAAATGAAGAAATGTAAAAACAGACCCATAAACACAGAAAATAAATTTCTAGAAAATAAAAATGAAGTGAAATCTAAAATTAGAAGAAATTGGAAAAAGAAAAGTCCCAAAAAAATTAAATCTAAAAAGAGGAAAATACAAAAAAAAATAAAATCATATATATATAGAGAGAGACTTGGCCATTTATTATAATATTATGATTGTACTGTAATTTTCAAGCTTCATATTTTTAATAATTAATTTTTATAATATAATATGTTATTATGATGTTAAACTAATATCAAAGTTTAAAATAGTTCAAAAGAGTGTAACCCCTGGATTGAACCTAATTAACTTAATTATAATAAACAGTTATTTAATTAATCATTTAATTTTTAAAACAGTTTGAAAGTCTCATCTAATAACTTTTCTTGAAAGGGTTATATATAAGACACTTTCTTAAGAATGAGGGAACACCATGCAAGTATGTTAATATTTAAAAAAATTCTAAATGTTAAAAATAATTTAAAAAATGCTTCATTTTATTAAAATTAAAATGCTTTTATTGCAACTCCATCATAAAAGCTGCATTAGTGGATGATTACTTCAACTTACATGGCTCAACAACTTTTAAAAGATTGTTCAAAGAAATTATTTTAAATAATAAAAAAAGTTTAGATAATTTGAAATAGGCCAGTTTATAAAATTATATCGTTACAAATGGAGCCCACCCTGATGAATTCAAAGTCACTCAAAATATTATTATTTTTTTATAATTTAAATTTAACTTTAGTTGATTAATGTTTGACGTATAATTCTTGTTAGATTGACATTATAAATAAAAATATTAATCAAAATAAATTTATTTCACTCTTAACAAATTAATAAATTCGTGAATTATTAATAAGATAAAAATTTGTGATATTTATTTTACACGATTTTGTCTTGCTCAAAGCAGGAAAGAAACAGGGGTAAAAACTGCCTTCTAGCGGGTGACCTTAATAACTCGCCAAACTTGTAGCTCTTCCCAAGCATGTCCTGTCGTGAGCTGACATCTGCCCACGTGTCCCATTGAAGATGGGCCGTACACGTGGCAGAGAACTGTTCACAAGGGCCCACTGCATAGTGAGAGAATGCGGTGCGGATCGTACGAAGCAGCAATAAATGGGAGCATGTGGTGGTGTACCATTGCTGGGTACGACGACATCAAATCTGAGCCGTCGATTTCGTGATGTCACCGTTTACGATGCTGCAGTTGACTCTCGCTCGCCCGTTAGTGTCGTGATTAGTAAGAATTCAAAAAAATAATAATAAAAATAGAGACGGGAGTTTCGATGAGTCCACGTCAGCAATTAATTCGTCCTTTTTGGTTTTTGTCCCTCGTTACTCGGGCTCCCTCGTTTCCCGATCCTCCGCTCCCGCTGACACCGACATATCCGCTACTTGGTCGACCCTCATCTCTACCGTTGGCATCTCCCGATCGGACGGTTTGATTCTCTCCCCACCCCAGTTGCCGGCTGTCCCAAGACGCGTCTCTCAGGCCCCTGATACAAACACCCGAGGGGGACGTCGTCTTAAAAGGGTGGTCCTGTAGCATACATCGCGGGAGCACCAATTCAACAACTAACACTTCAGGAGATGACAAAGTTGCACTTCTGTCCTTGTTTTTTAGAGGTTTCTAAACGTTCACACGGGTGAAATTACATAACGAGGGCTTTTGATGTGCACCATAGTTTACTATTTCTGGGTGCTTTTCATGTGGACACTCGTTTATTTTTATTTGATAATTAAAGAGTAAAAGTAAAAAGTATAGATTTTATCCCTTCAGTTTTACATTTTGTACTTTAATCTCACATTTGAAAATTCTTTTACAGCAAAAGTTATTCATAAAAGTAACTTTTGGTCAAGGGTAACTGTGCAAATTTATCATTCATTCAAATGTAGCCTTATTTTTTATTTTTTAAATTCTTTGATCAAAATAGATAAAGTTAATTAGATGAATCGTTTTAAAATTCAAACTATTTTGAATGTATATAAGCAATCAATCAAATAAATTTAATCCTAACATATTATCTCCTTTTCAATATACCAGTTAAAAGATGAGAAATTTAAGTATAATTTGGGCACTTAAAAGAGTCTTGAAGTAACTCTTGCTCTCAATGATAGATGACGTGATAATATGACTATTAATTAAATAATTCTTGATGATGGGTTTGGTGGTTAAGAACCCACTTGCGATATGAGAGATCTTGGAGCCACTCTCCATGGTGTTATCTAATATATGTGGATAGAGAGGTTTGCACACACTCTAAGGATTAGTTAATGGGTATCACCCGTGGGAGTTTTACGCTGAGTTTCTCATGGTTTTTCACACATAAATTCAAAAAAAAAAATTATCTATTTTTCTTTATTCTACTTCTCTTTTCAAAACAAATAAGAAAGTGATGGATTTTACGTACAATATTCTTTCTATATCAATGTATAACTTTCGATAGGTGGTATAAGACTTTATTGTTTGTAGCTTTAACTAGAAACATTTATTATGTTGATGCAAATATATACTTATGTTGTTTAATAAACTTGTAAAAAAAATTAATGCTTAGAAACATTAATTTGAACATACTAATTTTGATTCAGAGTTTGAATTTGAACGTTCTTTTATTTTAATTTTATATATAAGGTGTATTTGGAACAAGGATCACTATTAAGTATCTAATTCAAATTGTGTTACTATAGATATAAATTATTGTAAAGCATATACATTTAGAAAAAAAATATAATATTGAAAAACAAATATAATACATTTGAAAAATTTATCTTCAATATGAAAACTTTTAATCTATTGAAAGTTTTAAGCCCAAACCAAATTAGAAATTGATTTAGCATCACTATTTTTCATTAACACGAGGCATCATCTCCATCTACCATTCATTTTACAGTAATAAATTCATAATATTCTTACTCTGTATTTTTTTTAAAGTGAAATATGATATGTATTTTGTTTTTTATTTTATTATGATAAATTAAAGAGGAAAAAGATAAAACAAAAATATTATCAATTTATCATAATAAAATAAATAATAAAAATGAATAGTGTCAGGCTCCCATGGCCTCACTTGGTGTGTCTTAAGGGCATTGGATAACTGAATATCACGTGAGAATTTTATGCTAGATTTAACCTGTATATGCAGTATTCTTTCAATAAAATATGATATTTTAATTTTATTATGATAAATTAAAGAATAAAAAGATAAAATAAAGATCTAATCAATTTATCATAATAAAATAAATAATAAACATGAATAGAGTGTCCAATTAAAAAAATTACTGATGCCAAAATCATTTTTTTCACTCTTGGAAAGGAATTGTTACTTGATAATTTGTGGTCCGCGGAGTATATGAATATGAAAAAAAAAAATGAGAGGAGGAACAGAAAGCCGTTCTTCAGCGGTCTCTCGGGTGGGTGAGAGATACGTACACGTGAAACAATAAAAGAAACAAAAGCTCAGAAATAATAAGGTAATGATGAAGAATCCGCTTTCCACCTTCTCACCCCTCCCCCTCTCTCTCTCTACCATGAAGTACAAACATCCTAGGGTTTGTCCCTTTACAATTATGCTTTCTACACCAATTTTTTTTTAGCTTCATACTAAAATAGTGATATTTAATATATGAAAAAATGTTTTAGTACTGTTAATTTATAGTAAAAATAATGATACATAAGATACTCAAATTATTTGGAAAAATTTTAGTTGTTTAATAATTTTTAATTACACTAGTTTATTTGCTTTCTTTATAATACTTTAAAATTGTTGAAATCACTATGAGATAAATCAGATAAAAAAAGTATAATCAATTTTATATATTTTCAACCAAATATTTTTTCTTATTTATTCAACAATAAATTTAGGGTAATGATTTTTGTATTCCAGTTTTTCTCATAGTGAACTTTTTTAAAAAGAATTTTCAAATTTATCACTATTTCTCCTCTCTTCTATCTTTTCTTGGTTCTTAAAAGTAAAGACAAATTTGATTTTTTTTTTTTTTAAAGGAATACACTTTAGGAGAAAATGGGTGTGCAAAAATCACTACCCTAAATTTAATACTTTTATTAAATTTGAAAAGCTATTTTAAAAAAAATTGTGGTTAGTTATTCATAAAAAAAATGAAAACTATTACATATTTTTTGGTCATTAAATGCAGAAGTGGACCCCTATGAAGTATCAACTAGTTTTAATAAGCGGTCTGCCTTGGATGGACCAATCATAGAAGGTTCTCGTCTAAAATACTAGCCATCCAATGCTAGGCCTCTTTTCTGATCAGATGCTTAATTTTTTAGAAAAAAAAAGAGAAGAGTGGTGCAATATGAACGGCTCTGGTTGTCCCATCTGAAACACTGCATTGACCAGTATGAGAAGTGGGCCCACTTGTAGAAACAACAAAAAATGGAGCTCTAATGCACGAATTTAAAGGGTGAGACGAGAATAGAATAATGAGCAAATGGGGGCAGAACCAGTAATTGGAGTAGATAGGGGAGGGAGCAGGTTGCATGGTTGACCGGTTGCAGCAGGTAAGTCTGACCTGGGAAATGAAAGAGAGAAGAAAGATTCAGGTGAGGGTGTACGTTCATTAGGGTTTTTAAGTTAGGTTTTCTTTCCTGTCTTTGTCATTTGGAGTTGTTAATAAATCCCACTTAGTGCCTCGTCCATGTCTTCAAAATCAGCTCAAACTCAACTCTCATACACACTCCCATTCTCTTCTTCTTCTTTTTTCTCTCTCTCTCTCTTTTCTTCTTCTCTCTTCTTCTTCTTCTTCTTCTCCTTCTCTCTCTTTCATGAGATTTTTGGTTTGTTGAAGTAAGGTTGTGGGGAATGTTGTCTGGCTCGAGGTCACGTAGAAGATTCAGATGCTTGAGTTTCGATGAATCGAAATAATGGATTGAACCTAAATGACCTCGGACCAGGCTTCATTCCCCTCAACCAAAGTGCACCATCTATCTCAAAGAGAAAACAAAACCACACCCACAATTGCTGTAGGATTACAGACTGAAGGTAATCAAACACATTCAACTTTTCTTTGATTAGAAATACTCCTTCTCTCTTAACCTTATGAATCTTATTTATCATTTCTCAACTTTTCAATATTTTGCATTTCTTTTCTTATTTGGTCTTCACTTCACTTGCGCTAATAACTTGGTAATATTGACTTTGAAATGGTGTTCACCTCTTTGGATTTCTTTTTTTATAACATGGATATTTTCACTCTACATAATCCCTTGGAGTTGAGCGCGAACTCTTTATTTTTCCAATTCCTTATTTTGTATCTAGATTTTTGCATGTAGAACACAAAATTTAACACTTACATAGAAATACTATAGTGCAGTCTCTCATTATTGGTTCAACCTTCAACGGGTTTGTTGATTAACTTAAGAGATTAACTTAAGAAATTTTCTAGTGACACTAACATGCATTATTCTTGTTATTCTTTATCTGAAATATGAAGAATGCCCTAATTTCAAGGACATGCTGTGTGCTGCTGTAAGATCTAATAATAAATGTTTAAGTCTTTGTTGCTTGTCTGGGTGTTATCACCTATAGGTCAAGGGAACAATCCTAACCTTGTAGTCTGTTGGGTGCACAGCTTTTCATTTTTACCTCAGGTAAAAATTTCTCCTATCAGCTAATACAGACCTATTAAAAGCTATACATAGATGATAGATATCTAAATGGGTGATTATGACATGAGAAACCCATCTTTCTAAAGAATTCATATCTAGAAATGTAAGTGGTACATTTTCATTTCAGAGAAACTACTTTTTTCTTTTTAAAACACTTTAAATTCTTTTATAAAATGAATTTTATGAAATTTAAATATGAAAGCAAGTGAGGATGATATGAATTACACCAAGTATAGTGAAAGGTTTTAATTTGTCCAAAGACAGAATCATATCTATTACTAAGAAGAATACACTTGAAAGTTTAATCTAAAGTATTGTATTTATGATCCTTTTGAATGTGATGTAGGTTACTTCCCTGTAATAGAAGGCCCTTAGCAGATATGGCAGCATTTGATTTCCATGAAAGATGTGTTATTATTTGATAGCTTGGCTGATGAAAATTCGAAGTAAAACCCAGACCGACTTTCTTTTGTCTGTGTGAGAGAGAGAGAGATTCTTGGGTCCTGTTGTTGAGTGTTGATTTGCATTTAATTGAATGACCAGGATCTGACATTTCTCGGAAAATGAAATGAACGTCAGGCATGACAAGTTCAAGGCCAAGTTGTAAGTTGTAACTCTTGCATTAACTAATCCTCTCTGTTGGATTTTTTTTTTTTTCATTTTTAATGGTAAATGAGAGAAAAAAATACTAGATTCAAATCATTGATATGCTGGCCTTGCCATACCAAAAAGTGATGGATATTGGTTCCTGCCCTAAAAATTCACTGAACCGGATACTAAAAATTGGCCACCATATTGGATGGCTAAGATCCAACTGCAGAAATGGACCATTCATACAAATACAAGGCTTAGAAGATGTTTACAACCTTCAAATATTTAAGTGACACAACTTCTGAGGGATTAATTTGATAGTTGACTTTGTAGTAAGTCTTGAGATCAAGTTCTCTGTATCATTCTCGATTGTTTTGTATATGACACGTGTGGATAGGAAAACACCTAAATAAATACTTTGATAAAAAAAAATTGTGACATTGCCCACCTAAATGAAAGATGAGGCCAACCCTACCGTATATATATACTCCAATTTCAATGGAAGTAAGGCTAGTCTTTAGTGTTTCATATTTACTTAAACAATGTGGCGTTCTTATATTTAATAATAAAAAATTATATAAATAAATAAATTATTACAAAATAAGAGGATAAATTGAGTCTGATGTGGGAGCTCTTTGTATATATGATAAACACAAGATTAGAGGACAAATGCAAAAGGCGAATGCTTAAAATAAGAATAGTTGAACTACGAGGGATTGGGCTGACGGTCATGAATTCGTTCGATTTATGGTCAACTTCAAAAGGTCACTTTCTGTATGCGAATTAAGAGATTTTTGATCAAACGCCTAAACACCCTCTATCATAAAAAAAAATTAAAAATAGTGTGATCTTCCAATGTTTGTGTATATCTATCTGCTGCAAAGGGTGTGACCCATCATATCAACTTTTTGGGTCATTGAAATTTTAGGCCCAAAGAGTTTTGTACATTTGGTGAAGGAAGGAAATTGATAATGTTGATGATGTTGGGCATAGGAATCTTATGATATGGCCCATCAAGGGGAAGGGTATTTTGACTATCTCGTGGGTCTTTCAATGCATGCACAAATGTCACATGTGTCAATTAATCTTAGCTGTCCAGTTGACTCAATTCAAACATTTGATCCAAGATGTCAATCATCAATGCCAAACTTTAGATGGCTAGGATTGTCTTTTCAATGTGACTTTTCAAGCTTTCAATCAAACAGTGAAAGGTTGGATCAACTGGACATGGGAGGTCATTTTGTTAACTTCAATTATAATGTAACCCCCTATTACAATTTTTTCTAGTTTCACTTGAAATTCGAAGTACAAATTAAAATTTATCCATTTAATTTTGGACTTAAAATCAAGTTGATATTTTGAAATATTATTGATAAATTCAAATTTTGGTAAAATTGTTAAGTCTAAATAAAGTAAAAAAAATTTCTCCCTAACTAAGGTGTGGGCACTTCTATCAGCTCTGTAGTTAATCAGCAAATGATTCTTACTTAGTAAGAGAAAAATTCTAATGTAAATATTTTTAAATTTCATTTTACTATATCAATTCCCTTTAGAAAATTCCTATATATTCCAAAAAAAAAAAAAAAATAATGGTTCCTTGCCTCATTAAGGAAATGGAGGAGGGGAGCACATTTTTTTTTTTTTGTCAAGATGTTCAGGTCTCTCAGAGCAATCAACTAAATTTTGGAACATATGCAAGTCTTCCTACTCGCACATACTGGATAATTTTAGGGGAATGATCTTTTAGAGTAAAATGGAAATAAAACTTAGGACTCCCACTTCTTAAATTGGATTCTTGACCATCACTCAATCTCTTTGGGGTGCTCTTTGTAGACCGTTATTATTTTCAAAGAAAATTTATTTATGCCATCTATTTGAAGATGACATTCATTAGAATTTGACCGTGTCTTTTGCGAGTCAACTATCTACCTCTCAAAATGCCTCTTATGGACTAAATTGCGTAATCCCACTATATTATTTCTTTTGAACTAGAACTTCTCTTTGGTTGTACTTGAATAAGAAGAACTTAAAATATGATAATTTGCTTTACTTCTGATCGTCAATATACTTACAAAGTTGTGTGATAGATTTTTCTATTTTTTTTTTAAATAATCGTGAATTTTTATAAGAAAAAAATATATGGTGGGATTGAAAATTTCAAGCTTGGCATATGGACTAAATATCAGTTAAAAAAAATCAAATTCTATTGACTTGATTTTAGATGTCAAAATCACCACGCATCTTAACAGAAAGCAAGGACGTCTAGTGATGTTTGACCACTAAAATCAAGTGATTAAGATTTGATTTTAAAATTGAAATCTAGTCCAATTGGTCAAGTTTTAAATGACTTTCAATCCCATAGATTAATTTTTTATTAAACTTAAAAAATAAAAATAGTAGCATATACAGAATACCCATTTTCTCAACGTTATGAGAAGACAGTGTTGTCCCCCAAAAGATTGAAAATATCATTTTCTTCTTGATGAGAAGAGCTTTAGTCACTTGTGGGTCTCATGTTCTAAGATCATCTAAACACAACTTATACCTTCATTCAAATTTTTTATGCCGTCCTAAGTTCTACAGAAAATTTTTAGTGATTTTTTTTGAAATATGAGCCACATTGACATAAAATGATGTACAATTCAAAGTTTTGTTTGTTTTGACTAAAATTTCAATCTTTTACATTTCCTATTTCGAAATAAAAAAATTAGACCTATTCCAACCAAGAGAGTAAAAAAGCCTATCATTTTAGGTCTTTCTATTTCATAACCTGTGAGGGTTTGTTCGACTGCTAAAGATCTCAATAAGCTGCAGGAGGTTTGGGTTTAAATTTTACTCTTAATATATAAAGACCACTCCTCTTAATTTTACTTAGTATATGTCGATAAAGAGATTTACACATGCCCCAAAAACTTATTTAGATATTTTAAGAGATCTGAATATTTTAGACTTAAAAAAAATTATATATTTTAATTGCAAAACTAAAGAGATCAACACATAGGGAATGAAATAGATCATCCAAAAAGTGGCGCACTGAGTGGAAGGTTCTAAGTACAGCAGCTTTGACTTAAATTTTAACAAAAGTTTTACTAATTTTTTTTTTTTTCCTGAAGATGGTAGTAAGGAGGATAGAATAGCAGAAAGGAATCTCTGATTTTCATTGTTTGTCGTCTCCAGCAATTGTTTGTTTGTGAGGAAACGTCAGGATTAGGCAACATCATTATCTGGGCCTGCCCACTGCATGTCTGCATGCGCTTTTCACGTATACTTGTTTTTATCTTCCTTCTTATTTTCTACAATTCTTTTTTATTTTCTCTCCTTGCAGAAATTTCTGAATTTTCTTTTCTTTTATTTTTAAGAAAAAACCCTAAAATTAATGGAGAAGGGCAATTTTAAGTCCCCTTCTATCTTTTGTATTTATTGAAAAAATTTGTTTTTTTGGGTGTAGTTCAACTGGTTGACTCCCACCTCAGAAAATGGGAGGTTACGGGTTCGAGGGCCCATGTCCTAATTTTAGTGTGTCTTAAGTGGGTACATCCGTGGGGAGTTTAGTAAAACTGTGTTTTAGTTTCCCAGACGTTAATCCAAAAAAAAAAAATTCTTTTTTTATAATTTTACTATTTGAAAATATTATCTCGATCAACTATACTATATCTATGTGACGAGTCAAAGAAAAATATAAGCCTTATTAAAGTCAATTTTTCGATGAACAAATCACATAGTTAACATGATTAAATGTAATATGAAATAACCAAAATATCAAAGGTATTTTAAGTGGAAAATATCAAAGGTATTCCATTTCCATGTAGATCTATGTGTACTACTAAATTGAAGGGCCAACTTTTAATGATGTTAGGATACATGCAAGACCTATTAATTTTATGTGTGTTTAAAATTTAAAGAAGCTCACTTATAGTGGAAAGTTTTTTGAATGGTGTTTAAAGTATTTTAAAATCCCACACAGAAAAGATTTTTACAAGTCTTGATTGACCTCATAAATGTAAAATCATTAAGAACATTTGTGAATCATGTGTGACATTGTTCTCTAAACATAAGTTTGTGGTCCTTTACTGCCCTATTCACTATCTTTTTATCAATATGTGGAGCATTTTCTTCATTTTTACCCGTTTAAGAACTTGAATCCTTTCCTACCAAAGCTACCAATTCTTCTTTAACAATCTTCAATTGTTTGCAAACATAGGCACCAAAGCAATAGCTTTTAAGTCAATTTTTACAATGAGCCAACAATAGCGTGCTAGGGATTCTCCATAGGTGCAAGAGAACTCCTAATTAGGAGAAATCTTAATTTCTATATTCACAAGACTAAAAAGAGCATAATAAATAAATTTTCACTATTTGAGATTTGGTGTAAATTAGAAATTCGTGGAGGCCAATATGCAAATTCTCTCTCAAATAATGTGTTGGGCAAGGCTGAAACCAGAAGCAGGTTAGGCTGGATTTTAATAAACCCAATTAAACCCAACTCAACCCATGTCAAAACTTATTGAATCCAATCTGATCCAAATTGCTCACTCGAATTACTCAATCCGACCGACCCGAATTGTTGACCCGACTCTACTATAGTTCTGGCCCAACCCTAGTTTCAACCCTAATTACCACTGTTTTATAACTTGGTGCATTCAGGACGTGTCGGGTCAAGTTGATTTTAAATTTCTCAACCCACCCCGACTCGAATTTCGTGCAATTTTTTTCCCAATTTAATCTGATCCGAAATATACATATACACAACTCAAATACACTAATTTCTTAGGTCAGATCTACATAACTCAAATACACTAATTTCTTCAGTCAGATCATGCGTATCAGATTAAAACCCGACCCTAGTGTTGGGGGTCATTGCTTCTATCCATCTTTGGATTCTAAGACTAAAGAATCTCCATTTTCATTTCTCTACATCTAACCGCTACCTTCTTTTAATATATTCAAACTGCAGTTTCAGTATAAAAAATATTGATATCAACAATAAAATTTCTGAAAAAATAGACAATATATTAGGGGTGTCCATCTTAACACGGGCATTATCTTTTAGGAGCCACGGGTTTTAGTGAACTTCCCATTTTGACCCCTATCCATCCGCAAAAATCAGTTCACTCATCGGTGCATCGGTCGGTGCACAGAATTAGACTCTTTCCATTTCCAAGTGAATCGGTTCACTCATCGGTGCACCGGACAGGTGAACCGATTCACTGGAAAGTGAACCGATTTCTGCGGAGGGCAAAGTGGAAAATCAGAAAAATCTGTACCTCCTAAAAAATATGCCCGTGTTAGAATGGGCATTCTATATTAGATATATATGACTGATATATCTAATATATATCACGATATAGGCCATACCAGTCGTTAAAATTTTAAAATAATGGTTGATAACTTGATATTTTTCTCAGATTCAAGTACATCTTCATTTCTTATCACCTACAAAAATTTAAAACACATCTTACACAATTCTTGCATACTAAGGCTCCATTTGGATGTTGGAATAAGAAGATAATTTAAAAAATAAATTTTAATAAGAAAACTTATGAGACACTCTTTTCCTTACATTTCCTTTAAATAACAAAAATTCATTTTGAAATAATAACATCATTTTCAAAAAATATTTTTGACATTTAAATAAAAACTATTAAAAATCTCCCTTTATTAAAAAAAAAAAAAGAAGAGAATATCCCATCAATTCCTAATCCCTAAGAAATCCAATTCCTTCACATGCATGCAAATGGAGCCATCGCTTATCAAATACTACACTGAATGCTTTAGCATGCCAAATAAGGAGATGCAAGCATCTATTATCTTTATTAAAGTGTGAGAAATGATGTCAACAATCTTTAGCTTTTTATCATATTTTTTTTTCTTTTACATGTTTAAGTGTCAAAGATCGTATCCGCCGATTAATTTCTCACTTCTATTTTTTTTTTTTTAAAAAAAACCACACCACAATATCGATTGATATATATTAGATATCGGTCGATATATACTCTCCTGAGCATCATATTAACCAAAATTTGAACATATAACTCAATAATAATGGCAACAATTTCTAACTCAATTTTCATATATGAAGTTAATCATTCAATAATGTGTTGATTTCGAATAGATCTTTGCGTTGGGTTGGATCAAGTTCATATGAATCTCCCACTCTTGTTTGTGAGAAGCCTTGGGATCAAGCCCCTCTTAACACAAAAAGGGTCACTCCCCATAGTTGTATACCCGACGTGTGCGGATTGAAAGATTTACACACGCCTTAAGAATTAATCAGATGGGACGCTTGAATACTTTTATCTTAAAAAAAAATTCCCGTTCAAATGATCAACTCTCAACCCATTATATTTATTAAAGGGGTCACTCTCTTGTAAAAAAAAACTATTTTAGTCTACCCACGTCCTTTTGCCTATGTAGTTAAATTGGTTGACCCATTTACCCAACTCAAATCTATTTAAACCCATCTATACATTTAAATATTTAGCTCATTTTTTTTCTAAATTAAAAATACATACAAAATTCAAAAAAATATAAAAATGTGGCAAACAATGGATTCTCACACTCCCAATATTAGACAAAACAAAAATGCAGTGTACAATGCAGAAATCAATTCATGTCATTATTTTCCAAAACAACGTACAGATAAACTGGAAGTATTAATCTCTTAGCATGTAAATATTAAGAAACATATAAATACAAAGTTTTGTAACAAGTTGAGTTGATTTATAGTTATTATTTAAGAATAGAAGAAATTCATGAAAAAATTAGTAAAAAATAGAAAAAGAATTTTATAATTAAGTTTGATGAGTTTAAAGGTTTTAGCTCACATCTTATCTGCTAGTATCTAAAAATAGAAATAATTTGTGCAAAAAATTGTGAAATAAAGTATCTATTATTAGTTTTTTAATCAATGTCATGCTTGAAGTTCATGCTCCTCGCTAGTCTAATTATAAAAGAGACGGTACTGTTTGTATATCAAACTTATCATATTAGTATTAAAAAATAGAAATTTGTAAAAAAAATAGACTAAAAATAAGAAAAGAGATTTTAAGATTGAATTTGGTGAGTTTGAAGGATTTTGGCTAACATTATCATATAATTATTCAAAAAAAGAGAAACTTTGTGTGAAAATGATTAAAAGTAGGAAAATATTTTATAATTAAATTTGGGACGCTCATCCTAACACGAGCAAAATTGTTAAGAGACACATGATGGAACATATAGAGCAATGTGTTATCGGTACACCGATACTTGATGAGCGGTACACCGATATGGATAAAATTGGAATTTCACTCCAATCCGTGTCTCCTAACAGATTTTGTCCGTATTATGATGACTGGCCTTAAATTTGGTAAGTTTGAAGTATTTCGCTCACACTTTTATGTTAGTATATAAAAATAGAAAAAAATTTGTGAAGTAGAGAAAAAAAATATTTATTATCAAATTTTAACCAATGACACTTACGTGGAGCACATGTTTCTCACTAGGTTT
The DNA here is from genome assembly GCA_013350335.1 of Chimonanthus salicifolius. Lineage (NCBI taxonomy): Eukaryota > Viridiplantae > Streptophyta > Magnoliopsida > Laurales > Calycanthaceae > Chimonanthus > Chimonanthus salicifolius. The sequence continues at coordinate 15,522,546 of CM023532.1, forward strand.
TAAAAAAAAAAAAATTTGCGTAGAGGTTATGATAAAGGTATATCTTATTTTTTTGGCTAGAAATGCTTATCTAAAATAGTAAATTTTCATCTATATTTAATTATATAAAGACAAAATGCTATCCATTTGGAGTACAAAATGCCTTCAATTAGGGGCAAAATTTGGGCTGATCCTAACCCAAACCTGGATGAGCCCTAAAAAGTATTGGCGTTTATCCAAACTTAGTTTAGGACTTCAGGCTCATTTTCAGGTCCAATTATGAGTTTAAACTTTGAATTCAGATCAATCGTGCTTGTTACATGAAAACTCGTGTTTGGCTAAAAGTCCAAATTAGATCCATATTTAATTTTCTATAATTAATATTGTTAAAAATATACTTTATATTTTCATAAATAATTCAAAATAGAAACAATGTTTGCCTTAAAGAAGCCCAAGCTTGAATAAGCCCAAATACATCTCAGGCTTGGGTCATACAAATACAATTTGGGCTTGGCTAAAATTTGACTAAATCAGGTCAGGTTGGGCTTAGGCCCTTTGCTTTGAAGCAGGCCCAGCTTGGACACACCCAAAGCCTGTATTGTCACACCCAGTCGCGGTCCTACTTTCAAAATACAAAAATAGAATTTGTCTCTATTTATAACTTATGAGTTATCACGACTCCTTCTTTGAGTCAAACATCATATAATTCTTATCTCAACTCAGTAAAGTCCGATCTAAAACGAAAAACTCCGATATGACATAATTGAGTCACAAGCTTTCATGATTTAATTTAATTATAATAATATCATTAAATTATTAGACACTATAAATTTATCAAAATAACTCAAAGATTTTTAATATTCTGATTTAAAAAAAGCAAGTTTCATTCCAAACTTTCATCCAGTTGATTTAAGTAAATAATGTCATTAATTGACAAAGACCTCCACTTTAGCCATTTAATTTTACCTTGTTAAAATCAGGTGGTTATATATATTTCACATCAAGAATTATCATTGCTCGCTTTACCTTTTACTTAGAAATCACTAATCAAGTATTTTTAAGCATTAACCCTGGTGGGTTAGTTTGATGGTCAATTTCCATACTTGCTTGTGGGAGGTCTTAGGATCAAGCTCTCCTCGACAAAAAAAGGGCCACTCCCCTTAGTTATGTACGTAGCGTGTGCAAATTGAGAGGTTTACACATACCCTAAAGATTAGCCAGGTGAGACGCTTAAATATGTTTATCTTAAAAAAAATATTTTTAAACATTCAAGAATATACAAAATATAAATTAGAAAGAAAATATAAATGTTTTTACCATCACTTATTTGAAATCTAAAAATGATGTTACCCCTTGCCTTGAAAGGCTAGAGTAAGAGAGGGAGAGAAACATATCCTTGAAGACAGAAAATGACTAGAGCCTGGCAAGAGTCAAAAGAGAGGAACCAAAGATGAGGGCCTCTTGTCTTCTTCCTTGGAAATCCATGCAATGACTGGTAGCAATTTATCAGAGTACGAGTCATCAACTAATAAAACCTTATTTTTCCCTTTGTTGGTTTGTAGTAGTTCAGCTGCAAATATGAGATATACTCCAATAATCAAAGCCATTAACTCATAAGGTACAGAGGATTTCTTAATTCTTATGTACCCCAACTCAGTAAAATCTGTAGAACGGCCCCACCTATAATGATGGTCAACCATTGGATCAATGATGTTGGTGTTATGTCATTTTGACATGAGTGATATTCAATATTGAGCTCATCAGAATGTACCTACACACATAGTAAGTCTAGAGAGAGTGGCCCTTTAAGTAGAGTGGAAATCGAACTCGGGACTCTCGATTCAACCATCACTCAAATCCTTTGGGTTCAATGGTGAATCATTTTGATTGTATTTAGAATAAAAAATGAACATTTATATAGTAAAATTTTGACATTTTGTAATAATAACAATAATAATAATATAAATCAATGTTAAAGCTTCTCCCATAACCTATATGAAGTTTAAATAATTTAAAACTTTTTCTCTTTTTATTTGTTATTTATTTCTTTTTGCCTTTTTGATTGGTTAAGACTTGATAGGGATTGCCTGTTTTAACATTTTAGTGCAATTCGAAGAAGTAGATGAGTCGATGAAAATATATTCAAAACTTGCAGAAATGGGATGTGATCTGAATTTCAGTCATAATATTAAACTTCTCTCCTTTTCTCTTCTCTCTCTCTCTTTTTTAATTATCTGCTGTGATTTTTTTTGAATGTACGTGTGAGAAACTGTAGGATACCTATCGTAAAATCTCTACAGGTGAATCCACTACCCCTAGGGCACACCAAAATTAGACTATGGAAACTCGAATTCACAACCTCCCTCTTTCTGAGATAGGAGGCAACCGGTTGAGCTCTGTGAATTAATTCATAATGAACTGATAGAAATTTCGGTGATAGTCTATGGTATGAATTATTCGCTTAATTTAAAAAGTAAAACCAGATAACCTTCCTTCACTCAAAAACTGAAATTGAAAGATTAAACTAATTTTTGTAAACTGATTCGCAAGGGAGAATTTCTCCCCTCTCTTCTCTCTCTTTCCATAAATCCTATTGTTAATATATTAATATAAACAATCCAACAACATTTTTACTATATTTATATTGCCATTTAAATTCTCACCTCCAATATAAGGTGGGATACCCATGTTATCCAAAAATTAATATTTATCTAAATCTAAATTTAAATTTTAAAATTAAACAAGATGCAAAAATCAAATTCAAGTTGAATTGCACTTAAAATTCATTCACTTTCAAATGGGATGAAACCCACTTATCAAGAATGTTCAGTTGGGCCAAGGCCCTTCATGGATCACATGGAATGGGCCAGTGCACAATACAAAATATAATATATATGACAGCTAACAAGAAAAAGACTAAAAGTAAGATGCCGTAAAGGAGAGGGCAGCTGATGGGTTGGAATGTGGATAGCTTGAAACTTTCTCCTTGGCCCAATCCACCATCAACCACTATATTTTGAAAGACTTTTTCATGGTGGGGTCTACAAAGGGTTGTATTATTATTATTATTATAAACTTCACTCTATACAATTTTTTTTTAATTTTTGGTAAAAATAAGATGTGAATTGAAATAAGATTTTAAATCTCTAAGTAGCAATTGATATGGACTGATACAGCACCACATTCACCAATAATTTTTAAAAATCTATTGGGTGATTTTGCCACTATTGATCTGTATTTACTATGTATATGTATCAATCAATACCTGAAACTTATATTTAAAAGTTAATTGAGTTGGCTTCATGTGAGTGTTTTTTTCTTTTGACAAAAATAGTTTTTTCATTTATCATAACTCACAAATCACTTCTAAAACTATATATTAATACATGTTTTCATATCCTACTCAACCGAGGCCCTAGTCTGCCTCTACTTTGACAATGCAGCTTATAGTTATTCAAATCTAAATCACATAAAGATGCTCAAACCAATGTTTCTAAAACCGGCACAGCCTGCGGTTGAACCGCTGGCAACCGGCTTCCGTACGGGCCGATTTTGAGAAAAAAGACCGGTTAAACCTATTTAAAAAAACCACCGGTTTGATCGGTTTTCATCAAATAACCGTGAACCTTAAAAAGCCATTTAAAAAATTCTAAAATAAAAAAACGTTTTTTTTTAATTTTTCAAAAAATTCAACATTTATTTTTTTGTTTTTCAAATTTTTTTTTTTTTTTGCTTAAAATTTTATTTCAACTCATGAATTAGCCCTTAATTAATATTCTATTGTTGGATCCAAATATCCAAGTGTATCAAATTGTGATATGAAGTCATTATCAACTTTAACCACCCAATTCTCCCTACTATGTGGTCCAATCAATGGCCAGTGATTCTCCCACGGGCATTTTGTGTTTAGCGACATTGGTTTTAGAGTATTTTCGATTTTACTCTTTACATGAACAATAAAATTTCAATGGGCTGATTTTTACTGTTCATGTGAATTTCGACGAGCTGATTTAAAATTTTGGATAACCGAATTGCACTGTTCATGAATTTTGGCAAACCGACTTGCAATTTCAGAGAGCCGAATTGTACTGTTTATGAATTTTGGCGAATGCATTCTTTTTCTTCGATACGACAGGTGGAGGACAATTGGACATACTTTAAAATCCGTGTCTGTATACATAAAATACCAGTGTGAGGATCGTTGGCCCCAATAAAATAATCTTCTATATATTCTATTTTTGCTCTATTACTCTTCTAAGATGTTTGTTTTTGTCTCTAAACTTAAGTTGCTTATGATCCAAAGCAAACAAATAATAGCTCAAAGGAGAACCTTCATAAAATCTTAACTCCATTCTTAAAAAAAAAACTCTTCCATTTCTCCATGTGTCATTCTTACACATTTTGTTGCCTATCGATACTAGTCTCCGCATATTGTTGTTGATCTACCCAAAATGAAGCAAAGTGTTCTACTAAACATGGTATAATATTCAAAGAAGACTTCTAAGGTTGAAGGTTGCCCTATTCTAATTAGCATTATGGAAGTGAAAACTTTAATAAATTTACATTAACTTAGAAAACAACAATCCAATTATTTACAATGATGCATCAATTTTTATGTTTTAAGATAATTTGCTAGAACAACAAGAGAGTTCTAAAATGAGAGAATATCCAAATTAAACCTAAAGAGAAATTGAAAAAAAAGAGTCAGAAACAACCAAATTCAACTCATAATTATCTAATAAAAATTGAAGTGGTTAACAAACATCCAATATACAAAACCACCCGAAATCAACCCATTTTTATCCAAATAAAAGAAAATTTGCTGATGAACATTTAAATTAACCAATAGTCGTCCATATTTAGTCTACATTCATTGAAAAGTTACCAATGCTATTGGGGCTAACATCCACATTCATGTCACTGCACAAATAAGAACTGAATAAATTTAATAAACAAATATTCAAATTGATCTCACCATAATCAAAATAAAAATGGTAATTTGCATTAAAGTCCCTATATTCTAGGCACATTGTAAATACGTCTTTAGATTGAAGTAAATTGTAATTTCATCCATAATATTAAAAAGTTATTTGAAATTGAGTCCTTATGTCAATGCATGAGTAGTATTTAAGAATAATGAAATATTTACTATAGGACTAACTCACCCTGATGTAAATACCTGAAAATAAGTTGGATGTCCAGCTAATCACAAATAAGAATGTGATCTTTATTTAATTATACTACCCTTTTGATTTTATTTTTAAAAAATTTAAGTTTATCAATTATTAGTATTTATGGTCCATGAGTCCATCCAAGAAGGCAAAGACTACAAAATGAGAGCAAAACTTTATATCTAGAACCTCCTTTTCTTCTCTCCTACATGTCTATAAATTGCCATTATTTGAAGTCAGCTTAGCAGAAGTTATTGACCTATCAACTAAAACAATGCTCATACTGCAACATTACAAGACTCTACTTGTAATTAATCTACAAATGTGAAGGATAAAATTGTAATAACAAAAGATGCAGAGGCTTTTTTACAATTAGCCCACAACACAAGGACCTTAATACAAATTACCCTTTTCTAAAATAAAAAAACAAATTCACAAAATTTAATAAATTGCTGTGGGTTTTGGTTTCTATATAAATGGTTATGAAATTTGACTTTAATTGCACATTAAAATCTCACAAAATTTTCAGCAATTACCAATCAACAAGAATTAAATCTAGCAAGATCTTCAGCAATTACCAAACAACAATATTTTAGTTTATTGAGATTTTCTACTACTCTTTTTCTCTTTTCCAAAGGCGATGACAAAATTAGAATTTTCTTTTAAAGGGGTACACCATGAGAAAAAATAGTAGTGCAAAAATCATTACCCCTTTACTTCTGAGGTGATAGGTCATACATTAATGTAGCCTTTTTAACATCTATTAAGAGATAACATTTTGAGTTCTACCCAGATAATACTGACTAACTTAAGAAAGCTGAAAGAATGTCTACCAACAATTTTAAAAACCACATAGAAAATGAATCATAGGGAGAAACTAACAACCAGCTAAAATGAATTGTTTTATTTTTCCAAGCAAATAATGAAGTTTACATTTAAAAAGAATATACAACAGGATAACTGATAATACAATACAAATTTTCTTCAACCTTGTTCAGGAAAAACTTTTTCCAAGAAACTGATGAATCGCTTTGCATACAGCCTAGGTTCGACGGCAGATATGGTCATCGGATCGAACTGCAATGACTTACAAGCATGCTCAATTTTTTTGGTTGTATTATATTCCTGCAATATGTCGATGATACCAAAATATAGAACGACATCATATACCTCAAAGAGATCAACCCCCTCCGAATCAACTCCATCAAGCTGAAGCTTTCGATGGGCTTGAGCTGGCATGTTTACTCCTAGTTGAACCTGCAACCTGTGACAGCAAGTAGCGATTATAAGGATCAGTTAGAACGAAGTCTATACATATTTTTTGAATGACAGAACAACTGATAAAATCCGTTAGTCCGAATAGACTGAAGAAATGATTGATAAAACAAGTGGAATATAGTTGTGACACAATGGAACAACTGCACTGAATTTCCAGGTGCTCTGGTGATTTACTACAGCCCTCCAATCCTGATGCAAATCTGCAGCCAACATCCCTTGAAACTCTTATGTGGACTCTCCATTCTATAATGGATGAAATAATCAATACCAAGCCCTTGTAGAAAAAGTTGCATGGGTAGGGGTACATTTGCTAGAATCCATGTGGTTATGAGGTGTCCAATATGACAAATCCCAAAACATAGTATTTGTGGATTCAGCATAATATTTGATTAGGTTAAAGCAGTCTTTATCTTATCACAAATAATATACATCTTAATCAGAATAAACAAACAAAAAAACAATTCACTATTTTAGTTAAATTACCTAAGGAGAAAGGTATGGTACTATTTGGAAGAATAATTAGGCAACACCTAAGCCAAGAATCAAGTATTTAGAACTAGTTTGCCTTCATGCCAGGCAGATATGGCTGTCCAACAAAAGCTTCACTACATGGAGGATCATAGACTTCCAAACTAACTTGTTATATAAAGGACAGGCTTTACTTGAGCTTCATGATGCCCAAAAGGATCCCACCAGCTTCTCACCCCAAACTCTTCAAGACGCCTCTCCTCTTGTTGTAAGACCCTTTTTTTCTTGTAAAGAATTGTTGGTCACACTTCATTGATCATGTTTTCAGAGGATAGGAAACTAGGTTGGCATTTGTTCATGATTCCTGGGGCTCCATCAAACATTATTCCCCACACTCCCCTCCATCTAGACTTGTCTACAAACTCCTCCATTAAATCCACAAAGCTACATAGGGAATGGTTCATGTTTTTCTTTAATGAGTTCACTCCACAGACTATCCTTCCTTTATTAACATTTTCTTTACCAATATCTCCACCATAAGTTCCAAATGATGTGCCCAATTCTTTTGAGAAAGGTCTACTATTCAAACACATCTATTCTCAGATGGGATATTGTCAAGCTTATTGCCCCTTCCACTATCCCATAGAAATTCTCTTTGAACCTTTTCGAGAAGATTTGCTACTTAGATGGATTTTAGATAGAGGGGGAATTAGAATAGCTGTCTACCACAAAACTGTACTGACATGGTGTGTACTATAGTGTTTTTCCCTCCTTTGAATTGAGAGCTAAATTCATTGACAAAGGGAATAAGAAGAGCACACATATAGCATGGAAGAGCCAAAACATCAAAAGCTGCTTCATGCGAAACCATGTACGAACAGGAGCCAAATTTTGTCTGGATCTGCCCTGTTGAATTTGCTCCCACCAAGAAGAAACACCTCCAGTGAGTTTGAAAGCAACCAATGGTACTTGCTTTGCGTCAGGGACTCCCATGTATTCAAAGAAACGCTCAACCTTGGTGACCCATTCCATAAATTCTTCAACGTGGAGAAGGCCATTGAAGGAGGGAAGTTCAACCTTAGGTCGATAGTTATTGTTGTCAGAGGAGCGGCGAGAAGCACCAGAATGCTATGTATCGGGATTGGGTGGGTGGGAGTTGAGAAGCAGTTGCTTAACGTCCTCATCATCCCACTCTTCTTGATGTGGTGGCTCTTCGTTTTGATTCTTGCCGGTGTTTCTGAAATCGGCAATCATGATTGCACGAAATTCTGTGAATAATTCTTTCATCTCTGCTTTAAATGTATCGAGCTGAGTGGTGGTGACAAACTGATTGTCGTTGGATGCCATCTGAAATTTTTCCCCTTTTTTTTTTTTTTTTTTCAGATCGTCACTGGATACAGGAAGCTTTGGCTCTGATACCACTTAATGTAGCGGAAGCTGGGATAAAAATCAAATCAAGTCAAAACCCGACTCGAAAAGAGACACACACGTGAGTTGAGGCACATGTGCAAGTTCTAGCTCAAGTGGGGGACTTAAGGTACGTGGGTGAAGGAATTAGGACTGCTGTTAAGGTGAAATATGAATGGGAAAAGAAAAGGAAAGGGAAAAACGAAAAGGGGGCAGCGGAAGAGGATGAAGAAGAAGAGGAAGAAAAAGATCAAGTACCTGGTTTATAGTTGGAAGAAGCTTGGAACAAGGAGCTGTAGCAGCAGTGATGATTTTAATGGCAGCAGGGGCGGAAGACTTGTAACTGAGATAAGCTTGGGATAAAGCCCAAGGTAGCGACAGCAGGATATCTCCTCTGGGATTAAGCCCAGAATCAGCGATGGCCGGAACAAAACCAGCAATGAAGGTAAGGTCTGCAACTCGGCAGAGATGATAGAGGAAAATAAGATAGTAAATCTATATCAATTCATATATTCCAAAAGAGGTGAATCCCTCTCTTACATGCATTGTATTTATAAGAAAAATTAAGAAATCAAAATAGAAAAGGACTCCTAAATCAAATAGGAAAAGGACTCCTAAATCAAATAGGAAAGCTACCGACCTAGCTTCCTTTTGACACAATAATTCTAAATTAAAAATAATTAGAAAATAGTAAATCCTAAGAGAGATAGGTCTCGGACTCCTAAATCCGATGTGAGTATGTCTTCAAGAATTTATCAGCCACTTGTTCTACATCACCTAGGTTGCCAAAAAAGGGTAGAACCACCTAGAAAATAAAGAAACTGCACCCAATGAAAAAGAAGAAAACAAAAAAGATCTCCACCTTAGCCAATACTAATAAACTCTTTCCAACCTCGAAACAAGTTCAAATTCGAAAAGGCATGGAACTCCTTAAGAAGACTAGCCCAAGTGATGCATTTTGCCCGAGCTTGAGAAGCAACAGTGAGATGAGATTCCAATTTGTTCTTAATTCTGCTTTGACAACAGGTTCCACATAGTGGCAAAAAAAGTTAGACCCAGAGAATAACAAATTTGGATTGACCTAGAAAGAACATCCAAGCAGTACAATGGATGAGCTAAGGAGGTAGACAACTCCCATTGGATATCAAAGAGGTCAAATATACTAGATTTTGGACGAGAAACTACCATGCAAAAACCAATAGTTGACATCTTCAACCGCCTCAAGGCAAAGTAAATCCACTAACCATGATGTGACGTCACTTGTAAGAATCTTCTTTAGACTTGGTTGACAAACAAAACCTAACACAAAAGGAGCCTTGGTTGACCAAAGGACAGTGTTAGAAACCAAATTAGGCATGCAAGGATTGCTTTGCTGGAAAGGGCTACAAAAAGAAGGAACCCAAGGGATCATACCACCAAATTCTTGAATCTTTCTTTTAGCCAAAAAATTTGCAACTACAATCCAAGAGGAGAAGACGACTAGCAAAGCCGTCATCTTTTTTTTTTTTTTTTTAAGTTTAAGGTAACCATAAAACTTCACAAGAAAGGAAAGACAAGAACATGAGAAGGGGTGACCAAGGTGGCCACAAAAATACATAAACAAAACACAATAAAAAGAAGAAAAATCTAAGAACAAATCCAATCTAGAAACACCAAGCTTTGCCAACAAGTCTACTTTTCTGCCAGCTGATCTATGTCCAGAGCAGAGGTGTCTAATCTCTTTGAACACAAGTGCGAGTTTCCATGAAGGTTTCTTCTTTTCGAAAGCCCAACCCATAGCATTAACAGAGTCCTTTTCTAAAATGAACTTCTCCCTTGAAAGTGATCCCAAAATATCTTCAATACTTCTTTGATTTCTAGGAGCTGCCTCATTGGAATCCTTCACCCTTGCCAGACTTGAAAAGGAGGAGAGAATCATACCATTAGAATCATGTAAAATACCTCCAATACGTACCAAACTCGGTTTCCCTCTTGCTACACCATCCACATTAAAATTCACTATCCTTGGATTTGACCACTTAAACCTTTCGTCAGAATTAGATGTTACAAATTACATGATCATCCACATACTCAAAGCTATCTAAATGAATCCTTCTTGTATTTCTCAACACGAGAACAAATGGCTTGAAGCCTTTTGAGGATTGGTGTCCACTTCCCGGCCAAGGTTCACAACATTGTATTCCTAAATCACAAGGGTCTTTGGACAAGCATTGCCCAAATTACCCAACCTCTAGAGCTACTTAGAGCAAAGTTTAGTCCACTTCAATGATCACTTAGACCCCAAGGCCACTGCATAAATAGGAAGACAAACTCAACTCCAATTCACAAGATAGTAAGTCAACCCACAAGAAATCTTGCTCAATCCTTTCAAGAGTTTCCACCACACTTATTGGGCATTGAAAAGCTAACAGATAGTAAATGGGAGGAGAAGAAAGGACTGACTTTAATAATGTTATACACTTGCAAAAACATAGATACTCGCCTTTCCACAAAGCAAGTCCTCTTCAGAACATCTCAAAAAATAGGATCACATAGCACCTAACGAGGAACATGGCCCAAATACGTGTGAGGAAATTAACTCGTTATGGAAATTAATACCTCAATTAACCAATTAAGGTCATAGGTGTCGACTAATGAGAAAGAGTTAACTTTTACGGTAATTGATACAAATTTCTGAATCAAGCTCAAACCATCGAGGTAAGGCTCTAAAGTCCTTAAAATAATCTTCAATAGCCCCACAAAAGAAAATAGTTTTATCCACAAATTGGAGATGGGAGATCTAAAAAGGTTTGATTGATCCAAAAACCTTGGAAAAGATTGAGACTAACTTCCTTAGTGAAGAGAATCAACAAAAGTGAAGAGAATGAAAATGATTTCAACAACAATGAAGAATAGACCTGGAATATTGCATGTTAACTGCGTTTTCTAAAACAACTTATCCACATCACCTGATGAATGAGTGTACAACTGTACACCAATCTAAACCATCAAAATTAATACTTGCATAAGGAATCATGGGTTATCGCAAGGCTTACTCCAAGGTTAAAACTTGCATGGAATACTGTCCCAGCAGCCATCCTGTGGACCATTTGGAATGAAAGAACTCCAAAGTCTTTGAAGGAAAAATCAGCAGATAAGAATGAACTCCTCCAAAAAGCAAAATGGAGACTTTGTGTGTGGCTTCTTTCAAGCAAGGAGTTTAGAGGACTTAGACTCAGATCTTTTATCATCTTGGGAGGAATGTATGAAGGGGTCTAAAAGGAAAGTGAAGCTCAAAGAACAATGGAGACCTCTAGAACAGAATGTCATGAAATTTAATGTAGACGGGGAAGCAAGAGGGAAACCGCGGCCTGCTGGGATAAGTGGTGTGCTTAGGAATCATGAGGGGACTACTTCCATTATCTTTAATGAGTCGATGGGAACTAGAGACTCCAATGAAGTGGAAATCCTTAGCATTAGGAGAGCTTTGATCATCTGGACTATGTTTGGGTAAGGTAAACGCATTATTTAGGGGGATTCACCAAATGCAATTAAGTGGGCAAAGGGTCAAAGGCGTCCGCCATGGAAATTGATCACCGTGGTTAGGGAGATTAGGAAGTTGGAAGTTGGCTTTGGGGAGGGACGTATCCTTTGTCAAAATCGGCCGAACAACGAATGGAGTGGCAGATTATTTCACCAAACTTGGAGTCACAGACCTTTTCTCTGGCGTTTTCCTCCTTTGAGCTTGGAGGACGTCTTATTTTCTTTTCTTTTATGTTTTTTTCTATTTTCTTGTTTCTTTTCCTTTTCCTCTTCATGTTTGGGTCTAATCCTGTTACACCCCTTTACTCTTTTTGTAACTGAACTCTATTCCTTTTAATATAATTTTCTTTGTTACTGTTCAAAAAAAAAAAATAGTAAATGTCCTACTCAAATGTTCAATAGACAAGTTTCCACATTTCCCAGAATTGTATTTGATACTTCACTTTTCTACATATATCATGTCTCTGCCATGTAGATGGCATACCCTTGTTGTATCCATGATGTATATGGGTATCATAGGGAAAATTTATGGTTAAGATTATCAAATCAATGATGTTAAAGAATGAGTCCATGATTTAGATGGTCTAAGTTGACAAACGTATATGAATGGGTGATCAACATTTAAGTAACAGCGGTGGCTTTTCCCCAAGAATACAAGCTTGAACGTAGTGAAGGCGCAAGGTGCAGTTAAGATGCCAGGGGGTCCAACAACCTAAGGCACCAGGCACAGACCTATTTTTGGTGAGCACACTTATTTAAAACAGTTCAAAAATATGTCTATTCATTAATCTGTCTTTAACACATCAAATATTAACAACTTGAAATTTATTCATCAAAAACACAAAATGCATGGGCAACGAGGGTACCAAACAAACTAAACAAATACTATTAATGTACAGACACAAGTATATTAAATACTAATTATAGTTTTTAATCAAGCATAACTAGTTGATATTTTTTATTGGCTAGGATCTAAGTTGCATGAGCACAGGAACCAGTTTCAGCGTCCAACATGGCAACCCCAAAAAGTAGGACGCATGGACACAACACCATATTTAAATAAAATTAAATCTTGGTTTATTTTAAATAAAAATAAGATGTGAAAATAACACCAACAGAAAATAATATACTAGTTTTACTCTAAAGATTTAGGTAAAAAAGGTTTTAAGAGGAAAAATTTATTGTAATATTTTAATTATCTTAGAAAATAATGTTAAAAACACTAAAATATTACATAAAGTATCTACAAGTGTCATAAGTGTTCGACACAGGTGTAAGTGTCTACATGGGTACGTCAAACATTTTGAAGTGTCTATGCAACATAGGCTAGGATGCCTAATTATTATACATTGAAAACTATAAAGGATTATTGTAGAAAAAAATTCTAAATACCATGCTTAAATAAGGTGACCCACTAAACAAGGCACAAAATAGGTCTGGAATTAAGGTGCATCCAAGGGATGCCTACGACTACTATGAGCTTGAAAAACAATAGAATGCTGTTCCTCATTGTGAAATACCCCTGATGAATTCAGTGTCATGCCTGTATCAAACCATTATCAGCATTTGCCAGTATATAAGCTGCCCACTGATTTAAGTACTTTGGAATTTCACTATCATAAGAACTCTGCAATTTTAAGAAAAAAAATTCTTTTTCCATCATAGGGGAATAGGAAAGGTCACCTTCCAGTGTCAGGCAGGAGGAGGTCAACTTCCTTGTCACCTATAGCTGATGCTCTCAATGGGCCACCTCTAATGTGAGAACCTGGCAGAGCACTGACAGAGCCTGGTTCATGAGTCACCAAGCGCAGACCCTTAGGAGGGGTCACGAGCTCGTCTTGCAGAAATGCATCTTCTGAGGTAAGACAAGATCAGAGTTATCAGTATAATCATTACTGGAAAGAATTTGTCGTAAGGCAATCTAGGTGGTAAGTTATTCAGTAACAAATAATGAAAAAAAGGATAGTTAGAAAATTAGGGTAGGCATAAATAACATAAACATAGTTGACAACAAAAGATAACAGCTTCTACACGCACGAAGTTTGAAATATTAGGGCAGGCATAAATAACATCAACATAGTCAACAACAAAAGATAACAAACTCCTATACCTAATTATAGTTGTTAGAGAACTAAGACTATAGGTCCAAAGACGTTGAAATAAGAAGATGCTGTTTGAGTACTTACAACCAAGCAATGATGACGAAAACTGCACCGATAGGAAGAATGTGGTGTATGATGGGTTGCAAACTAGTTGAATAAACATATGAACATAATTGAAAGAGGAGATACCATTCTGATAAATATATTTTAAATAAAATTATGATTCAGACATAGTCCAAAATAAAGGCATCATTCAAGATCAAATTCAATGTTGTCCACAACTGAAACAGTTTTAAGATAAATCACATGGGTTTTTTTTTTTTTCTTGAAAGGTACACATGGGAATTTTATACTTCTAGATATACTCAATATGTGTGTGCAACACACTCTTCCAGAAAAAAATTACATGGTAGAAAAAACAATTTGTCAAGCATCCTGTGAATTACATTAACATGGTCTGTTTGAATAAAAAACAAAATCAGTATTAACAATTACTTGATTAGTTATGGATGGAAGATGAAAGTTTAAGGGCAAATATAACTTCAATCTCCACCTTTTATTTGGATTATTTCTATATATGAATCCAGATCAGGTGTGACTGATCACATGGATCACACCTGGTATTTCTCTTTTTTAATGTTTGGGGACTTAATGAAAACTCAACTGGCTGGATTAAAAGAGCATTCAATGACCTACATATAGACCAAATTTCAGTCCAAAACTCAAATTGAAGCTGTTTTACCTTAGTGGTTGAAATCACCGAGTATCATTGGGAAAATACTAGACTTGGTGATTTTGACTGAAATGGATCCACTAAGATCAAGTGGATTTAGTTTAAGTTTTTGACTGAAATTTGATCCACATGTACATTAAGTTTAATTTTTTTAAAGGTAACTTCATTAATGAAGAAAAGAAAAAACAACGAAAGGGAGAAAGCACAAAAAACAAGCAACCCAACAAAAAGCAAAACAAAAGAAAACACCCCCAAAATTACATTAAATTATTCACAAGCTCCAAAGATAAAGAAACACCTTGACGAGTCAACTCGTCAACCTCTGAATTTGCCGATCGAGGGCCCAAGACATCGAATAGCCATAAGACAGCATGGAATGGTGAGTCCTGTCAATTTTATCTAAATAACACCAAGGGCAAAGAGATCTCGCAGCCCAATTGACAACAATCGTAGAGTCACCTTCTAAGATACTCCCAATTGCTTCTAACTCTTCCAACGCCAACACACCCCTCCACAAAGCAAATAACTCCACATCTAACAGAGACCCGTTGTGAAGAAGACCCGCAAAAGATAAAACAGTACCATCAAAACCATCCCAAATAAGACCTCCATAGCCTGCTAAACCAGCCTCTTGCATGCAACTCCCATCAAAATTAAGTTTAAGAATGCCTTCCGCGGGAGGAGACCAAACTACTGACCTTACCGGAGCTGACGGAGGCAAGAAACAATCCACTGAATTCCAAGCTCAACAAATATCTGAAATTACAGCTCCCTGGAATTTTCTAGAACCCATTATGTACCAAGCCACTCTGCTCTTAATAACTTCAACAATATAAGAAACAAATGACTCTTTTCCTTTAAAAATCCTGAAATTTCATTCCAGCCAAAGACACCACACAATACTCAACATAGTGGCCGGCCAAAGAAACTTTCTAAAAGAACTACCACAAAAAAAATTCTTCATTAAATAAATCTAACCAAGTATTCGGCAAACAAAAATCCAACCCTAATAATTGAAAGAAGAAGCACCAAATCTGATATGAAAATCTACAATGCACCAATAGATGACTCACGAATTCCACATCAGCCAAACACAAGGGGCAAGCATTAACTATGAGCTTAAGAAGCACCCACAAATTATCTATAGTCAGAATCTTCTCCAAACCAGCCAACCATCCAAGCACCTTCACCTTGTAAGGGGCAACACCCTTCCAAATTTTCAAATGCACCCTAGGCACATCCCCAACACATGCGTTTATTACAAAAGGTTTAACTATAAAAATCTCATGAGAATTTGGTTCCCAAATGCGCTTATCTTCATCACTCTCCAAAAATAGACACTACTCAACTGGGCCATTAACGACATCCAAACCTCCAATCACCTTCTAAATTAAGGACACCAAACAACCTTACCTTGACGAGGCTCCAAACACACCTTTCCCTTAGCATCTTTATCTGCAGCTAAAGAGAAGAGAATAGGAAAACTGGAGGACAAAGGAGCACCTCCCACCCATCTATCCTTCCAGAAGAGGATATGCTCTCCAAAATAAGTGCAAAGCCTAATATAGGAGTTGAAAAGCACAAAAATAGATCCAACCCCTTTCCAGAAGCCAAACGCCCTTCTGTTATCAACAAAAACTCACCATCCCAAGCTTTGTAACCCGTACTTTTGCTGAACAACACGCTTCCGTAAACCATCTGATGACCCCCAATCTCCATAGCCACTTACTCAAAAGAGCAATATTAACCAACCGAAGAGGCCTAATACCCAACCCCCTTCCATCGCAGACTTGCAAACTTGAGGCCAGACGACCAAGTGGAACTTTCTCTTGCCCCTATAATCATTCCTCAAAAAATGCTTCTGAATACTCTCCATCTTTTTAATCACAGCAGCTGGGCACCTAAAGATACTCAGAAAATAAACAGAGACGCTAGATAGAAAATATTTAATTAAAATAAGTCTACCCCCAATTGATAAATATCTTCCCTTCCAACAAGATAACCTTTTCTCCATTCTCTCTACCACCCGATCCCAACATCTCTTATTTGGTTTCCCTTTACATTAAGTGGAGTTTTAATCTAACTAGTTGGATTTTTATGAAGCCCTAAAAATATTAAAAAGAAAGGGAAAAAGACCAGGGGGCAGCCTATGTGACTATTTGCACCTAATCATGTGGAATATGAAAATTTTATTGTTTATCAAGTGCTTGCTAGAAGGATCCAAGTAAAGAAGGATTATACCAGGATCCTAGGTGAAAACAAAGGCACAAAACAAAAGCATAAAACAAAAGAAAAGAATACAAATAAAGATTCTCTAAGTACAATACTCCACCCGAACAAAGATACAACAAGCATTCCTCATCGCCCTATCCTCCCAAGGCAGCAAGCATGATCAAAAGAACTCCATAGCTAGTCTTTGTTTGTATACACCCACTTTCGCCTAGGAAATCTGCGACATTGCTCGCCGATCGAGGTATATGTATGAAAGTGATACCTCCCATTCAACACAACCTCTTAATATCCCTAGTAATGTTTACCATCTTCCACCGGGGTTGGTGCAGGACAAGGCATCAGAGGGGCTTTCCTATTATTATCCCAATAGATGACATTAGTCGAGTCACCTTCAACAATAAGGTTACCGTTTCCAAACCTAGACTAGACCTGAAGTGCTCTCTTGATTGCTCTCAGTTCCGCCTCATTTGACTCCATAATCCATATTCCATAATGTCTTAGAGAATGCCAATAACATCCTACCCCTATCATCATGCAACACTCCACCTATTCCTACCGGCTCAGGTTTGCCCCTTGCTGCCCCATCTACATTAAATTTGCACAGACCTTGAGGAGGCACTACCCATTCAACCTTAGGCTTCCTAACTTTCCCAATCCCTCTCATGCAACCTTCCCAAGACAAGTAGAAGTCCTCGGGGCACCAATCCCATGAATTCCTTGCATACAGACAACCATCTGATCAACTTCTATTTCTCCCTCTAGTAAACCTCGCGAGATTCCCCCCTCTTCCCCTCAAAGACCCTTCCATTGCTCTCTTTCCAGATTGCCCATGAGATCACAGACAGTACCAATTTCCATGCCACCCTATGTCTACCCCTAAAGGCCCCCCCAGCCATCTTGACATTAACTCCTCCACTCCGCTCCCTAAAACCCACGAGCAATTGAATAATTTCAAGAAATGACCCCATGCAGCTCACGTGAAATGGCATTTACATCAACAATTTAGTTGCTATGCTTTCTTTAATCATTCCAATGTATTGATTAGGGACAAATGTGTGCCCTTTGGCACGAGTGAGTAGAACCTTCAGTTAGAGGTGTCTCTGATTTTTCACCTTGTAGGCAGTTTTTTGCTCACAAAATTGGCTGAGTTGTATAAAAGATATAACATGTCATATAAAAAGATATACATGTTGGAAAGAGAGATTACCATCATCACCCAGTGAACTGCTAAGATTTTGCATTGTATTCTGAGATTCTTTGGATGCTTTCAAATGTTCAGGAGCTCTAAAATGTAGCCCCAACAACAGGCTATAATCAATTATGCACTGTGATTCTAGAAACTTACAATCCTGAGAGATTTGTCTGCAGTTAACAAACTATAATGATAATAAAGAAAAGAACCAATCCATAATATGGGAAGCCAAAAAAAATGTCTGATTTGCTTGTACGGGAAAGCACTTGATTGACAAAAAAGATAATAAGCACTGCTGCATTGTTTTAGTTCAGAAAGATGTATTTACAATCCATAAATGACAGGTCATTTTATGTGCAAATATGTACACTATTTTTTTCAATCATGTTTGCTATCATTACTTGAAATCACCATATGACACAACAGAATTTATTATATTTCCTGTTACTTATTCTAGTTCTGGCGTTTGCAGTGAAAATTCATTTACTAGGTAATGTGGAAGTGGAAAGAAGCATGCACATATAACAAGTAATAGTTGCAAATATCATTCCTTTAATCATGATTACATTCTTTCTTTAATTCTGGACTACAAGTGAGCATGTTTGAGTATCTGTCACAGTTGTTCATTCTATCACTACAGCTGGAACTTAATAGCTAACTTCTGCAGGCTGTGTTAAATTGAATTACAATTAGAAATCACCATTTTTGAACATGAAGGAAATTTTGCTACAAGACCTCCATATTAATAGAAGTACAGCTGAGTATGGTCATTGCCAAAAAATGTAAACATTCTATGATTATTCTTAATTCAATTTGACCAATAGAGAAAATCTTAGCTACATGAGAATTCAAAAGATGTAAGGAATGGCATGTAGAGATAAATAGGTGATGATTGAGATGATCATGGTTGTTTATCCTTGGTGGTTAAGTGGGCCATCCACTGCACATGTGACTGTATTTTCTTTATTTTGTTCTTTCTTGATCCCTTTCTTCCCTCGTACATTTTCCCGTATATGTCTTTGAGGAGCATTTGTAAACTCTGTTTCATATTGTAATGGGATTCTTTGTGGGCAATAATACATTTGACACCAACTTACATGCTATTAGAGCTTTGGCCCCCTCACCAAGTGATGCAGAGCATGTCACTATATTTATTTTATTTGTTATTTCATTATATAGGTTTAGTTTTAGTTTTATTTTATTTGACAGTATTTCAGACATTTATTGTAATTTTTATTTGAGGGCAATTTGGGAAGGTTTTATTATAAGGGTAATTTGCGAATGAATATTGTATTCACTATATAATCCCCATGTAAACCATAGTCGAACAATGAATAAAGATTATTGAATGAAAAAATAGAAGCTTTGAGACTCCTCTGCCTCATGCACATGGACTCTTGGTGAGAATCCGAGGACGGCGAGAAGCCAAGAAACAACGAGAAGCCAAGGGAAGGTGAGAAGCCTCTTCCTCCATATCCAGGTACTTTTCTATCTCCTCCATCTCTTTTCGTTCTTCTATCTCTCTTCTTTGTTTTTTTTTTCTCCCAAACCCTAAGCCTTTCCTACCAAACCCTAATCCCCCTTACTGTTAAGCCATAACCCTATCACCACCATTCAGATCCCATCCCCTGACCATCGTGACACCACCTAAGCCCATCTACTGCTGCCGTTACCACCCAAAATCCCATCCTTGGCTGTCGCCACCTCCAAATATCCATCCCTATTGCTGCCTCCACAGCCCCACTCCTTGCTGCCATGTCCCTCCTAACCCACCCCTTGCTGCCAAGCCTTCCAACCCCCACCCCCCCCCCCCCCAAAAAAAGAACCCCCCAACCCCCTCCCCCTCTTAACCCATCCCCTTGCTGCTGTGACCCCTTAACTTTTACCCCCCTTTAGCTCCACAGCCTTTGCCGTTAGCCCTTACCTTAATCCCTTTTGTTGCCTTAACCCGAAGTACCCAAATCTTGAACCCCTTTGTCACCAAACCTTAGAAACCTTGCTTTTGTTGACACCTTACCCTATTCTGGCGCTAGATCTGCACTTTCGTGGGATCCAACAAACCCGTTGTTTTAAGAGATCACCACCACGGATAGTGACTCGGCGTGGGAAAGTCATATGATTACTTACATAAGATCCCAAGAGTTGCATGATCATTTGTGACAGATTTATATTATTAAATTTGCACATATTGATTTAGAATTTAATTTCAGCCCATATTTCATTCATTGCATATCAATTTTACTTCTCCATAATTGCATTAGTCATCTAGGGTCATCTTTTATTGTGTCTTGTGACACCAAGTATTCAATCAATTGCCCAAAACCTCAAGTAACACTTGTCTTCTCCAGCTAGGTATTCTCCATAGATTGGAAGTAGATGGAAGGAAAGAAAACAATTTCCAAACAGATCTTTTCCACCATTAGATCGAGTGTGAGGGGTTACTTCTGTTGTTTTGGATCTGCTTTGGGAGGCACCATAGAGTTTTCTGTTTTGTGGCTGGTCATAGGAAATATTTAGTCTCAGTTTTTTATTTGTCGTGGCATTTTTTCCCTTTTCAGTTACCTACAAGACTCTACTTTTAGTCTCTGTTGGACTTTGGAGGCACCATAGAGTTTTTTTCTTTGTGCTGGTCATAGGAAATATTTAGTCAGTTTTTAATTTGTCGTGGTATTTGTACCCCATTTCAGTTACCTACAATACTCTACTTTTTGAATCACATTTTATCTTCCCCCTTTTTCTGTTTTCCGTGTGGGGTGTGTGTGGGGGGTGGGAGGAGAAGTGTGGAACAAAACAGAGAGAGATGTATTAGAATCTAGGAATTGCATATCATTTTTTAGCAAAAATTAGTTGTGCTTGGAGCATTTTTCTTTTTGGCATTAATTTTAAGATATTTGTATAATTACAGATCTTATCTTCATTCATGCCCTATTTTTATTGATTGTGAACTCTTTTGGGTGCATTTGTAAAATGGCTTCTAAGAAAGATTTGATAGTGATCGAATTCTATGCAAGAAATTATCCCATATCACATGTTCATTTTCTTTAATTTGTCAAAGGTAAAGAGCTTAGGAGCTATATGGATGCAATTGAGGACCTCCAATGCCCCCTATGCAGTCAAACGGAGGAAGAGGCAGACCATCTGTTTCTAAAATGCCCAGTCACAAATCGACTGTGGAAAAAATCCCTTAACCTCATAAACTTGTTATCAAAAGTGACTCGGCACATACAATCAAATGGCTTAATGAAATTTTAGTTTACTGCTCAAAAAAAAAGAGGATGAGATTGAGGAGCAAGCTGATGCATTTCAGGTCAAGGAATCCTAGCAAGCTAAAATCAATTATGCTTCATTTTATAAAAAGTTTATATTTATTAATTTAAACAATCAGATCCTGTTCAGGGTTCCAGCATTAAAGGCGTCATCATTTTGAAAGATTACGTCAGCATCCAAATCAGCCAGAAGTTTCAGACTGGATTTGACATGCCAAATTACTACCATGGACAGGTGAACATTACACATCTTATGCAGCCTTAAGAGCTTAGCAAGTATCGTATGGGTTCTCAATAGTCAATAATACACAGATAGTGACAAAATTCCCTATGAAACTATGTCATAAGTAGGCCTGTTCATGGGCTTCTACCTGGGCCCGCAAGCCCGTTAAATAAACAGGTTTGAACCTAAATATTTTTGTCCAATGGGCTAGGCTTGCACTCATTTTTTTGAACCCGTTTCCCTTAAGAAAAACCCATGTCTCCTTTGGGCTTTTTGGCCCATTTAAGCCACCACTAGACTGTTGAGTAGCGTCATGTTGAGCAATGGGCTCATATACTTTATTTGTTGATACACAAGAATAGGCTAGGATTTCTCAAGAGTAGCAACATCATCTGTAAGAATAGGAAGAAATGAAGAGTCAGAACAAGTTTGATCAAAGTAAGGAACGTGTTCAAAAAGGTAATGTCCATGGAGACGTACGTTTTACCATTGACAGGATCAAGACACTTACACCCTTTATGGAACAAAGAGTATCCCATGCTTGGAGAGTTTATCACTAGAAAGCAAATGGACAAAACTAATACATCCAAAGACAAGTAAAGGAATGGTGGAAACATGTTTGTACATGGACACAAAATTAATTTCAAAAATTAATATTTTATGAGAAATTTTATGAAATATCTTGAACTATCATGAAATCCAAATCATCAATCTTACACATGCAATCTTGCATTTTACCTCGTTATATGTTGTATGATGCACATCGTTGGCCAACCTGAACACCCATGAGGCCACACCCAAAGTCAGTCTACATCTCAATCATCCACAGGCCCGCCGGAGGTGGTTTATCCCATCTATCTAAAGTTGATCAATATGAGGGCATCTAAATGTGCAGATGAGAAGATTGGACACAACATTTTCAAGTTCACAAGGGTAACATCAGAATGCTTCCTCCGTGAAGGTTTAGCTCCTAATATGCTCGATAATTTAATGTTAATAAAATGCTTATTGCCTACCACACTCAGAAATCGTCTTGCTGAAGGCGTGGTCGAGCTTTCCACTTCATGAGGGCATGTGATTAAATAGATAGCATGAAGTTAAAATAACTTCTGGCCAATACGACTTAGGTACATGCATAGCAAATAGCACAGAATGGGTCAAGAATGTGAATTTTTTTTTTTTTTTTCAAAGGTAACTTCATTAATCATTAAAAGCCGCCAAAAGAATACAAAAGAAGGCTGACCAAAAATGGCACACCAAATGGAAGAAACAAAACCCTTCCCAAAAACACTAAAATTTGTTGACAATTTCCATAGACATGCTCAACCCCTGACAGGCCAGCGCGTCAGCAACTGAGTTTGCTGATCGAAGAGCCCAAGCAATCTTGAAGTCAATAACAGAAATTAGATGCCAAATTCTTTCAATTTTGTCTAGGAATATCCATGGGCACTGAGATCCAATGCCCACCCCACAACTACCTTAGAATCTACTTTCAACAAGACTCCCACAAACTACTAACTCCTCTAACTCCATAATGCCTCTCCATAAAGCAAACAATTCCACCTCATTTATTGATCCATTAGGAATCGGACCAGCAAAAGAAAGAACTGTAGACCCAACATCATTACAAATAACACCTCTATAACCTACAAGACCAATCTCACGCATACAACTGTCATTGAAATTGAGTTTGAGAAGCCCAACAACTGGAGGAGACCAAGGCACTTGAGGCCAATTATCTTGATGATGTTTAACGAAATCCACTGATGCCCAATCCCTACACAAATCCAAGATCGACACCCCTTGGAACTTCCCCGACCCAACCATCCACCATGCAACCCAAACTTTAATAACATCCAAAAGATGCAATACTGACCATTCCTTTCCTTGAAAATTCCTCTTAGTTCTCCCAACCAAATAGACCAAACAATACTCAGAACTGTCGCAGACCAAAGACTGACGGAAAGAGATACCTGTTCGAGGAGGGCAGTAAGCAATATCCAACAACTGAAAAAAGTGCATCCAAACCTGATATGAGAACTGACAATGAAGCAAAAGATGATCTAGTGATTCCACATCGGATAAACACAAATGACATGCGTTCACAATAAGCATCCTCTGCAAGCGCAAATTATCAATGGTCAAGATTTTCTTCAGTTCAGCTAACCAACCAAAGACTTTCACCTTTAACAAAGACATAGCCACCCAAATTTTAGGATAAACAGAAGGCACCTCACCAAACATCAAAAGATTGACAAAAGGATTTCACAGAAAAAATGTCATGAGGATCAGTCTCCCATAGTCGTCGATCCTTTCCAGTACCCAGCACAAATACATTCCCCAGTTGGCGCATTAAAAACAAAGTATCTACAGATTTCCCAAATTGAAGATTCTCAAGTTCCAACTAATAACTCTTCATTTTTTAGTAATATTGAATGAGAGATAACTTCTCCTATCAAAGATTGGAAGCATCCTAGTATAGCTCATAGATGTAAGAAAAGTTATCATCATCATAATATAAAACTTAGACTGTATCCTATACATCCTTAGTGGGTAGTTTATACACCAATCCTCTAACATGCTCCTCCACAGAGTTAAGAGCCAAGGTTTGAACCAAGGAATCGTTAGCTTTCCATTCCTAGTATTTCAGATTATCCTTCGTAGGCTCCACGGCCATACCATGTATATAATTCATCTTTCGTTTAGCATCAAGGAACATTCTAACTGAATGATACCATTGAAAATAAATGGTTTCATTTAAAAGAAGGAATCAGAAAATGTGCTGCCACGCATGCTTGAGGTATCAGAGGAGGCCATCGAATAATATAATATGGAGGTGTAACAACTGTATGGGAACAAAAAAATGCCAGAAAGAAGCTCACAACAGAAATACCAAATAGTGAGAACCCAAAAACAATGTAGAGAGAAAAATAGACCTGCTACAACAATTGTGATCAGAAGCAACCAAAAATGGGCCCCACAAAAAATAATCCCGTTTGCGGTGTTTGGGACAATCTGGAAAGAGCGCAATGGGAGGATTTTTGAAGAAAAGAGAGGGAGTCCTAGAGAGGTGTTTGAGAGGGCAAAGTGGCAAGTGGTTGGTTGGTTGTCTGTTTGTAAGGAGTTTCAGGGATTAACTCTAGAGGATTTTTATCTGTCTTGGGATGACTGTATGAAAGGAGTTGGTAGAAACAGCAAGCAATTGGCCAAATGAGTTACGCCTCCCTTTGGATACTGTAAATTCAATGTGGACGGCACAGCTAGGGGCAAACCTGGGCTGGCAGGAATTGGTGGAGTGCTTCACGATGATAGGGGTAGAATGTTGGCCGCTTTTTCCGAATCAGTTGGGTCAATGGAATCAAATGAGGCTGAACTAAGAGCAATTCAGATTTGGTTTAGTTTTAGGAGAGGAAATCTCATCATCGAAAGTGACTCAACCAATGCTATCTCTTGGGCTAGTAATAAGAAATCCCCCCCGTGGAGGTTGGTTTGTATATCAAGAGACATCTGGAGATTATGCAGAATGGGTGGCATTACTTTCATTCACATACCGTGATCAGCAAACTGTTTTGCTAATTCCTTGGCTAAAGCTGGTGTTCACCTACAATTGCCGACTTTGGTTTTTTTTCCTCTGGCCAGATGAGGAAGCTAGGGGTTTTGGACGTCTATTGTATTTGGTGTGGGGTGTTGTAGGGTGTATTGTGTATCTTCTTTTTATTTCTTTTCTTTATTTTGTCTCTTGTTTTCCCTTGATTCTGAGTATATTTCTCTTATACTCGGATTCTTCTTTGTGTAATACTCGTTTATTTTATGAAATCCAAACAGTTAATGTTTCAAAAAAAAAAAAGTGGGCCCCACAATCATAAATCAGTAAGACCAACTAGTTAGATGAGAAAAGAGGCGTGTGACTCTGTGGGACTTGGTGTGATGTTAATCAGGTCTCCAAGGCTCAAAATCTAGGCAAAATCTAGGGGGAAAAAAAAAAAGACAAGTGATTTCCGCAATACAATTGCGTTAGCAGCGGGCCCCACAAATCAGGAGAAGAAGAAGAATCCAATGGGATAGGTACAAAGGCCCTCAGAATTTACTTTCCAAAATAGAATTAGTCGCTCTGATACCATGTAGAATTGTATTAAGGAAAAAAGAAGAAGAAGAGAGAATGAACAAGAGTCCTTCTCTTGATCGTATATTGTTGTGTATTTTCCTCTCAGAGGATACATGAATAAATAGGAAAAATAGAGCCAATTAAGGTGGCAAAAAAGGAAATACAATAAAAGAATACTTATCTACATTAAATCATACAACCACACAGTTTGACTTCCCAAAATAGGATTAGTCTGGTCAATTATCCTATATTGGGTCCCACAACAATGGGCGGCTATGGTAGTGTGGTTCCAACAAGATCTGCAAGTCCCTGTTGCAGATCTGAGAAAAAATGAAGAGAAACACTGTTCTCAGGCATCCCAGATGCGAAAACGAAAATGCTAAACGGGGGTACCTCAAGGCACAAAACCCTAGGACCCACCAGATGGATGAAAGGAGGGTGCAAAAACAATTAGGGTTGGGGTGGCTTTGAAGGCCGACGAACAGTATCCACACAGATCGAAAGGTGAACAGTGAAACTTTTGTTGAAATTGTTGCTAGGCTTTTTGCAAACTCGAAAAAAAAAATGCTACCCTGACAAAGAGATTATTCAACCACGAAAGGAAAAGATAGTAGGGGAGAGAGATACCCCAAAGGCTACAAGAAGTGTATGAATACCCAAAAAAGGCGATAACAAAAGTAGAAAAACTCAGAAATCGAACTTGGCTAATACCATCTTAGAATGAATATAGGGTGAAAAGAATGTAATGGAGGAAAAGAGAAAAATTGAGAGAGAAATCTTTTTGTGTATTGTGTTCCTTTTATTTCCAACAGAAGATGATACATGTATATATAGAATACAACCACCAATCAAGGTGAGGAAAAAAAATGAAGAATAACAATTTACAATCAATTACAATCGAAAGTCAACTGTAAAATTGTGAAAAATACACCATATCTCCAACAATTTATGCCAGGTAAGTCAACAACGGACGCTATCTTTAATTCTTTATACTAAGACAACTTATAAAAAAAATTAGATAGAAGAGGAAGAACCTATACATGGTATTTATCGACTTAGAAAAGGCTTATGATATAGAGTTTCAAGGAAACTAATTTGGAGTAAGCTAAGAAGTAAAGGCATTCCTTATGAATATGTTGAGATAAATCACGATATGTATGACGGTATGACCACCAATGTTAGAACTGTATGTGGGAGACGACACCATTTCCAATCGGAGTGAGACTCCACCAAGGTTCTACTTTAAGCCCATACCTTTTACGCTAATTATGGACAACTTAACAGCAAGGATTCTAGATGAAGTGCCTTGGTGTAAGTTGATTGTAGATAATATAGTTTTATAAAGTGAAATGAAACAACTCAACACTAAGTTGGAATTTGGAGAAAACTTTAAGAAGCCAATGGCCTAAGAATTAGTATAACTAAGAAATAATACATATTGTAACTTTAGGGGGATAGAAGAGAGGGGGGTTTCTAGTTAAAGATAGAAATGACATAGTAGCACATTGCAACAAGTTTAGACACTTGGGCTCTATGGTGGAATCTCACGGGGGATCTGACATAGATAATTAATAGGATTGGGGCATGGTGTGATAAAAGAATTCCACACTGCTTAAAGAGATGATTTTAGAAAACAGTTATAAGATCAACAATGTTCTATGGGGCAAAGTGTTGGGTTATGAAGAAAAGATAAATAGATAGAGTTAGGGTAACGGAGATGCGCATGCTACGATGAACGAATGGTTTAACTCTAAAAGATGGAGTTAGAAATGATAGCATAAAGGACAACTTCAGAGTAAGCTCAATAGAGGACAAGCTGAGAGAAACACGATTGAGGTGGTTTGACCATTTAAGTAGAAGACCAGAGATGGCCCAGTACGTAGAGTGGAAAGGTTGCAAATCGCAGGCACATGGAGAAGAGGAAGACCACTTAAAGTGTGGAGGGAAGGAATAAGAAAAGACACGTTCGATGATGGAGTGATGTTGGCAATGGGCTCACTTAGACTCATAAATTGAGCCCACTTGCATGTGGCCCATTTAGTGGGGATAATTTGGCCATTTCCACTATGTTTCTTGGCCCATACACTTTGCATCTAAATTCCTCCTCCACCTAATCATACATGTGTAAACTAGTGGCATGAACTTTCCATCCCCTTAACACCTACATGCTACGTCATTTGGCCTAACAGTTGTGATTGCTTCTATCAATGCTACGTCAATTGGCCTAGTAGTTGTGATTGCTTCTATCCAATCATCGGGATTAAAGTTCTTGGCTCTTATTGGGTCCAAAAACAGATAAGTTCTTACTTTGATAATATGTTTTATTTGACTTTGTTTGTTTAATTATATATTAGATCTATCATGCTATGTTTATGGCCCCACATATGATTAAGTGGGGCCCACCACCCTTGGACTGTGTTGGCCTAACAAGTGACTATTGCTATGGTTTACGATAGGGCCAAATAAAGTAGAACTTGAAAAGCCAAGCCTAGATAGATTGGCTAATGAAGATGATCATTCATGGTTCTATCATTGAATTGAAGCACACATGCCAAATCCATGCAGATGCAAGATGGAAGGATGGGCAACAGTGGTGGTTCAAATCCCAAAGGCGGAAATGTTGGCTCCTTGCAAATCTAAAGAAAAAAGGTAAAAAAATAGGCAGCGGCTGGGAAAAGGCTGAAAAGAGGGGTCCACTGGTGATGGAAGGGGGGGAGGCACTAGGTGCAATGGAAACCATGCTTAGGGGTGAGCCTGGTGGTGAACAACCACATGGCATAAGTGCAGTATCCTTGTAGATCTCGCAGAAAAATCGAAAAACTAAGAGTTTCTGGGTGGAAGGAGACCTGGGAAGAAAAGCACCAACTAGACCCCCACCATTGACTGGAATCAAAGGTCAGCCTGTGGCGTAGGGAGGTGGGCCACGTGGATCGAAGGAGAAAACCCACAAAACTGGGTTTTTTTGGGCGTCATTGAGGCAAGACTATAGAACCAGTAAAAGGGGCCCACCTTTGACCAAAACCCTGACTCAACGTTAGGCGAAGGTAGGTGGGCCAAGGGCGAACACCACTGTGAAGTTGGAGTATGATTGGACCACAGGGGAGACAGATCGAAGCCAAACTGTGAAGGGGGGCAGTGAAAAGTCGACTACAGGAAACAAGTCAGAGAGCAACAACAGGGGCAGTAGTGGAGGAGAAGTTTGTCCGAAGGGTGGGGAAAATTTTTCAGGGACGAGAATGAGATGGTTTCTCCCTCTGTCGGTGATGGATCTCCTCCGGCAGAGGGAGAAAAGAAGAATCTTTGTGAATGAAGGCAGTCAGTTACGTGAGGGAATTTTGGGAGGGATTTTGATTTTGATAACCTGGCTATGATATACACAATGAGAATTGGGTTTGTCTTTCTTAATCAAGGAGAGACCTAATGATTTATATTTATAGAGAAAACATAATATAAATAAGGAAGGTAAAATCAAATAAAAAAGGAAAGCTCTAAACTTAGCCAAGACAATAATCTAAATATATCATCTAAATATATTTCAACAGTTCATAAGTAAAAAGGTTGGGGCAAGTTGACCCAATAAGAGAAACAAGTCATAAAGTATGGCTTGACCCACCCACAAAAGAGAGAGAAGTCATGCTGGACTGACCCATTAATGTCACAATAACAATTAACCAGTGGAGATTCAATAACTATATGAAGTAGAGAGTCCTTTCAAATGTAATCTGGTCTGGAATGTCCATGCCACGCGTATGAGTACTCGTTGCACACAACTTATGGTAGGTCAGCCTTGGGATGGGATCAATGATATCATGCTCATGACCTTGCAATGCTATTTCATCCAACTGTATTTTTTAAATTTCATAAGTTATTATGAAGTACTTCTTGAAATCTATAAAAAGAGAATGGAGTCCATAAACCATTTTTAGACGGCAAGTCCATACACAATTGGGGTTGGGGTGATAGGTTGGGCCCTTCATGGCCAAAGTCCAACCCATTATGTCTGTTAGGCTTGGCATGGCAATGACCCATCCAATTGCCAAATTATTGAGTTGGGCCCAATCCAAACTTGGGTGGACCAGGGCCTGTTCACAACCTGAGCTTATTATCTATTCTTCTATTTTCTATTTCTATTATCTATTATACACACACATGTCGACCAGGGCCTGCAAACAGGTGCAAGGGAACCTTTCCAAAAAAAAATAGGTGCATGGGAAAGGGATTTTTGGGTTTCCCACTGAAAATTCAATGATTTGAATGTTTAATTAGTAATCTATGACAAGTAGGTGAAGAAAAATAGTAAGGTGAAAGATAAAAATGGTGAAATTTTGCACAACAAAGCCAAGATCAACTTACTTGAAAAGGGAGTCACGCCAAGATTTTTCCAAGTGAAATTCATATGATAAATCAAGATCTTTTAGTGTGGTACCATCGTCAATTCCACACTTTTTTGTAAATCTTCCTTGAGAAGACCCCTTTAGGTCATACCGGCGATGAATATGTAGTTCTGTGCAAAACATATTCCCCATCACTACAAATCGAACCTGCAAATAAATAGAAAAGCTAGATCAACGCAAATTAAAGTGCCATATATATAGAGCAAAAAACATTAACATTAGGTGAGAAAGAGTTGAGGTGGGCGAGACCATTAGGCAAGGGTGACCATATGATACATTGTAATTTAGTAGAGACAATGTTTATGTGGGTGAGTCCTCTACCCATGAAACCTGAAATTATGCATTGATTAACCAATCTTAACTACTAGTTTGGTATATATTCCTAGAAAAGTAAATGGATGATCAAGGAAAAAGTTCATATCAAGGACAAGCCCTACCAACTAAATTGAATTTTTGCCATGTATTTGGTCAATAGTAGACCCACAAGATCAAAATTTTGCATCCTCCAACACATATGGTATGTGTCCCAATATAGAAAAAGAAAAAAAGAAAGAATCACGTACACGTACAATTTCAACCCTAAAGATCCTCATTTTTCTTCTTTTACAAGTAATTTTTGGATAAATCCCATATTTCAATTTGTGATGGCCCCGGCCAAGAGGCCCGAAGACCGAGGTCCGACCGACAAAGGAGAGGCTCAAGGGCGTGAAGATGCGGGAAAAAGTCCCACATTGCCCAGGAGCACGAATTTGAGGGATATATAAGAGGCAGCGTCCCTTTCACCAAGCACAACGCGTTTTGGAGTCTCTCTTTGAGTGGGACTCCCAATGCAAAGCCGTGTGGGCCAATGTGGGCCCAGAGAGGACAATATTGTGCCGGTACGGATCGGACTCGGGTCAAGGTTGTTACACAATTTCAATTAATCTTGGCATGTAAAAATTTGTGTATGCTCTCGTAGGGATCGCAATTTAGCCCGAATGCCCAAAAGCACGAAGAACCTAGCTCGAAGAAAATTGGGCTTGCCTTTAAATTTTGAGCCCAAATACAAATCGGACTCCGGCTTGAACAGTAAAATAAAGCACAATAAAAAAAAAATGGGGCCGACTTGAGCATACATGTGCTCAAGCTCGAAGCCCAAAAACCCGGCCCGAAATCACAAGCATGTGGATGTGTGTTTCGTATATCAACTATAAAGAAGTGAACCTTGTTACCCTTTTATTTAAAACCCTCCCCGCCCAACCCCAATCCACCTCATTAAAAGCCTCTTTTACCAAACCCCACTACCTACATCCAATATCTGTCTCCCTCGCAAACATACAAAGCTCGGGCTTCATTTTTTTAATTTCTCCCTCTTTCATATTTCATTTTTTTAAAGGTCCTTTTTTTTATTTTATTGATCTAAAGAAATCTCACCTCAAGATCAAAATAAGTAGATCACCCTTCTTTCTTTCTGTTTTTCTAAATCTGATTTTTCATAAAAATTGAATTTTAGTAATTTATTGCTCTCTTCTATTTCTTTTTCTCTTTCCTGATTTTGATCTTAACATCTTCTTTTTCTAAGTTTTTTTTCCTATCTCCCTCTTTACATTCCTTTTTAGATTTAAGGTTCTCCCTGATTGGTAAACCTTTTCTTTTTTAGTCAATGGGTTTCTACTTTTTTCATTAATTTAATCTAAGGGTTCCCTATTTTCAAATTTGAAAATTTTAGAAATTTTTCATTTTGTATATTTAATACTAGTATACTACCTTCCTTTGTCATTTTCAATTTTCTTGATTTAAAATATTCGATTTGAAAGAGACTTTCTATTTTATTTTACTAAATTCCGTAAATGTTCTATTGTTATTTTAAGAATAACGAAAATAGCAATCAAGTTTTGGGATCTTTTACCAGGATCGAGCTTCTTGTCAAACCAATCAGGCTTGCAATGATCGGGCTCGAGCATGAATTTCAAGCCTGCGTCAGGCTCGGGCTTGGGCTCATCACAATATAAACCCATCCCATTGCAATCCCTACTCTCTGATGAGAATTTTGGGTTCCTAATTGTCTCAAGATACATTTTCAAAATATTTTCTGAGCAATTTCCTTGAATAATCATGTAGAAAAAAAAAAATAGTTTCCAACTGAAATTTTCTTTTCAACAAAAGAGAACATTATTTTTGAGCAGTAACAAAGAGAATAAAACATATTAATAAGTGGGAATAAGTACATAACACAGCATCTGTGGGTCTAAAAGGCTTAAACCAAAAGGATGTGAAAAGAAAAGGAAAAAATAAATCAATCCTCATATCAAACTCTGCCTGGAGAGTTCAGCGGATCTCTTCCACCTAAAAACAAAAGAGAACATTTCAGCAACCATGAGTAAAATAACAAAGAATAATATACCTTGCGACCACCCTTCAATGTTATTTGATGGACACCAAAGAATTTTGTTATGAGAGTATTTTCATGAGTGCCTACATAGTTGAAATAGTTACGAAGCATCTTTAAAAGAACCTGCACAATCAAAATTCAATAAACAACCTTCCCCAACGTAAGGCTATAAATACAATGTCTAAACTATTACTTAACTACTCCTTCCATATTAAATTT
The DNA here is from genome assembly GCA_013350335.1 of Chimonanthus salicifolius. NCBI lineage: Eukaryota > Viridiplantae > Streptophyta > Magnoliopsida > Laurales > Calycanthaceae > Chimonanthus > Chimonanthus salicifolius. Next base: position 15,555,208 of record CM023532.1, read on the forward strand.
GTTTACTAAAAGATGTAATTTATAATAAGAAAAAAGAAGGAATGATGTATCCAACAATTTTTTTTTTTTTTTTGAGCGGTAACATGAATTTTCATTAAAAGACAAAGAAAGTATATGTAACGCCACGCCCTTTTTCACTCGCCACAAATCGGAGTATATATATATATATATATATATATATACATATATATATATATATATATACATACATATATATATATATATATATTTTTTTTTTTAAATAAGTGAGAGAGAGCGGGTCGTCACGACGCGAGTCAAGTCCGAGTTTCCAAAACTCGACCCTTAACTGGCCACCATTACGTGTGCGTGGACGATGCCCACTTAAACATTTCACACGTTTTTCTGAATACTTGCGGAATAATCTATATGAATAAAATACCATTCATCTTCATGTCATCAATAGGCAAGGAAAGCCCATCACCATATAACTTCAATATAAACTTAAGATTATCCAACCATAGCAAATAAGTTTTAAGGTGTCTCAAAATAGTCTAAGTTATTACAATCCAAAAATGCAAGTCCCCAAATACATCATTGAAATCAAAACTAAGTAATTTAAACTTCAATCTCCCAAGTTCCTACGCTTGGCTCCCTTCCGGTCCTACATCACTCTCCTTGGCATTTCCTGTTCCATCATCTATAGGATAGAAGTAGGGCATTAGTCAACATGCCCAATAGGTATTCCAATTAGGGTTAGGGTACACATAGGAGTAATATAAATCAAGAGTATATACATCATTGTCATATTTGTAAAACATTTCATAAGGAGTAAAAACGATGCATGATGTGTATATCATAATCATGCTTACATATGTGTCATGTCATGGGTGTAAATGCCAAATGAACTCTCACCCAATATCCATATCCATATCCAATCATAAATCGATCAATAAACGGTTTCCTTGGCTAATAATGTCCACAGTATTTGAGGCGGCAACCACCAGGGCACTGTATATCGATCCACAAATTAATCGGGATTACCAATGGAGTGTGGACTCCTCCCTCTGTGCAGGGTTTCGGAACTGCCTACCCAGGAGTTCTTTGGCCCAATAAGCCGTACCTTTCTATCAACTGGACGAGGCCAAATCTCAATAGTTCATATAGCTTCACATAAGCTAATCTCAAGCCCAAGTTATGTTCGAACCGCTCAGAACTTGGCTTGTTACTCATATATATTCCCTCCCATGCCATGCATGAGGTAATGTATGCAATAATACCATATCATTTAAAATACATCATATCATTTGAAAATCAGTCCATAATTATATACAATTTGTTAATATCAAAGTAATCATCATATTTGGAATAAAAACCAGTGTTATATTATACTCCATGGTGTTCACAATAAGGTAGGAATCCTACCAATGTACGATATACTATCTTGTATGGATAACGCCAACGGTCACGTGAGACGAATCGCAATCCTTTTGCGAACCTCTTTACCTCATCAAATTCAAACATACATATTAGTTTGATTTTCTATTTCAATTTCTTCATCCCTATCTTCATCTAAGTTCCATGTTCGTTTCCCAATACATTTATGCATTCCTTGTCCTTAACCCGTTTAAGACCCTCAATGGGGTTTGGCCATACAATATGGCCGAACCCCATTGTCCCATTTCCTTTTAAGTGTATTTATGTTCAACAAAAATCCCTCAATGGGGTTCGGTCATGTTTATTGTCCCATATCTTTCCTTTAAGTGTATTTATGTCCATATAAAACCATCAATGGGATTCAGCTATACAACATGGCTGAACCCTATGGTCCCATTTTCTTTCCCTTAAATGTGTTTATGTCCATAGAAAACCATCAATGGGGTTCAGCCATGTTGGTCCCATTTTCTTTTAAAATATGTTCATATTACACCAAAAATCCATCAAGGGGGTTTGGCCATACAATATGGCTGAATCTTATATTTTGGTTTTTAACCCTCTTTTTAATCCTTATGTTATTTTAAACAAAGTGATCTATAGAAATCATCCATGGGGTTTGGCCATACAACATGGCAGAACCCATTGTTCTTCCTTCTTTCATCTCCTTTCCATCCTATGTTACTTTGAGGATAGGTTCTTCTTTAAAAATATTCATCAATCATGCTTTAGGTCACTTGATTGGATTCGGCCATACAACGTCGTTGAACCTCATCTAGTACCATTTTTAGTCCTTAAATGGTCTCCTTACAAAATTAGGGTCCGACCATACAACATGGCCGAACCTTGTTCTTTGATTCTTTCTCCTTAAAATCCATCATTAATCATATTTAACATGGATTCCATCCTTAATACTCAACCTAACAAATTTATCCTACCCACCAACCAAGGCTAGGGTTCGGCCATACAACATGGCCGAACCACCATGGTGGGTTTTTCATGATCCATTCAATCATACATCATCATAGCATGGGTTCTTTTGTTTCAATCCCATAACTATCCTTTGGATGGATTTTTCAACTCCTTGGCCTTATAACATTTTTGGCCACTCAATCCAACCAACATGGAACCCATGGATTTGGCCACACCATGGCCGAACCTATGGTTTCCTTAGATTAATCCCCATTGATTCTTTATTAAGTTTAGGTATACCTTTCTTCCAATAAGTTGCTCCTCCTCTTTTCTTTAATAGTCCCAACTGTGGCAGGTTTTTACTAGCCCAAACAGTCCCCAAATTCAACAATTTGAAGACTGAAAATCAGCCCCAACTGTGGCAGGTTTTTACTAGCCCAAACACAAAATCAATAATTTGAAGACTGAAAATCAGCTCAAAAACCAGCCATCAATTGGTCCTAAAAACAACTCAGCAACTGATCCAAAATCAGCCAGTAACTGGTCTTAAGATCAGTCAATAACCAGTCCTAAATTTAGTGATTTTGAAACCTTAAAATTAATCCCCATTGATTCTTCATTAAGTTTAGGCATGCCTTTCTTCCAATAAGTTGCTGCTCCTCTTTTCTTTTGATTTTCCCCTTCTTCTTTATTTCTTCTTCTCCTTTCTTTGTTCTTCAAAAGCTTTAAGTGTGTGGAGGTAGAGACGGAAGAGAGAGAGGAGAGGAGAAGAGAGGAATTCCTTGCTCAAAGAGTGAAGGAGTCGGCCAAGGGGTTTGAGCAGCCCTTTGGTTTGTGTTTTTTATGTTTAAGCCTTGGTCCCTTCACTTCCTCTCATAATGGTTTGTCTAATCAATGAGGCTCTTGGTTTAACCAAGGAGACCTTTGGCTTAAACCAAAGAGACCCCTTGGCTTCCCAATGAGTCCTTTTGGCTTCCCTAGTGTCTAAGTACAATGTACTTAGACAAGCCATTCATCTCAACCCTTCAACTTCTCAACTCAACTCAAGCAAATAAATCCTTAAGACTTGAACTCACTTGTGGTTGACCAAGTCAACCCATGACATGGTTGGCCATGTATGTGGTGACTTGGTTACCACATGGCACTTGGGTCCCACTTGGCCATGTCACTTGATGATGTGGCAACCTTGCTTTGTTGGCTCTCATGTGATGACATGTATGCCACATGGCATTGCCACCTCACTTGATGAGGTGGACTTTAATGCATTAAATACACTAATTTATCCATTTCAAACTAATTTAATTAAACTTACCCAATTACTTTAAAATCAAATTCATCCATGACCCATTGGGTCTTAATTGGGTAATTGACCCATTTAGTGTCAATTTCAATTTTTAATTTCAAATTCCATTAAATCGCAATTCAAATGGGCCAAACCAATATATTTACAATCTAAGGAAAATCCAGGGTGTTACAGTACAAAAGGAGGAGATAAACTACAACTAGAAGACAACAGGACACACACTCTACCAATAATTTTAGTAAGGGTGCCATCAACTAGTTTAACATGCTCTGGGGAAGTAGGACTAAGAGAGGTAAACAAAGGAGACATATTTGTCATATGGGTTGTAGCATCAGAATGAATGATCCAAGAGCTACTAAATGAGGCGTGGAAAGCAAAGGGAAGATTACCAGTCTGAGCAATGGAAGCTTGAGAGTTACGCGAGGATTGTTAGCTTTTCAAGTGCAGCAAGGATTCATATTCCTGGTGAAACATTGAAATAGTATCGTAAACAGAAGAGATGGAAGCAACAACGAATGCAAATGAAGCCTCTGAATAGTGTGCCTACTTAATCAGGGGTTTTCCATGCAACTTATAACAAGAATCAACAAAATGATATGTCATCATGAAATAAGTACAAAAGCGATTGCCCTTCTTCCGTTGAGTGTTTTTGGGAGGCGTAGAATCAACCTCTTTGAATGATGACACACCTTTAGCAACCAAAGCAGACCATTCAGGAATACCTAGAGTAGCGGTTATAACCTAACAACATTTTTCATCTTGCAATAACATAGAGAGACAAGCCTTATGGGTTAGAATTCTGAAAGCTCAGTATGGTTTGGCGAATAATAGTGCTTGGTTTTTAGGAGATAAAGTGGAGACAAATGCCTCTGCTGTAGTTAAGGCTTGGTGGACCTTAAGTCAAGGTAGAGGAGTAGTGGGGAGAATGTCTAGTGGTAAGACTAGAATCTTATTGGGGTTAGGAGATAGAACGGATTTTTGGTCAGATCTGTGATTAGGGAGCGGCTTCTTAAAGAAAGATACCCTAGACTGTACAGGATTTCTAGAAACAAGAAGGCATTGGTAAAGGACTGCTACAAATTAGAGGGTAATGAGATTTCATGGAACCTTGATTTTCATCGGGAACTTTGATCCATTGAAATTGGGAGTAGAGTTGATCTTTTAGCTTAACTACAGGAGTTTCCATTATCACTTGAGGATGAGGATGAAGTAATTTGGACAGGTGATTCGTCAGGTTTCTACACTGTCACAACAATGGTGGATCTAGTGCTTAAGTCTCAAGTTAATGATGAATCTTCCACCAACATGGTATGGAAAGGGGGTTGCGCCTCCTACGGCTCAAATCTTCCAGTGGTGTGTATTAAAAGGGAGAGTGTTGACTAGAGTGGAGTTGAAGAGACGAGGAATGCTAAGGAATGATGGGGATCTCTTATGTCCTTTGTGTGAATTAGAGGAGGATCTAGACCACCTATGTGTTAAGTGTCCAGTGGCTCAACGTTTATGGATGAACTTTGCCAACCTTTTGGATGTTCCATGGGTCCTGGATAAAACCTGTAGAGGTGTGTTGACACGTGGTTATTGTTGGGGTTACAACCTAGAAAGAAATTGGCATAAAATATGATCCCGGGTGTAGTATTGTGGTCACTTTGGAAAGAGAGGAACAATAGAATTTTTTATCAATAGATGTTGATGATCTCTTTCAGATTGCAAAGTGAAGACTTTGTGTGTGGCTCCTTTCTAGCATAGAGTTTAAGGGACTACAATCATTGGATCTTCTTAGGGTGTATAGCAATTCTAGGTGGAAAGGGAGATCTAAGGAGCGCTAGGCTCCACCGGTTCAGGGTGTTATGAAGTTCAATGTGGATGGTGCCGCAAGGGGACAACCAGGGTCAACAGGAATAGGAGGAGTTTTGAGGTATCATGAGGGGCGAACAACAATTATGTTTAATGAGTCGGTTGATATTAGAGATTCAAATGAGGCGAAAATTTTTAGCATTAGGAGAGCTTTGGACATTTGGAAATTCCATAGGCAAGGTAGACTTGTGATTGAAGGGGACTCGGCAAATGCCATAAAATGGGCTTCGGGACTTAGGCGTCCCCCTTGGAAAATGATTACTACGGTTAGGGAGATTAGAGCATTAGTGATAGGGCATGATGTATCTTTTATTCAAATTAGCCGTACAACTAATGGCGTGGTTGACTACTACATTGCCAAATTGATGATAGACACAATTCGTGAGGTTGGGTCAGAGAATGTGGTGCAAATTGTAATTGTGACCGATAATGCTCCTGTATGTAAGGCAATGGGGTTACTTGTTGAAGGTCATTACCCTCACATATTTTGGACTCATTGTGTGGTGCACACATTAAATCTTGCACTAAAAAATATGTGCAGCAAAAAATACAAAGAGGAATGAATGCCATTGGATTACTCAAGTTTCAGATGATGCATGTTTTATTCGCAACTTCATTATGAATCATTGTATGAGATTGGCTATTTTTAATTCCTTTGTACCATTGAAATTGCTTGCTGTGGCCGAAACACGATTTGCTTCTACCGTTGTGATGTTGAAGAGATTGAAGCTTATCAAGCGTGGCCTTCAGAACATGGTCATTAGTGATGTTGGAAAGGCTCAAGCTCTGAAAGAGATGGTTTTAAATGATGTATGGTGGGACAAGGTTGACTATATTCTTTCTTTTACACACTCAATCTATGAGATGCTTCGGTTGTGCGACACGGATAAGCCGACCCTTCATTTGGTTTATGATATGTGGGATTCAATGATAGAGCAAGTGAAGGTGGCGATATATGGCCATGAGTTGAAGGAGCTAGATGAGCAGTCTACTTTTTATGGTGTGGTGTATGATGTACTCATTGATCGATGGACTAAAAGTTGCACACCACTACACTGCATGGCTCATTCTTTGAATCCAAGGTAATTTATCTATTTCGATTATTTTTTTAGATTTTGAACTTCATGTTTTACAAACTAATGTTATGTTTTTCTAACCTATAGGTACTATAGTAGGGAATGGCTTGCTCAAGCTCCGAATAGGGTTGTACCACATAAGGATGCAGAGATATCTGATGAGAGAAACAAATGTTTGAGGAGGTATTTCCCTGATGTGAATGAGAGGAAAGTTGTTCTGACAGAATATGCAAGGTTCTCAGGAGCTACTGATGTATTTGGGTCCTTTGATTGTTTACAAGACAGATGGGACTTGGATCCAAAAACATGGTGGGTGACCTATGGAGCTTCTATACCAAGACTGCAAACGATCTTAAGCTTCTTGTACAACCATGTTCATCATCATGTTGTGAGAGGAATTGAAGCACCTACTCATTCATCCACTCCATGAAAAGAAACAAGATACATCCTAAAAGGGCTGAAGATTTGATGTTCGTACATATAAATCTTCGTCTTTTGTCAAGGAAGAATGAAGGCTATGTAAAAGGACCAAATAGGATGTGGGACATTGGGGGTGATCAGTGGGATCCATTTGAAGGAGCTGGAGTTCTAGAGGTTGCAAGTTTGTCTCTTGATGAACCAGATATAGAGGCAGTTATTTTTACTGATGCCAGTGAAGGAAATGAAGAGATTGAAACTTTCAATTAGATTTTCTAATAAGTAATAACATGTATTTTGTGAGTGACTTATATTTCTTATCATGTACTTAGTAATTTAGTATTTGTTGAAATGTTGACTCTTTTTATCTCATAGTAGAATTTATGATTTTTTTTTAATGGTTGAATATATATATTATATATATTATAATTTTTTAATTTGACGTATCCCACCGCACCCGTATCCTAGTTTTTCAAAATTTGCCGTGTCCCCGTATCGGATACGTGTCGTGTCAGATACGCGTACCCGTATCGGTGCTTCATTGAGTGTAACTTTAGTGGAACAAAAAATAGGGGGGATAAGTCTATTAAAATTGGCAATGACTTAGTGGCACATTGCAATAAGTTTATATACTTGGGATATATGATATAAAATAGGATTGGACTTTTGATATAACAAATAAGACAAGAGTGGGGTGGGCAACCTATAAACAAGCTAGTGGAGTTTTATTTGATAAGAGAATCTCTCACTGCTTAAAGGGCCATTTCGTAAAACGGTTATTAGACTTGCAATGCTCTATGGAGCAAAGTGTTGGGCAATGAAGAAAAGACAAATAAACAAAATTTGGGTGGCGAAGATGCACATTTTGCATTAGATGAGTGGACTAACCCGTAAAAGGTACAACTAA